>SRLM01000574.1:2271234-2565078 GCA_015708895.1 Populus ilicifolia
TATATATATATATATATATATATATATATATATAAACAAGGTTGTTTTGAATTTTTTTTAAATTTTTTTTGAGTTTACCCGAGTTGACTCTCCCAATTTATGAATCAAGTCTCATCACGAGTCAATTTCCAAGATAAATTTTAAAATTATAATAATAATTATTTTTATTTTTATTTTATTTTAAGTTCATCATCTCGATCCATGATTTTGACTTTATTCTGGGTTAATTTTTAAAATTATGATAATAATTATTTTTTTATGTTAATTCGAGTCAGTGATCAACCCGTCTCTAAACCAAGCTTGATTAATAACCTAGCCTCAAGTTAGATTTTAAACTATAATAATAATTATTTTTATTATAAGATTAACCTGGATTAATAGTAAACTTAATCTCTAACTCACACTTGGCTTCTAATTGATCTCTAAGTGATTTTTGAGTTGAATTTTAAATTTATAATAATAATTATTTTATTTTTTCGTTGATCTAGATCAATAATAAACTTAATTTATATTAATAATTATTTGTCAAAGTTAAACTCCTATTTAAATTTTAAAACTTTATATATTTATGTTGACCCGTATTAATTACATTAACTCATGTCTAGAGCATGGAACGATTTTGTCCTACCCCATGAGAACAAACATTCCTCTACTAGAATAATCTTGGATATACAAATATCCACCAAACAAATGCGCAAAAAAATTATCCTAACCTGTCCATCATTGCACAACATTCCACACATTACGTTATAGAAATACCCATCATTATCCAGCATTCCAGACATTACCTTATTTCACTATGTTGCGAGCGACCTCCTTTCAAGCATCCTCATGAACATATCCTAGCACACCAAAAAATTTATACAGGGCAATCAATGAAAAGCTGCACAAGTTTGCTGAGAGAGTAAACGACCAACACCACTTGGAAACAACAGAATGCAAGGCACTATTGCAATCTAGTATGGAAGATCATCAAATTGTACAAGATGAGCAAACAACCGATAGCTTTAATTGTCGGCTCAAGTTTATTTCGAATAACCACCAAAAACCCTAGAGAAGATGAGCAAGACACCAATTGGCTTGGTCTCACTGAAATTCCCTAAAACACTGAGAAACAAGGAAAAGTACAAAAGCCATTGGATCAGAAATCAAATAAAAAAAAGTTCTTTCTCCCCGCTTCCTGCGTTCTTCATTGAACAAAGGTAACACAGACGAACAAAATGGATAGCGATGCAAAACATGCAGGCTATGCAAAACATTCTAAGATAACATAAACACACAATCATAGAACTATTTTTCTTGTCATTCTCGATTCTCTAAAATTATCTTATCAATCTTATTTCTCCACAAAGTTTGCATTCTTCTCTTATCCTTAACATTCCAAGTAACCAAGCATAAGGCTCAAAACATAGTATGAAGCAAACAACATATGTACAGGTGTTGAAAAAAACAAGCATCCAATATCAAAAATCATCCAAAGAAAAAGGAAATTGAAACCGATCAAACCCTTGAACCCAAACTTCATATCTTATTCTCTAAAGCCACAATCCTTTTCAAACTAAAACATTATCAACCAGTACAAATTCCACAATCTTTCCGGAAAATCTTAATACACAACCTAGTAAATAACTTAAATTAACCCAAATGCAACAAATCATTACACAACAACAATCCATAAGAAATTCAAACAAAAAAACGACATACCTTTTAACATCAAAGGTACAAGCTTTATAAAGCTTTTGTCTAGAATCTAACAAAAGATGTGTATTACAAAACCTCGTTAAAGCCATTGCTTTCGCTTTACACCCAGCAGCCAAGCACATCCTTAACCCTTCCTCCCCTCTCTCCTCCTCCTCTGCTTCACCGCCCCCATCTCTGACCCCTAATCTCGCATTCAATTCAAAAATCTCTTTATCATTGTTAAAATCTCTCTTTCTTTTCTTATTTTTCTCATCTTCTTTATATGGGTTTTTCCCATACTTCCAGTAATACTCTGTGTTTGACTTTGAGCTCTTCCATTAAGGTCCAGAAATGGATTCTGTAGATCTGAGCGAGTTGTTTGGAGCGGCGAGATCGCCGAGTTACGAGTTCTAGGTGAGTCAGATATGTGGAGGATGAGAGAGCCAAGTCTTCGCCCGCGCCGTCGATTGTTACGGGATCGGGAGGTTGTGGCGGGGGTGGTGAAGGAGGGTTGGCCATGGGAGAGTTGGAGAGAGCAAGCGAGTTGGATTTGAGGGGGTTTTGGGTCTGCACTTCAGACGACTAGTAGTGTGCTGGTGTCGGTTACCTTTTCATTTTTCCATGAATTTTTATGATCTAACTGTTAAAGCAATGACCAATAATGTTCTTGCTCATGGCATTGCTCTGGGAGATGCATTTGCGTCTTTAAATTAGGATGCCGTTTCATTTACATGGGGAGACCATGTCCTGTGCGTTCATGGTGTTATCTGGTGCAAGTTTGCTTTGCTTGCGATTGGGGATGGAATAAGAAATCCCTTCTCCCTTCCTTGTTTAATACTATTGTTTGGATTGCTGGTCGCAGGTTCTCACAGATTGAAGTGCTGCACTTTAAGCCAGAAATATTGTATCAGAAATTTATTATCAGTAAACCCATTTTCAAAAATGATTGTTATGTGAATTCCATTCCACATTCTCTGAGAATCGAATGTAGCCAGTGGATCTAAATATACTTTAAAAAAATTAATTTGATTTTTTTTTTTGATGAAAAGCCCGAAGCCCCGAACAGATCCAAGTTTGAAAAGTTGAATAAGACTCTCATTAAAAAAAAAAAAAAACAACAATAGGAGAGACACCTTTCGCCGCAGATGATGAACAAAGTCCATTCACCCAAACTCTCAGGTCATCCTGACCCCAGAAGCACATGCTGCTGACCCCCGCAACCATCCCAAACCACAACGTCCACAAACAAACATTTTAATAATTTTTTTTTCCAAAACAAAAGGGGAAAATAAAAGAATATAAAGTAAGAAAGATGCTAAGCAGGACAGTTGTTTCAGTGTCTGCTGTTTCTTCAACCTTTTCAACATCTCCGTCCCGATTTCTGTGCAAAGTGAACCCAACAATCCCTAAATTCTTGGGTCTGGAAAAACTCTCCCACAACTTCACAAACTGTACCACATGGAACAAAGACTTGAACTTGAATAGAAAGTGCAGTACAAGAATGGACAATTTCACGACCAAAGCATTAGCGGCAGCTCAGCCTTTAACAAACGCAGATGAGCTCATTGGTTCTGTTGAGACTTTCATCTTTGACTGTGACGGTCTGTGTTTCTCGCTCGCTTTTAAGTTTCTTGTCAATTCATCTCTTAGAATTAAAAAAAGAGAAAAAAGAGTACCTTTTCTTTCCATGTATTAATGAAGGGGTGAGTGATTTGCAGGAGTGTTATGGAAAGGAGATAAATTGATTGATGGAGTCCCTCAAACTCTTGATATGCTCCGCTCAAGAGTTTGTATTTAATTTGTGTTATAGTGCCTTTTTTTTTTCTTTTATCGTGTTGTCATTGTTTACTTTCTTTTTTAAAATTGTGGGTTTTCCTTTGTTGGATTTCAGGGGAAGAGACTAGTTTTTGTTACAAACAACTCAACAAAGTCTAGGAAACAATATGGTAAAAAGTTTGAGTCACTTGGTCTTGATGTCAGTGAGGTTGGTTAGTCACAACCCCTTCTTTTCCATTCTTTCGGTTTGATTCACTAACAGCTGCTTTGAATCTATTTAATTGTTTTAGGAAGAGATTTTTGCATCTTCTTTTGCCGCTGCGACCTATTTGAAGTCAATTGATTTCCCAAAAGATAAAAAGGCAAGTAACAACCTTTTCTATTTCTTGAAATGGGGTTCTGTTATAATTGTGTGGTTATGGTTGTGGAGATTATGAGATGTGGTAGCTGATAATGAATTGATATCCGTGCATGACTTTTAGGTTTATGTGGTTGGTGAGGATGGCATCTTGAAGGAGCTTGAGCTTGCTGGATTTCAGTATCTTGGTGGGCCAGTATGTATGAGTTCCAATTTGAATTATATTTGCTTTGAAATCTTCAGCTTTTAGTTATGCTAGAAATTTCCACGAGTTATTCAATACTGTGCAACGTGCAATGACCTTTACTTGCAATAATTTCTGTTCCTGCTAATGCCATTTTCTAGCTTGTTGGTTAGTTAGCGGTAGCATTTGTGATGAACATGTTATTTCTATTTTGTATTGTTCACTTATACAGGAAGATGGTGGAAAAAAGATAGAGCTGAAGCCTGGGTTTCTGTTGGAGCACGATAAAGATGTAAACTTCTATTCTTTTTTCTTTCCCTTTCAATAAGGTATATCCT
Source organism: Populus ilicifolia (assembly GCA_015708895.1). NCBI lineage: Eukaryota > Viridiplantae > Streptophyta > Magnoliopsida > Malpighiales > Salicaceae > Populus > Populus ilicifolia. The sequence continues at coordinate 2,275,571 of SRLM01000574.1, forward strand.
GACAGGCAACTTGAGTAGGACATGTTTAGGTTGTGCTTTGTTTTATAGTTGCAATTGAGGAGCAAAAGGCATGCTTTTCCCAAAATTTATGCATACTAAAGATGTTTCTTCATTGCTACTTAGGTTGGGGCAGTTGTTGTTGGATTTGATCGCCATTTCAACTACTACAAAGTCCAGTATGGAACACTCTGTATAAGGGAAAATCCTGGGTGTCTCTTCATTGCTACAAGTCGTGATGCAGTCACCCATCTTACAGATGCTCAGGAATGGGCAGGTTCTTGTCTCCCCTTCGTCACAAATTTATTTTCCATTTCATTGATTTCTACTCAAATTTAGGTTATGTAGGTTGTGATGCATGATGTATAGAAAACAAGGTATGCAATGATCTCCAATATTCAGCTTGATACCAATTTCTAATGAGAAATGTGGCGTTAGAAGACTTGTACACCCTTGGCCTTTTGAAGACTTGTACCAGAGTTGTCTGTGATCCTTCCAAGCATTAAATTGCAAGTTCTGAAAATATGAAATTCAAACCAGTTCCATCTATGTGATTTTGGCATCAGTAAGTGATAATAACATGCCAGTCCAGGACTTTGAGTTCGTGGACTTAAAAATAGGCCAAGCCTGTACTTATGTATTGTTAGCTAGAAGGTTCAAATGTACTTAAATGTGGTTAATAAGCAAGTGTTATGTGATATCGTCCTTATTGCAAGATATGTAAAAATATGAGCTGCTAAAAGAATAGAAATGGTTGGGATTAGATTTCCAGTGTATTTGTTCCCGCTCTGGGATTATGTTTTGAACTACACATGCAATGCATTGGCCCAAGCAACAATTTTTGCACTTATCTATTTGGAGATTTACATTATGAGAATTCCTTGCATCCTTCTCTTGGGTAAGACTGACTTGTTCATATAAAACCAATCATCGTGATATTTTTATTTCTGTTCCTCACAATTTCTTCCAGAATACATTATAATCTGTGCTTAATATATAATTTCAGTCGGTGGTTCTATGGTCAGCGCTTTTGTTGGTTCAACTCTGCGTGAGCCACTGGTTGTGGGAAAGCCCTCAACTTTTATGATGGATTACTTAGCAAACAAGTAGGGCTTCCGATGCTTTGTTCCTTCATTTATTCTCTACTTTCTTTGAATTGAGCACATTCAGGAGAAGTCATGCATGATTTGCTTACAGCTCAAACAATGCATAATCATTATCCACATCTATTTGTCAAATTATCTGATTCCTTGCCCACCAACCACCATATATTTGCATTCATATTATTCATGGATAAGCAAGTATTTGTTGGTCTGTAAGTTTGTAATCTAGGGTCTATCGCAAACCCACCCGATCATGCATAAGTGGGGACTGGAGAGCCTTCATGTGCATGCTAAGAAACAGGCCTGGCAACTTTAATACAAGGCAAAATTACTGATGTATTGCCATTAAGGTTGGTCTTGCACAAGTATAGGAAATTGCAAAAAAGTCACTTTTTTTCACAGTCTAGTATACAATGATCTTGACTCATGACTACAATATTACCTACAGCACAACCTAATCCCATTAAGTAGTGGTTGCTTTTCTTTATCAGTTGCATTATAATAAAAAATGAGCTTGAACTTCCATCTAAACGCTCTATTGTGATCTAGTTTTCCTCACCTTTGCATTTGATTTTCATGTATCTGATCAACAACAGATTCGGAATTCTCAAGTCACAAATATGCATGGTTGGGGACAGATTGGATACTGATATTCTGTTTGGACAAAACGGTGGTTGCAAAACTCTTCTTGTACTCTCCGGTAACTATAAATTAATATGAAATTCCCCTCCTAACTTCAGCATGTATATTGTATGTGCTCTAATTGAGGTTTTTCTTTCAAAAAGGTGTGACCTCATTGTCGATGCTTCAAAGTCCAAGCAACTCCATCAAACCAGATTTCTACACCAACAAAATTTCTGATTTTCTTTCCCTCAAAGCTTCAGCTGTCTGAACATGCGTGGCCATTGTGCACTGTATTTAGGTCCGTGCATTATTTTTTCAATTATGATTGCAGATATACATTCCTGTATTTTTTCCTTAAAAATTTAACTTCACAGGAATTAGCAAGATAGAAATTTTTAACTTCGCTGCATCTCATTTCTATCGAGTCCCATTCCTGTTTTGTGTCTCGGGGAGATAACATTACCACATGGAACTTTGCTAAAATCCGCAGCTGTAGTAACCAGATATATTTGCCGACAGATGTTAAATTTGTTCGTACAGGGCGAGCAGACAGTGAAAGCTATGTCCTTTGTTCCTATTTTCATCAATTTGCCACCTGACAAAGGAGCTTTTTTATTTCATGGAACATTAAGTGTCTTCACCTTTGTGTCTGCTTCTGCAGTTTAGTGGTGCATCCATTGTTCCTATTTTCATCGTTGCCATGTCCTTTGTTCCTAATTTCTTCCAGTTAAATACTCTTCTGGAAAAGAGTCTCCTCTTCTCATCCTCTCTTCGTCTTTTTAACTAAATAATGTCATTCATTGAGTAACATCATGCATCACATCACATCACATCATCATCATCTCTGTGTGTGGTAATTACTAATTAGTTTTAGAAAAAACCACCATCACGGACAACTGCGTTTCTGTGCATACAAAATCTTATGCTTGTGGTAAGCTTTAAGAATTTCATTTTTTATAAAACTTGCAGAGATATTTCTTGATTACGTGCCGCGATATAGGGTCATATATCATTTTTTTAAATCAACTCCAATACTATCTCAAGTCCTTAATTTATTTATTATGCCAAATACAAACACCCCATTACCAATTTCATGAAAATACTCTGGAGTAATAAATTTAGTTTCAATTATAATGGGATCAGGAGGCAATTAGAACCCTATACCAGCGTCATTAATGCAAATTATTTTCACCGGAGAGGATATATGATTCAAAGAATATATAATAATTGTTTCAAAAGGGACAATAGAGATTATCAAGCATTAATAAAAAAAAAAGGAGAATATATGGATCTTACTTTTATGAGACTATAAGATAATTACATTGCTAATATCTCAGTGGCTTACTGATGATATTAAACTTTTAAGAGGGGTTAATTTACTAATTTTAAAGTTAAAATTTACAATTATTCAATAGGAAAAAAAATTTCAGGGGGGCAGTCACCCTGCAGATGATGTTTCCTAATATTCCATTCTTATTAAAAAAATATATATAACTCATCTTTTTCCACCACTTTTATAAAAACTATTAATAATAATAAAAAAACAAATTTTCATAAAGTTCAGAAAACAAGGTTATAAAATAAATAAAACAATTAAAGAGAGAGAAAGAACCGTAAAGCAGCGAGTGACTGCTATATTTCATCGCTCTCCTTTCCACTAATATTATATACTCTATATATAAAACAAAATTATTAAACAGATATCTCCTTCACTCCCTTTTTTGCCCCCCCACCCACCCTCTGAACTCCTGCGATCTCCGACGTATTCACTTCTGCAAGATCCAAACCACTCAAGGTATGCTTCAAAAAAAGCTGTGAAGCGGCCTTTTTTCTGGAGTGGAAATGTGATTTTTTTTAATTTTATTTGGTGATGAAAGGAGCAGACATGACAGAATGCAGCGTATGCCACTCGAAAATATCAGCAAATAATAACAACAGCAAAGCAGTGGCCAGAGCATACGATAAACATAGAAGCGATGTGTCGTCTAAAACACGCTTTCTTAATCTTCTTTTGGTACTTGGCGATTGCATCTTAGTCGGTCTCCAGGTGATTTTCTTTCTTTCCTTTTCTTTCTTGTGAAATACCGGCAAACGAGTTTTACTTAATTTTTGTTACTGTTATGCTGCAGCCAATATTGGTGTATATGTCAAAGGAGGATGGGAAATTCGAGTTTAGCCCCACAAGTGTTAATTTCTTGACCGAGACTGCAAAAGTTTTTTTTGCAATTTTTATGCTCTTGATCCAGGTAGGTATATACCTGCTCATTATCAATCTTTTCATTAATTGCTTCTGTTCTGTCAATGCAACTGAATGCTATCTTTGTTGGGTTTTGGCTTAAATGACATACAAGTGCTGGTTCTATCGAAAAAGAGAAAAAGGAATGAAAAGAGAGTTTTTTTGCAATAATATAGAAGCAGCGGTGATTTACGACTAACGGTGCAAATGAAAAAAAAAAAAAAAGAGGTGATGAAATTACTGTTGCAGATATATCTTAGACTGGGGAGGAATAATAATTTTACATCTTGCTCAATTGTTACCTTTTAATTGCTCTTACATACTTCAATCCAATTAATCCCTCGTGAGTTGTGTATCATACATTAGAATGGAGCTTAGTTGTGTATCATACATAAGCCCTAGACCAAGAATGGAACTTGAAGCGGCACTGGACCTTATAAGGATAAGAAAATATGATGCGGTACAGACTTTTGTAAGCACGGACAGATCTATGTTGTTTAGCCTTATGATATCATACATTAGAATGATATGTTTTCCATAATTAACTGAATCTCACAGAAAATCAGGATCCTTTGGAAGTTATTGTTTCCATTTTGCAATTAGAGTTTTAGTGCATGAAACTAGGATAGAGAGCTGACACATTGGAGGAACGGGAAGAGCCACATTAGCAATGCTTTCTTTTGGTAAAACGGTAATTGAGGAAGGGGCTGATATAGGAAAAGGTACCTTGACAATAATGCTAGAAAAGTGTTTATTCAAAAGCTTGGAACCAGCATTGGCGTGACAAACATGTCAATGGATGTGTCCTAGACTTTCTTGTGAATCATGGTTGTAGATTTGTGTTTTATGTTATTTTTGTTGTAAATGTTTGATATCTCTTCACTGTATTTTTATTTTTCTTGATCTTTGTTTCTCAGGCTCGACAAAAAAAAGTTGGGGAGAAATCTCTTGTTTCTCTCTCTACCTTTGTCCAGGTAAAATACTTTGGTATTTATCAGGATTGCAGTTTTGGTTGGTGAATATCATGAGAGATTTACTGGTTTTCCTTGTGTAGTTTACCTTTTTATATGGAATTACCTACACTTTTCCATTTTTTTCTCTTACGTGTAAAATAATTCATGTTATTAGCTTTTGGAAATTTGTTAAAGCTGTTACATATTTTTTTCATCATTGAAAAGATTTCTTGTGGCTTATGGATGCTCTGGATCACAAATCAGTTTCAAAAGTGATGCATTGCATGTTGCCCCTTCTATTGATTTTTATTCATTCGCAAACAGTGTATTTTAGGCTTACTGAAGGGCCAAAAAATTGTGCTTTTTGTGATCAATATGGTTGGTTCTGATGTCAAGGCATATGGTTTTTGCTGATTTGTAAAACTAATTTTACCCTTTTTTCTATGGTTTTGAAGGAAAAGAAAAGTCACGTATCATTGCTTGTGCTATAAAAATCTTTGTCTATGGAGCGAAAGGCAGTGAGACGAAACTGAATGTGATATTGCATTTTCTGATGGGAAACCTTGTCTGTTCTGGGGGTATGCATTTCTTTTTCTTTTTAAAAGAAAATTCTGGATCTTTTGTGAGTTCACAGAGGGTGTGTTTTAGTTGCATTTCTCTGTATCTTTTGGACAGTTTAAGATTCTTCAACATGGTGAATCTCAATGCATTACTGTGGTTCAAATAGTATTTTCTTTTTCTGGCCTTTTTGCTTGCGCCCTTAAGTGATCCATTTTTCATAATTGATTGTTGAGTCTCTTCTATTGCTATTTGTATTCTCGTTCTCCTTTTTTCTTGTCTGGTCATTGTCTTGCAATTTTGCTTAAATCATTATTGTTTTTGTACTTAAAGCCCCTCTAGTTTTTACTGGTTCACCTGTCTCTTTTTCATGCACAGTTTTCATATTTACATTTTCCATTTGTGACTTTCTGAGTGCTTTAGTGCTTGAGCAGGATTAGATTTTATTAACTTTAAGATGTTGGCTGTATTTCTTTTCTTCTGCAGGCTGCTCTAAACAATGTGCTTCTTGCTGTTCCAGCTTTCCTATATGCAATTAGCAATTATTTAAAGTTTATTATGCAGGTATATTTTTCTTGTTGAACTGAACGAACCAATCTGCAAAATATTCTTTACATAACATATCGTGATTAACTTCCTCTTGACCCGCGGAAGATACTAGTGCTTCATTTTTTCTTTCAGTAGAATTAAAAAAATTTTAAGCTATAATTTGTTGCTGTTATTTTTTTTGTGGATCATATTATTGTGGCAGTTCTCATTTCTAATTTCCCTACTTATTGTTTTGCAGCTTTACTTTAATCCTGCGACGGTGAAGATGCTGGGCAACCTGAAGGTAGCTCACTGCATGACGCACATGAAGGACATTCAAAGTTATGATATTGTTATAAAATATATATAGTATATGCTTTATTGAAGCACATACATAATGAATAATGTGCTTTCAACTATCTTTCGGGTTTATGGTAAATTATTTTCCTGCTCAATATAGCGTAGAGTTTCTGATTGGTCCTTTAAGACTCAATCTGCACCTCTTTAATCTTCCAATAAGTGTCTAGACTTATTCAGTGTGAGTTCATTTGATAAATATGTCTGTAAAATAGGATTTGAAAGTTGAAGATGTAGGAAAAAAACTGTCATTGTCAGGCTGACTGTGTCCCTTCTTCTTTTCATGGAAGGATAGAATGGTCTTCTCATTTTGTCTGTTTTTGTTGCTTTTTACTTGAGCATTATTTGATGTTAAATCTTCCATTGTGGATTATAAACTCGTCAGGTTTTGGTGATTGCTGTGTTGTTGAAGATGATCATGAAACGGAGATTCTCGATCATTCAGGTGAATATGTTGTTTCTCATCAATACATATCAAATTTAACTTTGAATTTGAGGAAGAATAGTTGGTCTGATAGTTGGATGCCCAAAAAGGTGCGTGCCTGCAATGTTATGTGTTTTTTTTTTACCCAAACCTGTGATATTTTCATTCATCGGTTTTTTGGCAGTGGGAAGCTCTTGCTCTATTGCTCATTGGAATTAGTGTGAATCAGTTACGAACTCTGCCCGAGGGCTCCTCTGCAATGGGTCTTTCAGTTGCAACAGGAGCATACTTGTACACACTAATTTTTGTAAGTATCCTGTGAACTTATCCTGTGTTGATATGGATATATTTGGTTCCTGTGCAGTTATTAGGCTTTTTAATAGCATGGAATTATCTTCTTTCTTGATGGTTTTCACCTTTACTAAATTGCCATGTGCGACAACATTTCTCTGGATGGATTAAAACTGTTGTCTAAATTGCTTTCATCTGTGAAATTGCTGGAATGTCTAGCTACAATGCAATTGATGCACAACATGCATTTGCCTGGATGCAAGTTTGCATCGGATATGCATTCTTTCATTTTTAACAGGAAAAGGAAATTCATTTGAATAGAACAGAAGCAAAATAGAGTTACAAGAAACAATATGCACCAGATGCTCTCCTGCACACATATATACAGGGCAGTGGCAGGAAATCTACTTTATTGAGGGTGCTGTAAAAATATATGTATCACATGGTCTCACATGTGCTGGCTAAACTTTTTCTTGGTGAACATGTATGAAATCCGTGCTTTAAAATATAGGATTAAGATAAATTTATTTAGGAGGACTGAAAATATGTCAAGAAATGATATGGCTTTCAGAAAAACAGCTTTTTAAAATTTGCTCAATTATAGAAGCTGGGGATTGACCCTCTTCTCTTGCCTTGGTTCCTAGAAACATATTGGCTTGACCCTCCATTGGCTGATGAGTATTATAGCCCCAACAAGGCCATAAAAGCCAATAACTGCAGGATAATTACCCAAACACACATTTCCATGCACTGCCTTCAACAGGCCATTGCTTTCTGCAATACTATGTTGGGCACACTGTAGCTTTACATTTTTAAGCTGGAGGCATAGCTAAAAATTTTCACAAGTGATGTCAATCAGTGAGTTTGCATGTTCTTTGTTCGCCTTTTTCCTTCAACAGCAGCTTAGCCAGTTCCCATTGCAGTTTGGTTTTATGGCATCAAGAATATTGGTTTTGACAATAACATACCTAGTTGTTCTAGAAAATTTAATATCATTGGAGCTAACTTTTGGATTAATGCAGGTTAGTGTTCCATCATTCGCATCAGTCTACAATGAGTATGCTTTGAAGAGTCAATTTGAGACTAGCATTTACCTTCAGGTGTTTTCCAATGCTATATCATATGATGTCTATTGCTTTTTGGCTGTGTTTTATATTGACCTTTAACTTCAATTTAGTATACAGTTTTCTCCTCATGGATTGCTTCCTTCATCTCAGCCAAACCTGAGAGTGAATTGTGGGGGTCCTTTGCAGGACCTTTTGGTTACTTCCACCACCAGATGCTCCTATAAAGAAAATTTCCATGATAGAAACTGACTGTTTATTCTTTCTTTCTTTTTGAAAGCTTTAGTGACCATTTCATTCATCTCTTACAAGAAAGTCTGTGTTCCATGGTTTTCAGAACCTTTTCCTGTATGGATATGGTGCCATATTCAACTTCCTAGCCATTCTTGTGACTGCCATATTTAAAGGTATGCATTTGCTGCTTGTTGCTCATGAGTGCTTGTTCTAACAAGGTATTCCACTTGCATGAAGTTCTGTTTATTTTGTTTGGTGGAGAACCAACTTTCAATTATTACCTAGATTTAATTGGTTCTGTTTATCTCACATGTTTGACTTTCCTCTCTGTGGGTTTTTATGCGCTGCCTGATTGTTGGATTTGGGAAGTTAGTACTATAACACAAGCACTGAGTATTAATAAATCAGAAACGCTACTTCTTGGTTGTACAAGTTTGTGTAAATTTAATTTTTTGCTTAAATTTCCATCTCTATATTTTAGGTCCTAGCAGCTTGGATATACTACATGGGCATTCGAGAGCTACCATGCTGTTGATATGTAACAATGCAGCACAAGGGATTTTATCATCTTTCTTTTTCAAATATGCAGGTGATTTTCCATTCTGTTCTTTGATATTCTTCATTCATAAGTACCCCTGTCTTTCATCTGTTTCATGCATGTCTGTGATGTTTCATATGTTGAATTGATGTAAACAAACAACCAGAGAACCGGTTTGCTAAAAGAGAAAAGCTTACTGGATCTAGTTGATTCATTGAGATTAGATAATCTTCAGATAGGTTTAAGAACAGAGCTAACAGCATTATACTGTTCTTTTCCTTTTGTCTTGTTAAAATCTAAGGTGCCTGTTTTCTGAGGATTAAAGGATGAGGCCTCACACTTTACACTTAATTTTCTTTCCAAAACACACAACCATTTAAAACATCAACAAGTGTGCTGTTGTCAAAAGTTTTGATTGACAAAAATATTTGGAGGTAAATAACGATTCAACTAAGTCTTAACATTTAGAAGATTGTGAAGAATCAATAACTAAGAATTTACTCAGAGTTTAGACAATTGATAGCACTTGGAAAAATCACATATTTTAATGCTTATACTGGAATAATGCCAGTTTCTGTCACTAATCAAACACAAAGACAACATTTGAGTATCCATACATGAATTGGCCCTCATTGTATTTAAACATATCTTGTTCACAATTAGTGGAAATTGGAACAAGAGACCAGAAGAATTTATGAACATGACTAAGAGGGTACTTTCTAGACTTGAATCATTTATCTCCAGTGCTTGTGTTAATGAGATCAATCTTATTTATGCTGTGTGTTTTTTTTTTTTTAAATCAAAATTTCCTCTGATTCATGCAGATACAATTTTGAAAAAGTACTCGTCGACAGTAGCAACAATTTTTACAGGAATAGCATCTGCTGTACTTTTTGGTCATGCCCTGACAATGAATTTTATCTTAGGAATCTCTATAGTATTTATCTCCATGCACCAGGTAAATATTAGACCTTGCATTTATTTCATTTATTTTGTTCACTGGAGAAGGGGCTTGGAGGAGCACGAAGGATGGTAAGAGGGAGAAGGATTATTTACTTTTCTAGAAACTTGGCTTACAGAATGCTGTGTATCATATCCTTTTCAGTTCATTTCACCACTTGTCTGGAAACTTGGCTTACGGAATGATGTGTATCATATCCTTTTCAGTTCTTTTCGCCGCATTCAAAGGTTAAGGATGAACCACGGGATGATAGTCTGGAAATGGTTGATAGTCAGAACAGCCAGAGGTTGGTTCTTGCTCTTTTTGCACTTGCTCATTTATCATTCGTGAATTGTTCCATAATCATTGGGGATAGCACTTAACTGAACTCAGAGTATTAATGTTTTTTCTTGAAAACAAAATTTTGTTCCTACACGATGGCAGCACCACTAGTCTTTTTATGAATGCAGCCATTTTCATTCCTGTTTTATTTATTTATTTAATTTATTGCTTTAGCTAGTCAAGAAATGGACAGGCCTTGGTCTTCTGTTCTGGAATGGAGTCGAATTCCAGGATGGCCTGCATACACGTGGCATTTTTTTTGTAAAGGCACTCCATCTCATGTCTTTCCAGCTCTGACCTTGCCTCCCTAGGATCAGAAAACTGTCGAGGAGACAGGATGCCTATACTTAGACATGGTATTTTGATTCCGTTGACGTTTAAGTTGACTTTATAAAAAGCCCATCCTGCCTTCAGGTCAGGTTACCATGTTCTACTCAGTCAAAACTATCTCCTTTGTTTCAACACAAGCATGTGGAATGTTTGAATAACAATAAAGGAAATGCTTGAGACCATGCACCATGGATGTTTGAAACTCAATTCCCAATTTATAAGGCATCAAGTTGTTGTGGCTTTCCTGGGTTAAAGAAAGTTTTCCATCAGTTTCCATGACCATCGAACCATGTCTTTTCCCTTAGTCAACCCAATTCTTATTCATTTTCTTGAAATCTTGTTTGTGGATCCCACACCACACCTTTTTTCAGTAGGTCACCTACCATGTTTTCAATGAGAATGGCACTAGCGTTCATATCATCTGTGTTACCCCGTTTCCATGTGAGAAGTTTTCTTTTATGTCCTTAAAAAATAAGGTTTTGAGCTACTTTTGGCTCGTCCTGATATTGTAGTTGATATTTTCCCTGAAATTCCATTTGATATGCCAGGTCTAAGGATTCATTCTTCATAAATATGACAGCTGGAGCCAATGATGATGTAAGAAGCTTCATTTTCAATTCTGTTCAAATGGTCTTTCAGAGATTTCCATAGATGAAACATGATTTATAATGATTTATAACATCTTGTTTTGCTATTTCCCATCCAGGCTAGTCATCATGTTGGACATGATGAGAAGGCACCTCTGCTTCCCATATAGAGTTTTCAGTGGCTAGGATCCACACTATTCTTGTCTGATGCTTAAGCTATAGCAGCTAGTAGACTTGCTTTTTCCCCACAAAGACAAGGACCCCCCCGCAACAACTGATATTGCATGGATGCATAGATAATCTACCTATGAATGAAATTCCCCTGGTCTGTTCTGTTGGTCTAGTTGGCAACTACAAGAGTTAGGACCTTAGACATGCGCGCAAAAATATTTAGAGGCATGGTGCCTTGCACTGATCGAAGAAGAGAAGGTATTCATGAAGACGTTCTATTAGGCTTGTCTACCTGAGCTTGTTTATTTACTGTCTAAAGTTTTGCCTGTCACACATGGAACAATAGAACATCCGAATGTGAAGGATCTCATGAAAATTATTGGCAAAAGCTGAGAAACACAGCATCGCAAATGAAAGCACAGAATCAGTGACAAAAGGACCAAATTAGTAGCGAGACAAGAAAAACCCTGAAAGCTCCCCGCTGACCACCGCCTTTTCACTGGCTCCGTTTTGCCAAGCCAAATGATTGATTTCTTTTTTATGTTCCCATGTTATTTACTCCACCTTTTTTTGCGTTTTTGTTTTTGATATCTCAGTGCAGAGATGCTCTTGGTCTGTACATTCATATGGATGTATAAATATAGCTGAGAAGATTACCGGCTTTAGCAACACAATAGTATATATGCTGTGTAAAAGAAATTCTTTATTTCATATTAGGATTCCCTGCATCATTGCCCGTTGAGCATTCACTGAGAAAGTGTCCGCAAACCATCTTTCAAGCACCGGGGGCACTGATATCACTGAGTTTCTCAGACAGGAAAAGAACAACTTCGTTGTGAGCTGTAGCCAATTTTGTAACCCCCCCCCCCAAAAAAAAAAAAAAAAAACCTGTTAATGTTGTTTTCTGTAAATTCCGTGTAGATGTCTTGGATCGATGCTGTGAAAAACAGTGCAGGCTCGGAAGCATAGAATTCTTGGGACTCCTTTTGTATTAATTTGAAATCCGAGTTTTTGAGCACCATAAACTCTTTCATTTTTTATGATCTTTTGGTCATTGCTATGATAAAAAAGTCAAAGCCACTTCTTCTCAATACCACCAGGGGTTGTGGACCAGCCGCTCGTAGGTGGTGACCATGGGGGTTTGTTTTGAACTATGGTGGCAGCCCCTTGCATCGATGAAACTGAAGTGTTGATTTCATTGGAAAGGTGGCTCCATTATCGATGTGCTGTACCTTTTGATTACTAGGCAATGGTTCTGCAAAGCTTTATTACGCCTTTTACAGTTCCACTCCAAAGTGCAATAACATGCATGGGGCCCCTGGTCTTGACTCGTTCTGGTAGACCTTTACGAAGCCTGTTTTGTATGGGAGCTGCGCCTCAACCCACTGCTGGCTTAACCAGCCCCAGCCTGGCTACAGACTAGGACGAGGTGAAGGAAATGTTCCAACCTTGTGCTTACACCCTTGAATAACGGTGAAGAACTTAATCCGTTGTATTTTTAAATTATTTTTATAAAAATTTAAATTTGTTTTGGATGTATTTAGACTATTTTAATATATTGATATTAAAAATAATTTTAAAAAATAAAATAATATTATTATGATATATTTTTGAGTTAAATATACTAATTATAAATTGAATATTTAAACAATGAGATCCAACTCAAGAATATACACACACACACACTTTTTGTAATTAGCTTTTTACACTTGATTATTAAGCAGTGTAATTGATTCGTTTTTTTACCTGTCTTCCGTTTCCAGCTATTTTCTTTATTTAGTTAAGCAAAAATGAATACAAGTGAGAGTGTGATTCCTGTTGTTTTTTAAAATATTTATTATATTAAAATAATATTTTCAAAAAAATTTAAAATTATTTTCCATATCAATGCATTAAAATAATCTAAAATATATAAAAAATTAATTTATAAAAAAAATATAATTTTTTCAGGAACACCTTTGCACCATGTTTCGAAACATTAAATAGAAGATATTTCGTTTAAATTCAGATAATGAGAATTTTAATCAACAGTTCGTGGATTGTACAGTTCTCTAACTATACTTTGTCTAGTAAAATTAGATTTTATAATATTTTCCAAATTTTCGTGAAAATAGCCTTTCATTTTACCATTTCTCTGGGTTTTTTATTACTTTCTGATTGTTACCAAATAAATGTTTCGATCGATTCTTTTTTTTTTATCAACTTTATGGGCTACATTTTATGATTATCAGTTGACTAGCTGTTTGTGTAAAAATTTGTTCGTAAATTATTATTTTATTAAATGGAAAAATCACTTTAATTCATAATTGATTACTATAATCAATTTTCTCAAAAAAAAGAGAAGAGAAAATTACACGGTTGTTTTAATTTTAACTTTAATTTGAAATTTAGCAATCAAAATATATAAAAATATAAAAAGTAATCAACATGGCTAGCTATAGGATCCAGCTCACGATTAATGTTGTCAACTTAATTTTATTTTTTTCTATAAAACCTTAAAAAAATAAAAAATGTCTCCTTCATCGTCCTGTGTCCAGGTGTGATTTCAATCACAAGCCACCCAAATGCATCATTAGCCCGTGAGGATCCACGCAAACGTTTGCGTGAAAAAAGAACTGTCCATCTCCTGGACTTCCCTCAGGAACGCTTCCATCCCAAGCAAGGCAATGCACCAGACGCCATTCCAGCTGAAGAAAACTGTGTGTGTGTGTGTGTGTGTGTGTGTGTTTTTATATAAAAAATGTAAGATGCTTACAAGAGGAAGAGGAGATAATGATTTTTTAATATAAAATAAAATAATTTTTTAAATTTAGCTGTTTATATCATATATAGTTACTTTTACATGAATTTAAATTTATATTTTTTTTGAATTTTAAGTCAAGACTCCAGATTTAATTTTTTATCGAATCAATCTTGAACTGAATTAAATAATTATAATGCAGTTTACTCTTTAAAATAGTCTTTCACCTGTAAGGAATATTTTTTTTATTTTTAATATTAACATAATATAAAAAAATAAAAAAAATCGAGCATAACATCAAACAGTTACTGAAGCTACAGGACAACCACTGACTCTGTCTGTGGGTTTTAACCTATTTTATCACGGTTCATCCTCCACGAAATTATTATTTAAAACAAAAGCAAAAGCTGTCTCTTTCATGCAATAGTCTCTCTCCCCCCCTCCCTGTATCAACCCGCCACCTTCTATGTACATCATCACCTCTCTCTCTCTCAAAAATCAGATTCCATCTTTACCATATACTCCATTATTCTTAATTTCTTTACAGGAACCATATAATAATAGTAATTCATTGAGTTTTATTGATAAAATTAAACTGAATTAAACCAAAACAATCAAAGATCATAATAATACTGTTTTAAAAAATCATTAATTTCACTCTCTTTCCTTCGTTTCCACTCCCTTCCCTGCTACATCAGAAAGAAAGAGGATAAAAAAAAAGAAAAAAGAAAAAAGAAAAAAGAAGCAGACCTAACCAAATCCATAAAGCTTTTCTTCCTGCCTGTCCCTCACTTTCCTCTCTTCTCTCCCTTCGCCAAATCTCCATTTCATCCCTCCGTTTTCCTCTAATTTACATTCTCTACACTTCAACCTCTCCCTCCCTCCCTCTCTCTAATTATCTATTTCTAATTACATATAGATTGTATCAGTCTGTTAGGGTTCAAAATCAAACAAAGCTCAAAATCAATGGTGTCGGAGGATGAGTTCGATATGCAAGACGCGGCTGCAGAATCGGCGGATGATGATTTCTACAGTGGCGGAGAAGAAGATGGATTCGACAGCGACGATGCTGACGTCGCCGATTACGAGTTCATCGATAACGACTCGGATGATTCCGACGACCTCATCTCTCATCGCTACCAGGTACTTCTTACGCCAAATGGAAACTCTGTAATTATCATCCCAATTTGATGCCATCTGTTGCTGTACTTTTTTAAGCTGTGATTTATGTAGTTATCAGTAAAGTTCGATTCGTAGTTATCAGTAAAGTTCGATTCTTTTTTGTCAAATCCTTACATTTTTGGCATGAATTTGTGATGAAGCTCTTTTCTTCGTTTTGTTTAATGTGATAGCAAAACTATACAATTTTGAGTGAAGGAGATATACGACGGCGACAGGATGATGATATTACGAGTATAGCTACTGTGCTTTCCATTACAAAGTTTGCCGCCAGTATACTTCTCCGGTACTATAACTGGTAAGGCAATGATTGGCATAGTTTCGGATTGATATTATGGTGTTTTTTGTTTGTTTGAACGAGTAATATGAGCTTTTTGGTTTGTGGGTTTTCATCTTAGTGAAAAATATTTGTATTTTCTGTGGATTTGCAGGAGTGTGAGTAAAGTGCACGATGAATGGTTTGCGGATGAGGAAAAAGTTCGAAGGGCTGTTGGTTTATTGGAGGAACCGGTTCCATTTCCGGGTGGTAGAGAGGTAAGCATTTCATGTCTTGTTTGTTTGCTTTCTTTGATTATGTTTTATTTGCGAATTTGTTGTGATTAATGTTCCTGTTCTTGCAGATGACTTGCGGGATTTGTTTTGAAACTTATCCTTCTGATAGATTAAGTGCTACTGTATGTGGTCATCCATTTTGCAATTCATGCTGGGCAGGTGTGTTATATCCCAACAACATAGAAGCCTCATCTTTGCTAGTTTCATTGTAAGGTTATTCTAGACATTGCATGGAAATTTTTTTATTCCCATGTTCTTGCCTCATTTGATACGTCTGTGAAACTATGGTGGTTTTGCATAAAAGATGTGATTTATTTCCATAAACATCCAAAATCATATTACCTTTTAAGCATCTTTCGCATTGTTGACTACAATGCTTGTTATGCTGAGCATTTTAGCAAGTCAAAAGTATCTCCTTGCTAAACTTTATTATGCAAATTTAAACATAATTGGTTTCGGGCTTTGAATTATTTGGTGGCATTCCTAATATCTAAAGAGTTGGCAGCAGATGTGGGTGTGCAGGGCAATAATTATTTTTTTGGCCCTGCTAGACTTCTTGTTAGAGATATTTGTAAATATTTTCCCTATCAGTTTTGGAATTCATAGTGAAGATGTGTTATTTTGAATGTCAGCTGGAGTTCATCATTAATTCAAGGGCGGCTTACTGTTATCAGGATCTGATTAATGAATATATGTGGAAAAAAACTCCTTGTTAGAGATATATTTTTCTTTTGTCACTGTTCTTTTCATTTATCTGGGGTGTATAGTGCAAAAAAATGTTATTATATGTGAGCAATTAGAGGTGACATGTTCTAGCATTTTCTTCTGAGTGAGGATAAGGTGTTCTCATTTCCAGGTGGTTTTTGAAGTCTACTGTATATTTATTGAGCTCAGAGTTACATGTGGACCACAAATGGAGGAACTGTGGTGGTCAAGTTGTTGAATATAGGGTAGAGTTGTTCTATCTTTCATGGGACTATTATCCATATTTTTTGACATTTCACCTTTTTTTAAATATAAATTATACCATCAAAGAGGATGAGATAAATTGAGAAGGTTGGAAGAAGTATTTCAGGGTGAGTCTAGGGAAGAAAGTTTATTTTCTCCAGTTGGATTCTTTATGATTTAGTAATAGTCATGGTGTTTATGTCAAAACATCTAGTTTTTGAAATCTTAATGGGCACCGGGAAGAAATTTACTATGTCAGAATTATAGTGGTTCTGTTGTATAAGTTGTTATGTGATAGCAATTGAAAAGGATTCCAAAAGTTCAGATGTAATTGTTGTGTAGGAAAAATGGAAATTGCTTCTTTGTGTATATGCTCATGAAACTGTTAAACTAATGACAGGGAAGATTGCTTTTCTAGCTTATGTTGTTGAAATGCAGCAGTGACCGTTTTAGCTCACTGCACATGCAAGAACTCATATCAACATTTTAAATTTTGCTGGTTTAATTTAACCTTTATACTTACATTTTTTTAAATGTTATCTTCAATTTTTCCTTTTTAGGTTACATCAGCACAGCCATTAATGATGGTCCTGGATGTTTGATGTTGCGATGTCCTGATCCATCTTGTAATGCTGCAGTTGATCATGATATGATTAATGCATTGTCTTCTAATGAAGACAGTGGTAAATATTGTCGTTATTTCATAAGATCTTATATTGAGGACAATAGAAAGGTAATTCTGCATTCTGAAATTTGCATGCATGTACAGTAACACCTTTTCTTTTATACTATATTGTTCTTTTGACCTAAGGTTTAGCTTTGATGATGCTAGGTGCGAAAGAGTATTTTCTGTGATCATAAACCAAAACATGAGCCTTTTTTTAGTTGTGTTTGGAAATGATCAATAAACATCAAGATAATAAATTGTCTACTTGAATAATTAAAACGATAAAAAATAAGTTTTATTTCTTTACCAGTATTTGGTTGTGCATGCTATTTTTCCACACTACGTAGCCATTACGGTTGTGACTTTGCTTTGGGACTAGTGAGTAAGGCCATTTTGTTTTTTTTTGCTCCAAACATGCCTTACATTAGAGCTTTCTGATAATTTTAATTTGTGACCTAGGATCAGGGATTGGAAAATTTGTACTTTTAGGATTCAGCTTAGTGGGGAGCTGAAGTCAGGGTTTACAGTTTGATTTGTCAGGCTCTGCATCAAATTTTGATTCTGATTCTATATTTGCTATTCTTTAACTACTTATCTTTGAGTTTAGTGTTGTCTGAATCATTCCCACAATAAAATGATAATTTGACAGTCATCTTTGTATGCATTTTATGACCGCACATGAAACCAGGAAAACTTGGCCTGTTTATTGTGAACCCCTTTTTTATGCAGTGTAATGAATATTATTTGGGTTATTTTGTAGACCAAATGGTGCCCTGCTCCTGGCTGTGATTATGCTGTGGATTTTATTGTTGGCAGTGGGAGCTATGATGTCATCTGCCGCTGCACATACAGCTTTTGCTGGAATGTGAGTCTCCTTGAGTTTCTTGCAGTTCTCTGAGAAACATTATTTTTCTTAGTAGTTGTGTATTTGTGAACATCTGATTGTTCCTTTTCTTGGCATTGTATCTCATAGGGAATTAATTTTGCAGTGTACTGAGGAAGCTCACCGTCCTGTTGATTGTGCTACTGTGGCCAAGTGGATAATGAAGAACAGCGCTGAGTCTGAAAATATGAACTGGTATAGAACATGAGTACTGCACATAGAGCTGTTCTTTTTAAATCATTCATTAGTTTGGTGGCTGGATATCGGTGAAGGACTACATGGTGTTTGTTGGATAAATAGGAATGTAACTTAGGGCATGGGATGTGGGACTGGATAGCTATCACATTTCTGAAGAGTTTGGCCATAACTGCACATATTTTACCCAGCTCTCTTATTTGACTGCTTCAAGAACTAGCACTCGTGATAGGAAGTTGATATTGTGATAGAGTTTTATTGATGTGGCAAAAGTCAGTACTATCCATTTGGAATCAACTGGGCTTTATATAAAAAATTAATCAGTGTTGTGATCCATGCTGCATGTGATGTTTTGCTTTTTGAGGTTGCAGGCAGAGAGTTTTCATGTCCCCAGTTAATGGTTTTAGGTCAAGGTAAAGATAACCAAAAGCAGAAACCTTCAAAAGTGGAAACTCATTGTGATTTGTATTGTTTCCCAAAAATGACCAGTTCCTAACTGCAGATAAGTTTGTTGACAGATAATATGACGAGATGGAATTGCAATTTAATTTTTCAGATAAATCTATGTTGTAGATTAACGTAGCAACTATCAGTTTGATTGCAATGCAAGCACACATGATGCACTTGGTTATCAGCATGTGATTTGTGTGAAGTTTTACTTACCTTCATACAAGATAATAATTAGGTCTTCAGGATGTCTCCCGATATGTTTCAAAAGTTTTATATCCCCTAACGGTAAATTATTTGTTCATTGAATTTCAGGATATTGGCTAATTCCAAGCCTTGCCCGAAATGCAAGCGACCGATTGAGAAAAACCAAGGCTGTATGCATATTACATGCACACCACCTTGCAAATTTGAGTTTTGTTGGTAAGATAGCACAAAAGTTGTGCTTTCTCCCTCTCCGTCCCCCTTTCCCTCAACCATGCAATCTTATTCTGTATGCCTTGGCAACATCAAAATTCCTTTGTTACAGAATTGCACTATCACAACCTCATTTTCTATTTAAATCTGGCATCATTTCTCTCCAGGAACAGATTTGATTATTTAGTGCATCTTTTTAATCTTAATAATAACACCATGAACTCAGTAAGAGATCAGCTTATATGATTTAAATGCCTATATCTGTATCAGTGTTTGTTTTAAACTTCCTGTCTGCTTTCTTCTCCTTAAAATAAATA
This sequence comes from Populus ilicifolia, assembly GCA_015708895.1. NCBI lineage: Eukaryota > Viridiplantae > Streptophyta > Magnoliopsida > Malpighiales > Salicaceae > Populus > Populus ilicifolia. The sequence goes on from SRLM01000574.1 coordinate 2,295,193, forward strand.
AATGAAAGAAAGAAAGCTATTTGCCTGTGCATTTCTAAGCACCCCCATTTTGTTACATGTGATTGCAGGCTTTGCCTTGGTGCATGGTCAGATCATGGAGAGAGGACTGGTGGTTTTTATGCATGTAACCGTTATGAGACTGCAAAGCAAGAGGGAGTGGTATGCTGATTATTTGTCATCAGACATTTTGCATGTCTTCTGATAATTCTGAAGTAGACTTGTATAGTCATCTGATGTTGCATCAATTGGTTCTTCCTGTTGCAGTATGATGAGGCTGAGAAGCGAAGAGAAATGGCTAAAAACTCCCTGGAGAGATACACTCATTATTATGAAAGATGGGCAACCAACCAAACAGTAAGTACAAGCAGCTGACCTTTTTACATGGAAACTTATTCCTCATGATATTGTCTTATCTCTCTGTTATAAGGTGACCTCCAGATCATTTGTTTGTTGACATATTGAACAGAAAACTTTCTAGGAAGCACTGTTTAAACTTTGTGATATTCTTAGAAATATCTTTGGTGGAGATGACCCTAAACTTTTAGGATGAACTTTGGTCATTAAAACTGGAGTCATTTTGAGGAAACATGAACTTTGGGTGAAATATGAAACTGAGGAATGGATATAGACGATTGGAGTTTGGAGCATTCTTGTTTTGAGATTTTTGTTTGAGAGCTCTAATTAGCCTCCTTTGCTTGATGGAAAAGTGAATTCATGTTGTGTCCCATTTTTGGTAATTCTCCCAAATTTAGTCGAAATGTGCGTTGCTCTGATTGATAATATTTGTAACCTCCTGTCTGCTTATTCATCACATGAACATCACGGGATGGCCTGGAGACCTGTCAGTTGATCAGAGGAAGTCTGAAACACATGAGCTTCATCGCATAAGAAAATAATCCCAGTAAATTTCATTTAAACTGTTTCTAAGGACATAAACCTAAAATCAAAATAAAAAAATAAAAAAAAATCCTAAAACCCATATTAATCGAAAGATTAACTTCGAAAAACCAAGTCACCAAAATAATTGCTCCAATGACTCCAAGAATGACAGCTCAAACAGGGAAGAGATTCGAGATCTAGTAGCTGCACAAACTTGTATTGATTAAATGTAAATCAATGGATCAAGTGGCTACTGTTTTCTACTTGGTAATGCTATGATTTCTTAGTATTTCTTAATATTTTGTGTGATATTGCATTCCTAATCTCACTAGACACATTACAAATCTGAATCCTTGGCATTTCCAAATTTAATTCCTAATTTTTGTGTTCTCCCTGCAGTCTCGGCAGAAGGCACTGGCAGACCTACAGCAAATGCAAAATGTACATGTAAGCACTACTTACTGTTGCTGGTCAGCAATCCTAGCACTGTTGATTCCTTGAGAGTAATTTTTACTGGAAGGCATATCTTGTTGATCAGTGGATTGTTTTCCTTAAGTTGCTTTGGGTAATGTCAACCTAGATGTTGTGGTAGCAACCCAGAAACTTGAAGCCATAAAATTATCATTTCCTCTTTGGAAATATCTCCGGATTATTGGGCACCCCCACTAGATACCATGCTTGTGGAATTGTTACAGATTTATTGTAGAATCAATTTTAATCATAGATGATTGCACCTTCTTGAGCAATTTGAAGTTGATCATATTCCCTTTGGGAACCTGTGATATACATGGGTACATACAAGCATATTGATTTTGTGTTTTTGTAGCTTGAGAAGCTGAGTGACATACAATGCCAACCTGAGTCACAGCTGAAGTTCATAATAGAGGCCTGGCTACAGGTAAGTGGTCCTGTATGAGTACAAATATGTCTATTTCTTGTTGAGCAATGCTAAGCATATTTGAAGTTTTTACTAAAATATACTTGACGACACTACGTTTATAATATAGGATAGTTTTTCAAAAATGGGATGCAAATCTTCTCACTTTTAATGATGCAATTATAATTTTGGAATGGAATGTTTGGTGTAAAGTTTAAGTTCTGTAGAATGATTCTTTTTTGTTTGTTTTGTGTGATCATATTTGTTGCCTGTCTGCAGATAGTTGAATGTAGGAGAGTTCTAAAATGGACCTATGCCTATGGATACTATTTGCCTGAGCATGAACATGCCAAGAGACTGTTCTTTGAGTATTTACAAGGTAGGTCATTTTTTTCTATTCAATGCAGACAATTCAACCCTTCTGTGTTTTGATTAATGCCATTTACACAGGTGAGGCCGAGTCTGGATTGGAACGACTGCATCAATGTGCAGAGAAGGAGCTTCAGATTTACCTAAATGCAGAGGGCCCATCGAAAGATTTTAATGAGTTCCGCACTAAACTTGCTGGGTTGACCAGGTATTTTTTTTATATTTAGATTGAAACGTTGCTAGAAAAATAGTTTTTTTATCTGAGTAACTTAGCCCAAATCAGAACCTGTAGGAATCAGTCAAAGTATTCTTGGCATAGAGGGGACTGAAAATTACTTATTTGTCTTTCTCCTGTCCTTGCTTATTGAATTTTTAGTTGATGGATTTTCTTTGTTATTGTTTTTCTGTGAAGTGTAACTAGGAACTACTTTGAGAATTTAGTCCGGGCTCTAGAGAATGGTCTATCAGATGTGGATTCCCGTGGTGCATGCAGCAGAATGGCAAGCTCGAAGAGCTTGGGAGGTGGTAGCAGTAGGGCAAGAGCTGGTAGATGCAAGGGCTCAACATCTAGGTCAAGTGGCCCTAGTAGAAACATTGATGAGCCAGGCCACTGGTCCTGTGAATATTGCACCTTTGCAAATATCAAGCCGGCCACCATTTGTGCAATGTGCCAACAACGTCGGTAAATCTCATTTCCTACTAGATTGGCCACCCGGATGAGTCATCAGCTTGGCCTCTTTGCCTGTTCAGTTGTAGCAAGGAAGACCCTTACAAACATTGCTGGGGAAAGTGCAAAATGGGCTCTTTTGATCTCTCGGTTGCAAAACCTGAACTGCAAAAATAGAGAACAGAAATATGAGGAAAGGGTGGCAAGGGAAAGAAAACACATCTCGTTGTCTGTCTTGTTTCTGGAATCAGCTGTATATAGTTTATGTGATCGTTTCCATGTTAAGTTATAAGGGTATGATGAATCAGGATCCATGCAAAGTGCATTCATCTGTAATCTTATGATCATTTATTGATGTTACTAGTAGCTGTTCTTAGTGCTTTCAAGTGCTTTGTACAAGTAAAAATCAACTTGGGGGACAATAGGCTTGCATTGCCCCAGGTAGAATGAAATAAATATATGTCGCACCATTAATCTTGACGTGGATCTGCCAGATAAACAGCCTTATTGTGTATATTTATATGCTTATAATATATTTTTAACTCTTGGTTTCTCCCAATGCCTCCTTTCTTTTTCAATAATCTGATGCCGCGTAGTTTCTTCCATTCGTGGCGTGACTCCATTTAGTCTGTCGGTATGCTATTTAGGATGTTTTCATCGATATTCGTCACGAGCTAGAAGCATGCTTCGTCTAGTCGATCAGGTTATGCTCGCAGATAATTCATCCCCGGTGGATGTTTTGTCGGTACAACGAATAGCAAGCCCTGGCAGCTGAGTAATATGAGCAGCAAAATGAAGACACAGCAAACCAGCCGGAGAGATTATTAGTTTTTTCACAACTCTGCAAATTCAGATATTTCAAGGCAAGTTACCCTATCGAAGGAGAGGTATTTCCCGGCATGTTGCAGTCTTGGGCGAAGTTCCATGGAAGGAGATGCTTTTTGCAACAAATGGACATGAGTAGATAAGCAATCAAATGTCCTTGCCAAGTGCGCAAAAGCATGTTTCCCTTTATAGATGCCCCAAAAAAGATAGGACGACACAGGATTTGGTCTGTCGAAACTGAAATGCAATTACTCTTCTCTTAAAACGCTACGGAAAGCATGGTCCATGACAACCTCATGATCCACCTGTTATCTTTACGCTTGTTATTATGCAAAAATAATGTGCATTCCCTTTCTTTCTTTCTTTTAGAAACTAAGTAATGTTGAGGACAAAATAATCATCTGAATCAAAAAAAATAAAAATTGCAACAGTACTTCGATTGAAAATGTAGGCATGAAAACGTCGTTACTCCATTCCTCGTAGCTTGCAATCGTATTAGTCATGCACTAAAAACTGTAACTTTCCATCCTAGAAAGCCAAACATAAGTCAGCTAGGAAGTCTCTTGATCGCATACCATCCAGGGCCGGCTACCATAAACATGTCAGTCCTCAACACACTTGTTTTTGCGCAACAATTTGCATCTTCAAACAGCTTGAAGTCAAGTGTAGTGTCAATCTATGTCATCCCGCCTCTCCCCTGTGTCCTGTGGTAACTAATAAAAAATTGCCTTCTGATTCGATGGTGCTGAGCAAGGCTTACTTTGGGCAGAGAGTTCATTGAATACTTCTGGTTTTGTATACGGCATAAGCCAACGGCAATGGAATTGCAAGGCTATACACTGGAAAGTGAAGCAATGGGTTCATTTCATATGCTTTTATGAGAACTCTGCAATTCTGTGAGACAAGCAACTAAAGTTAGAAAAGAGATGAGATGATCAAATCTAATAAACTGCCATCCAGCGTTTTTATACGTTTCCAAATTCAAGGCGGGTTGCTTGCATGATTCAAAGTACAGTCATTTTACCATGTACTCAAGTATATCATATCCGATCATATTCGATGGGATTTTGAATAAGTATCATTTCCAAATTGGCTACCGGAATAAGAGGTATAATCCTTAAAAAGCAATGAAAAAATGGCTTGGTCATTAATAAAAATTTTCCGAACTCCATAAGCCAATACTCTACTTACATTATGTAACAACCATCGCTGACTAAGCAATAGTGGTTTACTGGTTTAGGAATCCATCACTTTCAACTTTCTAGTAAAATAATGGCAGTGGCTACTACTACGTGATGAGACGCAACGCATGCATTTTTTGTAGACACGATGTGCACATATAATAGAACAGAGTTGATACTCACCATAAAATGTTTCCAACAAATCGCGAAGCAAACCACCAAGAGAATTTTCCGAAACAACCTCTCCACGAAAAGAAATTTAGATATTCTACATCCTTGGTTATCATACTTTACTGGTCTCTTATTCTTCTGACTAGAATCATCATCTACTTTCTTGCCTGAAAGTGATAGAAAATGCTCTTTGTAGATACCTCTTTCAGCAGCCAATGCTCCAGCAACCAACATAGAAGGTATAACCACAAAGAAGAAATGGGAAAGCACAACCAGCATAATACTGGAGATCCAATATACTCGTGTTTTTCACTGTTATTGAAATTTTTCACAACTCATCCCATGTAGGTCATGTACACCCTGTTCTCACCATCAGTGAAAACTTGCCCAATATGCCTAGGACATGAAATAAGGTAGATCAAGTATCCTAAAATACCAAACCACACCACAGGAATCCTGAAGAACCCATGCTATACAATTTATTAAGCCTTTTTCACAAATGGAGGTCTTGTAAGAGAACTGCTCCTTAGAGAAAATGAGGCAAATTTTTGGAATGAGAAGAATGGAGAGCATTAAATATATAGCAGACCAGAATATTGGGTAGTACAAGGCAGCCCGTTGACAACCCATGACAAAAAATTCCTTCCATGTCCCTGAGATCCTAGCACTTGGACCATTTACAGAAAATGGCCTTAGTTCAGACAAAGTTGATCTTCCCATTGCATCAGTTACTTCGATTTGCAGCCAAAATCTATCAGGAGATGGATCCTCAAAGGCTTTATAATTCCATGCAGCTGCATAAATGTCTCCCCTTGATACATCCTTCACAAACTTGGTCATGGTTGTCACCATGATCAAATGGGGACTTCCTGGTCTTGTGTCATAGATCCTAGCCACAACTGACATAATTGGAGAAATGGAAAACACTATACATCTGATTGTTTTGAAAGAAAAAGGGACCATATGTTGAATTCATACATCTGATGGAATAAAGATGTTGACATGAAGCGGGAGTCTAGTGGAAATGTGGGCAACACAATGATTTTTTTGGTTCCTGATTTGAAGTCAATGTCCAGGCATGAAACATGACCTCTGTCAACAGCCATAATTCGCATGCCTCTACTTTTCCTCCAATCACCTCTCTCCCACTCCCAGAACTCCTTAAGTGGTGGCGCTAGAGATGAACAATTTTTAGCTCTCTAAAAGGTTTTTGGTGCCACGGACACATGATATGGTACTAGTAACAAGAAATATATGATATGGTATTAGTATAGAGCCCAACAAACCCAACATCACCTAAGTAATAAACTCTTTTTATAACTAATAATATGATAACCATTGAGTTTTATATATTTACATTTTAATTTAATATTAATATTTTATTAATATTTGATTTATTTCTTGCAGGAGGGTAAAGAGGCCATATTTTATTTTCATAATACTAATGAAGAAAATAAAATTTATGTCGTAGCATCTAGGTAGTTAAATATTTGGTACATTGGATTTAAAATCTTTGAAGAAAAGTGAATTCTTGATAGTGTTATAGTGCAAAATAAGACCACTTAGGTTAGGGTAAAAGCTAAATTCAGTCATGCTATTAATGAATTTGAATCATTCAGTAAATGACATAGATATAAATAAATAGATGAGTTATGTTTATATATTTTAGAATTTTTATATTTATTTTACATGTATATATAATTTTTTTTTTACATTCTTTGGCTACTTGTGATCATGAAATATGAGAATATGCTAAATTTTATTAGAATTTGTTGATTTTGGTTATTGTAGTTTTTTACAGTTTTTTTAAGCGGGGTAAAATTTTGAATATAGTTCCTATATAGAAGAAATTCAATTCAAATTTTAATAAAATTAAAAATATTTCAACTTTCTAAAATTATAAAGTAAATAAAAACTTTGTATTAATAAAAACTATAATTTCATTAATTTTTTTAAGCTTAAAACATAAAAATAACCTAAAACCTTATGGTAACTAAAATAATTTAATTATTTTGGTTATAGTCTAATTGTTTTGTTAGATATCTCGCTATTTTTCAAAACGATTTCATTAAGAATATCACGATTCATAAATACCATATTTTATTAATATGGTAGTTCTGAAATACAATATATATCAAATGTCATGTTTATGAATCATGATATTTTTAAACTATATTATTTCACCAAAAAAAAATTTATTTTATGATATTTCAACATTTAATTATATCTTGGATGCTAATTGCCTAATTTATCCCTTTCTTTTCAACATTATACTTGAGTAAATTATAAATTAGATCCTTATATTTAAAAATAAAACAAAATAGTCCTTTTACTTAACCAATCGTTTTATCATGAATATTTTAATATTATAAATTTATTTTATATCCTTTTTATTTATTAAAATAAAAAATAAAAAAAGAAAATATCATAAAATGGACTAAATTATAAATTGATTTAAAAACATAAAGATTAAATATATAGCTTCAAAACTACGAGATCTAATTGATTATATTTATAAACTATAAGGACTAAGCTATAAGTGAGTACGTTTCATTTTCTTTATTTTTCGGGCGCTTTTCCTCTAGAACCAAACACACAAATAGCATTGCAGAGAAGCCAGAAATTTGGAGAGAGACTCCAAAACTTGAAACTTTCTCCTCAAAACTATCACCCAAAGGTTAGGGTTTTACTTACTTCTTGAATTCATCATTTTATTTATCGATTCAGTCTTTCCAATTGATTAAAAACCTTAATGGGTCTTTTCGAAGACTTGTGGTTAGTTTTTTACTTCATATTATCTGAATGCTGCAATGGAGGTATTAGCATCGAAAGTTTGAGAAGTTTCTAACTTTCTTACAAGGGCCTAAATTTTATGATTGTAAATTTGAGGAGCACTTATTGAATTGAAGATTTTAGCAATCACAATGATTGTACATTGGGTATGAATGTTACATGGAAATGGTTGGTTTAACTGCTTCTAAATTATGATTCTTAATTCTTGATGGCATGTCAAGTGGGAGCAAGAATGCTGCAGTCAGGTTTATCAGTAATGGTGAATGAAGTCTCTGAAAGAACTTGTATAACCATTGCAACTTGGGCAAGGCAGAACAGGAACAGTGAGCCCAGTTTTAGCGGACAGGCATCAAAGATTGGCATAAAGTTTGTGCCTTTTCAAAAGACGAGGTACATTTAAAAGTTTGTAGACATATTTGTTGTGAAGAGCTATTTTCTTGTGAATCCAGGAACATCGAATAGTCTAATCGTAATATTTGGAATCAATATCTCATTTTTGTTGGCATTGTTTACGTTTCATCATAGTGCTGTTGTTTTGTAGCCATTGAACCCTCACTCTAGAGTACAATATGAAGAACAGTTGACTTAAATGGTAATTACTGGTGTTCGATAATTACATCTCCCAACAAAAGGGTCTCCATGAAAGGAGAGTTATTATGTCACATACGCTATCAATTAATCAGTTTTGGAAAATTCTTTTGGCCTTGGAAGTCTGATTAATATGAGCTAGTCCATTCATCAGTTTATCGCACATCCAATTGATTTTGGAACAATTCAGAAACTTACTAAATATGTTCATTCAGTCTTTTATGGTTTCCACGACGCTTGTACAGTAAGACTTGTGTTTTTACTTCTTGCTGCTGCTGTTTCTGCTGTTTTTCTTGCCAAATCGGTCCTATGATTGTATAGTTAAGTTGTAGACCTCGTGATTCTACTCAACTGCCTCATTCCAGTTCTGCTGTGGCAAGTCGGATGTTGCTTTCATTCTTATGAGCTTTTTATAAGAAGTTCAAGTTTTCATCCCGTGTAATTTAAATCTCTAACAATCTTGTATCTGGCTTTGGTTTCTGATTTGCTCAGCCACATCTCATTATTATCATGGCTTTGGCCTTCACTGTACCAAAACAGGTTTCAGCTGAGAAGACAAGGTTGGAGAATAGCCTTTGCCTTGGACACTGGTGGGCTGCCTGGAAATGGGGGACAAGAGAACGTCAATAGTGATAGTCCTCCTGGTCTTGGTGGAACTCGGTTAGGCAGGATAGTAAGTGCAGGTGGCAGACAGCTACTAGAAAAGCTGAATTCAGCAAGAAAAAACTTCCCCATGAAAATATTTCTCCTCCTATTAGGTTTTTATACAGCAAATGCGCTGGCTACAATACTCGGACAGACAGGTGACTGGGATGTATTGGTTGCTGGCATTGTGGTTGCTGCCATTGAGGGGATTGGTATGCTTATGTATAAAAAACCCTCCTCCCTGTCTACTAGGAGGCTGCAATATTTTGTAGCGATGATGAACTATTGGAAAGCCGGTGTTTGCTTAGGACTCTTTGTGGATGCCTTTAAATTAGGTAGTTAAATGCCTTCCAACCATTCCTTTGTTAACCTTCTTAGGTTCCTTCTATATCCACATTTGAGCGAGAATCTTTATTCTTGTTGTTTATTGTACATAGAAATCAATTTGATGTAATTTGTTGGAATCGATTAGATTCAATCCAATGTGAGAGGTGTTAGCCAACTTAGGTTGATGAAAGAGATAGGATCCGGTGACTTGTTTATCTTGATGAGGTGTTATCATCAAAAGGACATGTAGTTAAGTAAGGAGCCAGGCAGGAAAATGATACTGTATTTAATTTTAATTTGGGAGCGGTGGCAAATGTTTAATTTTTATTTTTTTTTGACATGGTGAATTCCTATACAGATATTGGGTAGAACTTCAAAGAAAATGCTGCTTTAGCTTCTTTTTGGGTGCTTTGTTCTTGTTCGTTGTCCATAGGATTCTGAAATGATTGATCATCTCAGTTTTAAGTGTACTTCTTGTCTATGCCTCAGAAGAGATGTGCCTTTCAAAACCATCCGATGAGTTTGCATATCTGGTGCTCTATATGGTAAGCCTATCCTCTCTTGGGTGAGATTCTGTGTAAGAGAATTAGATGTGCTTTTGCCTAGTTCTCCAGGCGCTGTTCATCATGTCTTTTTTGCTCGAATCATCCATTTAAATTTAAATATATAAACTGAATGAAGACTTTGAAGGGTTTAACTGTTTTCAAAGCTCAATAAATAAACCAAATGCTTGATGTGTAGAATTCCATAAAGGCAGTCATTGTCATTTTCGCTATATCCATTCGGAGGTATTATTCTGAAAATGATTCTCTTGTTCCACTGTATTGTACACCCTAAAGCGGAGAGCAAAACAATCATCGTTCCCGATATGGCATATAATTTCTCAAAAAATAAAAAAAAAGGTATGAAATAAAATCTTGCTCTGATTTCCATACAGGTCGTGATATATCTGGATCTCAATTTGAACTATATCTGATCCGTGTTATTTCTCTGATCAGTAAGATTCGCTATAATTAATTAGCTTATGGAAGACATTTACATGCAGATGCCCGTATTTGATGGTATATAAACTGCAGAGTGCTGAGGTCTTCAAGACTTCAACACCCCACTCTAATCGCTAAAGTCAACTTAAACTGATGTGGGAATGCACGCGCATGATAATTATAAATCCCCTGTTAAAAAGTTATAATCTTGAGATTTTAAATGTATTGTTGTGTGTGTGCGTGTTGGGATTACGGGTGATATAATTTATAAATCATAAAAAAAAATCAGATTTTTTTTTATATATAAATGAAGTTGATGAAAATCTATATGGTCGTACATGGTTGTTGTAATTCTTGTTATTTTCTTTTAAAAAAAAATGAATCCAACCTATATTCTAATTCTTGTTTGATTATTTATTTTTATTATTTTTTTTAAATTATCTTTCGTATTCCAAGTTTGATTTTAGTTATTTTATGGTTATAAACGCAATTAGAACGCCTTTTCCTCGTTCACTACGTCAAATTTCTTGTTATAAATCCCTATTTGGATAACACTGCACACATGGAACCATTGCACTTCTGTATATGCTTATATTTTATATAACAGCTAAATAATATTTATTTCGGATTTCATTAGAAACGGTGGGACACAATGAGCACTCATTCATTCATTCAAGTCTGCAGAGTTAAATTAAATTACAAGACAAAAACAACTAAGGACTGCATGCTGTCGGCTGCTGCATTACAATGACATGACTATCTCAGATCCCGACTTTTTTCCTTCCGACTCCATCTTGTTCACCTTTTCTACTATGCACTGGATCTTTTCCGACAGGCCTTGCGTGTGCTCCTCGATGTGATTGAATAAAAGGTGTATAAATTCTGTGAGGGAAGCATTTCTTTTTTTCTCCGCCATCAGCTCTCGCATCAGTTCATGGACTCTCTTGTCATCAGCCTAGGGGAAAACAGGAACATGCAATCATCAGAAAAAGAAAAGGATATGAGAACTAACTAGTCAGAAATGAGTCTCAGGCCATAGCTATTAATCTCGCACAATTCAGATGCCCTCGAGCAATAATTTTTAATTAAAAAAGATGAATGGAATGACAAAAATTATACGAGCATTTGACAAGTCATCAAACTTGAAATAGCGAGATGCTGCATGGCTCCTTCCTTAAGGAAGCTGTGAGACAAAGACTCGTAGATAGTAGATGTACACTTGCAGTTTTGTTTATAAACAACCGCCCACTTAAGTGGATTTTACCAGTCTCTGGAAGCTACCAGGAACCATAACTGCTACAATGACCCCCGGTTTTCCTATATACTGCTCTATGGGCAGAGTCCTGAAAATTGTGGGGGCAAGAAAGATTTAAATGACCTGAGCTAGACAGATTTTAAACACAACATCCAATAACTTCAAAATTGGCAACAAGTGCTTAAGTTTACAAATCAAATACTTGTTGCATGTGATCCCAAATGGCTGGTCAAGTTCATCACAGTTTTGCTAGAGGATCAATTGAGTGGCTGAATGGAATACGTGAAGTAATAGCACATCAACAAAACTAAAAGTCATCATGTATCATGCTAAAGAGCAAGTTTAGGGACAAGATCTGACCGGAACTTGATAGATCTTGGGATTTCCCCTAGCCTTTGGAGATTGGTTCTCAGGCAATGCCAATGGATGAGTGTGCTCCTTTACCAAACTTCTAATAACCCAAGCCCCATTACTCTGCTTTCTAAATGAAACCCTTGCTCTGCAACCCACCCTAGTGACAGCACGAGGCTTTCTTGACCATGGCATTCTAGGCTTATCAGCGGACTTTCGAAAACCCTCTCTGTTACAAACTAGTGTTCTTGAAATGATAGATCCATCACGCTGAGAGCAATTGTGATCTCTCATTCGAGTAACAAAACCTGTACGCGTGGCATAAGAACAGTAGAACTCAAGTGCAGCTGCTTCCGATTCAAACTCTTGACCCACATATGGTTCGACTACAGTTAACTCAAAACCCCCAGTGGAATTTGGAGTCATTTTATCACTTTGTTCAGGTTGAGATGTTGCTTCCATAGAACTTCCACCGATTGTGCCATCACTACCATGCTGAGGATTGCCATCTGTAGAATTATTTAGATCCTCGTTTGGAACATCAGGACTATGTTCCAAATCCACTGCAGAACATAAGTTTCCAGTGCACAATGAGGTAATTTGCAGCCATCATAGATAACAAACGTGCACCACACTCAAAATTTAGCATTTTTTGCAGTTCATGAAGAATAGAAGCAAAAAGAATTCAGGAAACAGTAATATTAAAACATAATTAAACTGAAAAAAAATAAAATAGAATAGGTCTACATTTGAGCTAAAACTCAGCAGTAAGTGGCAGTAAATAAATTCTAAATTAAAACTAAAATGAGTGATTAAAAAAATCAAAACCCATAACTTCCTTTTCACCACCGAGTTACAGTCTATTTTTATTAGATCAGAAAACGAATAAGAATCACATTCTTTTTGTATGCTGACATAATCTTATTCTCATTTTATTTTAGTCAAAACAAAATTCACAGGTATTGAACCTACATTCAGAGATATGCATGCATTGATATAACTATTTAACGTAATTCCTTGTTACTTTCTAAACAATTACCAAAACCCAAAAGACAGTCGATTCCTTTCATCTTCGTTAACTGTCTAAATGAAACCCAATTAGGAATTGAACAATTCTACAAGGGGGGATTTATTTTACGAAATACAGAAACACTTACTGAATTTTGGATTCAAAATGAGGATCCAGCTGGGTCAGACAGTCGATTATGGAAGATGAATTTTCTGTTTGGTTGATGAGAAAACCCAGAGTTTGGGGGTTTCTCTCTCTCTCAAGACCAAGTTACGGTGCCATGTTTCTCTGCGGGAAAATGTGGACCGTAGGTTGTTGAGAGTTTGAACGGTCCAGATCATTTATTACAGTACCTCCAGATTCTCAAACTTAGAGCCAACGGGCTCATAATGGGCCGGGTTCAACGCTATGTCTTTTGCGTGTCATGCTCAATGTGTTCTGACCGCTTTTCTTTTGGACTTTCTTTTTTTAAAAAAAAAAATTCAAAATTTGATTTTAAACTCCTGTTTATTTTGAATACAAAAGGAATGTAATTCTTATTCTTTTTCTGATAAAAAAATAAGAATTTGATCATTATTATTTGTATACATTTATAAATATACAATGTGATAGTGAATAGATTTTAAATTTATGAGTTGATCAGATTTAATATTTTTTTAATATTTAAAAAAATGTGTAAAAGTTAGAAAACATTTAAAATTTTTAAAGTAATAATTTTTCTTGAAATTCCTAAGAAATAGAAAATTGAAATATAACTAAGTCTGGGTTGATTTATTTTCTTTGCTTGGCATTCTTTGCAATTTTAATAGATGGGGATCCGTGATTTTTATTTTTGCTTTTTAAATATTTTTTAAATTTAATTTTTTTATTGTTGCACATACATATCTAAAACTTTTAACTTGCCTGAGGTTAATCTAATTTTAAATATATTTAATTTTTTTTGATTAAAAAATCATCTCAACTCACTTAATAATTTAAGTTATTAAATAAAATTTCAAGATATATTTTATATTAATTTTTAATATGCATCCTCTCAAGTAAAAGTTTAAATACGAAACAACTAAGATCTAATTTAGTAATTCTTAAGATTTTAATTCAATTTTATTATTATTATTATTTTATTTTTGATTATATGTGGCGTGAATAGAGATAAAGGATATAGATATGAAGGGAAATTTTAAGAATTGGTGGATTTAAAGGAGTCTTTTTAATATCAGAAACGATTGAGTAAAGTAAAAATACGATAATTTATATTAATTATTTATGTTTAGCAAAACTTATAATTAAAAACTCTCGAAAAAAAATTCAAAGAAACAAGAATCGCTAAAACACTGGATCTCGCATGATAATGTTTATTATAGTACTGTAAAATTAAAATATTCTCGTTAACTATGATTACTACTATATTACAAAAATATTTATGAACTACTTTTGTATAAAGGAGTTTTTTGTTAAAAAAAAAAATGTTGTAGATGACAAAAATACACAGGTACATGAAGTGAATTTGAACATGATTATACTAGTATTATAATTGCTACAAGTATTTTCATTTAAAGGGTTCCCTTTTAATACATGCAATATAAGTATTAAAAGATACGTATAAAATTAAAAATTTTATGATGTGTGTATGTTTGTATATTGGCCTAGGTGTTCTTTTAACAGGTGGAGTCTGCCAAAAGACATAAACAATTCCATAAAAAAGGCCGAACACAACGTAAGATAATTAACAGGAACCTCGTATTAAAAAAATAACTAAGATCCGATTCAATAAGTTGTAGAATTTTGATGTAATTTTATTTTTTTTGAATTTTAATTACATGTAGTGTGAAAAAAAAAATATAGGCTTGAGCGTAATGGTCTAACAATCCTGACAAGAAATTTTTTGTTTCTACACTCTAATTCGATTCTCTATACACATTTATTATTTTGACGGTGATTTATCTGTTTACTATGGTTATTTGTTTGGTAGATTTATAGGATGTTTAATAAATTCAGAGATTAGTTATAATATATATAAAAAGTTATAAAAAAAGAAGAAGAAGAAAGAAATATAGACATAAATATATTTCATCTTGTTAAAGAAGCCTTCTGATTGTTAACATATTAAGATAATCAAATAATATGATTTGAAATTCTGATAAAATTTAATAAAAATTCTAGCATTTCATCGTTGTCTTTTTTGACCTATTTTAACCATTTTCAGAAGTTTGACATTCAAAATACGGTGTCAATGAGATATAATATGGGTTTGGGGCTATTTAAAAAAGTTATTATAGTATTTATAGTTTTCTGTGATATATAAATAGACATTTGTTGGAAAACAGGATTGACCTGCTTTTTAGTAATTATATTAATGTTTTAGTTGAAGATAAATTTATATATATTGACATCAATTTTATACTACAGTATAAAATTTTATTTTATTTTTAAATGTAGTTGAGTCTTTTTAATCTTGGCATGTAAAATCTTTTTAGACAAGATGTAACATGTTTGGTAATGACCAATAAAGTACATTCGATGATCATTAAAACTTAGGGATATTTTTGTTGAATCAAATATTCCAATATAAATTCATAATTTTATATATAATTTGGATTTGTATAAATTGGTCACGCAGTCAACAAAGGACAGGTCAACAGCACTGTCAGATGATTCATATCCTGGTTAGCTATTATTCAAATCTTGAAAGCTATTTCTATTTTTATTTTGTCTTGGCTTCTCTGTCAATCACTGTCTTCGAGTTGTTTCCTCTGATGGTTTCTAGCTAATCGAGTATTAATGGTATAGATACTCGTTATATTTGCTGATTATTATTGATCAGGACAGAACGCCGGTAGAGTAATAAGCAGCAGTTGAGTTAATTCCCGTCACTTTTATTTCAATAATGGCTAGCATCAAGATTTATGCTATAGCAGCTTACGTTTGCGCGATCATTTTCAATACATGTAAAGCTGCAGGACAGGGACCTTTGCCGAAATTTCCTGCCATTCTCATCTTCGGCGACTCAACAGTAGATACAGGCAATAACAATTATATTAATACACTTCTTAAGGCGAACTTTTTCCCATATGGTCAGAACTATCCAGGTCAGAAAGCCACGGGGAGGTTCTCTGATGGGGAATTGGTTCCTGATATGTTAGCCTCTGCTCTGAGGATCAAAGAGGCTGTTCCTCCATTCCTGGATCCGAATTTGTCTGATGCAGAAGTCATTACCGGTGTAAGCTTTGCATCAGCAGGAGCGGGATACGATTACCAAACAAATACCCTTCTAAATGTTATCCCAGTTCCAAAGCAGATTGATATGTTCAGGGATTATATTGCAAGGCTAAAGGGTATTGTAGGCGAAGAAAGGGCCAAACAGATAATTGGTGGTGCCCTTGTTCTTATTAGTGCAGGAAGCAATGATATCCTTACAAGGCCTTTCAACTTGCACTATAGTTTCCAGGATACTATGCTGGATATCGTTCAAAATTTTACTAAAGTAAGAACCATATCTCTCTCTGATTGCACAGCTAATTTTGTAAATATTGCAGAATTGACATCATGTTTTCAATCATCTATCTATGAACTTACAGGAGCTGCATGATCTTGGATGCCGCTCCATGGCTGTAGCTGGCCTTCCTCCAGTTGGCTACGCTCCCATCGAGAAAACTATTCAGCTGGCCACTGAACTTCTACTTCCTGTAGATCTAAAATGGGTGGATAACATAAATTCATATGCCCGATCTTATAACCAAGAGCTTGTCAAGCTTTTGGCCCAAGCACAGGCAACGTTTTCAGGGAGCAAAATCGTATATGCCGACTTATATGAGACACTGGATGACATGGTCAAGAATCCAAAACGATATGGTAAGCTCAGTCACCACATAAAATTTTACAAAACTGAAATGCTTAGATTTCATCACAAGTAAATAAAACTGCATCAAGCAAGGAAGATTAAAAGCAAAAGGCTGAATAACGCGGGTTGTGTTTCACATCAGGATTTCTGGAAACAAAGATAGGATGTTGTGGGACTGGACTTTTCGAACTGGGACCCTTGTGTGGACCAACGATCCCAACATGTGGAAAATCATTAGCTTCCAAGTTCTTATTTTGGGATGCTGTTCATCCCAGCACATCAGCCTACCGGGTCATTGCTAAGCATATAGAGGAGGAGGTTTTCCCCAAGTTCCTGTAAAACAACATATTGCTTTCATCTGCACAAGATCCTGGCTTCGTTGCAGCAGAATAAACGCTCGAGTCACGAATTTGTAAGAAATATGAGATAGATTCTGCATCAATTAATTAGCTCGGGTCGTGGCAATTATATTTACTCATATTTCACTTGTATTTCTTTTATTTTATGTGTAAAAAATGTTTAATTCTTGTTATATCATTAATAATAATTTTAAATATTTAAGTGATTTTATTAATAACATAAAACTCAATTTATTACTAAATAATTTGATATGTTTAATCTTATAACAGACACTACACAACATAGTAAACATATTAGAGGGCATTTAAACTCTGAATCTTAAATGACAAGCCAGCAATACTATACAATTTATTATCAGGAGATGACAAACTCTGCAATTTAGAAGTATCGGGACAAATTTATAGAAAATGAAGTCAAAATTAAGATCAATTTTATTTTCAGCAAATTTGGATCTTCTCATGCTTGAAATGATAAACCACTAATGGAAAAACAATCAACGACCTTCATACTTACTAGGTAATCTAGTTGAATTTTGCTTAATTTTTTGACATTTTACTTGAAATCAATAACATGTAGAGTTTCAAGTTAAAATTAAAAAAAAAATTGTAAACAGATTTAATTTTCTGTGAAACACGGATCAGTAATGGGCAATTCTATAGAAATGGAGTGTAAATCATGGTAGGTATACCAGCAATTTTGTTTTTCAATGAAAACGATCAACAAGATTCATATTGAGTAATTTAGTTCAATTTCACGCAAAATTAGACATTTTACTTGAAATTAATCAAATTTAGTGTCTTAAGCCAAAATTTAAAAAATATTATATAAAAAAATAATTTTAGACAAAGGACGGAAGCATGGGCAAATTTATAGAAATGAAGTGTAAATTAGGAAATATATACCACCAGTTTTGCTTTTCCAGTCAGAGGGACCATTTTCTCGAAGTGCATTAAAATGCTTGAATTGATGTCAGGGTTGAGTTGGCTATATCAATACACTGCTTAAGGCAATTTTGTACCCAGAGATAGGTCAAAAACTTGCATCACCCTGCGATACGAGGAGCCCTCGTAAAACTAATCCCTGGTATTCCAACCTACGTGCTGTTTTTGGGATCAAAGAGGCTGGCTGTCCCTTCGTTCTTGAATCCGAATTTATCTATTCCAGAACTCGTTTCTGGTGTCAGCTCCGCAACAGCATCAGCAGGAGCAGGATTTGATCCTCAGTATTGTCTTTACTGTATGTGTGATGACAAAACTAAGTGGTTGTTTTACAAGTGTGGTAGTAATTTTTTTAAAGCATTTTTTTTTTATTTTAGAAATGTATTAAAATAGTTTTTATTTATTTTTTAAATCATTTTTTGATATGAATCCAAAACACGTAAAAAATTTAATTTTTTTAAAGCAAATTGGATGTTGTTAGCAAAGTTGTAAGCTCACAATCATTGCATATAAATACCTGAAGGAAATGCAGCAGAATTAGTTTGCTTACTGCGATTGTTGAAGGGGCTTGGATGAAAACAATTGCAGAGATGAAGCAGCCATCCGGCCTCAGCCATTCGCTTATCAATGGAATACACAAAGCTCTATGTTGTTCCAGTTTACATTCTGGCTATGTTTTTCAATACCCTTGGGTGAATGTGGTTTGCTATAAAGCCATTTTTATCCTCTCTGCAAGCCTTCCTCTCCTTTTTATTATCACCGTCCGAGAGTTTTAATTTTGAACTTAAAATGAGGTTTTCCGGCTGCGATTCTGATCTGATCTGATTTTTAACTAAACGATATCGTTGCTTTGTCAGCCAATGAGGACTCTTATCTCCAGCCTTCCACGTAAGCTGTTGACCCTGCACAAAGCTTTACTTCGCCTGGAAATTTAGTTAGAGTTTATCAATTCACATTGTTCTTTCGATTTTGTTCTCCATTTTACCCTTAATTTTATCTCTAAGTCCAGGATTCAAAAAAAAGACACATCAATTTTAGATTTATTAAGTGAAATAAATTATGTTTTCCTTCTTTTAATAACAACTCAGACTCATTCTATATTTATTGATAAAGCTCATTTATTCTTAACTAAAAAAATATTTTTTATTGATAATAATTTTCTAAAAAAACCGAAGGCGGAAATGTGGAAAATATTTTACAGATTCCTATTTACGTGAAACAAAATGTATATTAATTTTTTCTCAATTTCCTTTGACACCCTTTTCATTTAATTTTTTTTTCAATCCTTTTTTTTTAATCAGATTAGTGCTGCCATATCTGCAATTTTATGTTGCTGCCTTGAGGTGGACAGAGGGAAGAAATTTTTCGGAGAAAATTAATTTATTAAATCAGGAGTAAAATAAAGTACAAGGCTAATGAGGAAGGCTATTCCGGTCAAACAAAATTGGTTGCCGTCTGAGAGTGTTGTTATTTATGTTTTTTGTTTTGTTATTGTTTTCAAAAGGTGTTTTTTTGAAAAAAAATCATATTAAATAATTTATTTTCAAAAAATTTTCAACTACATTAAAATTATATTTTTTAACAATTTATGTCGAACAGTCACTCACACACATTATTGACTTCCCAGAATATTTGTATTCACGCCGCTCTTGAGTGAGATATTTCGGTAAACATGTTTCTCACGCAATTTTAGCACAATAAATAAAAATAAAAAATACACTTCATTAATCAATCTATTATTGCAGAATTCGACCAATAATTTACTGATATTTATTTATAGGAGGCCAAACACACTAACACATAATATTTAACGTGGTTCGGTAAATTATCTATATCTACAAGAAAGATAGATATTATTAGAGATAGAGAAAAAATATAACACACGGAGGAGGATCACATTCACTCAACTCTCATCTCTCATTGCTATATATGGTAGCAACTGCATAGGGTAACAGAGCTGCTAGTTGTAGCCCTTCCTCTCCTTTTCTCCTCACTTTGCTTTCACCGTCTCTCTCATTTTGTGTTACACTCTTGGTATCTATTCATAGGCTTTAATGACAGCTCTTTTTGCTTCTTTGACAACAATGGTGGTTGTCAACTCCGGTTCTTCTTCAACAATGGTGGCTACCAACCTTTGACAATTAGAAAGGGCTGTTGCATTGTCAATGGACGGTGTCGTCCATTAATGGTTGCTGCACATTAATAGCAATCAACCCAACAATCACCCCCTATGTCATTCATATAGGGCAATTGCCCGCTTGCTTCTTCGGCACACGCTTGTATCTTGCAGTTCTTTCAAGCTTACTATTCTGAAAGCATCTTTGGCCAAGTTTACAGATACTCATCAAACCTTTTAATCATTAAAGTAACCAAAACACACCTTTTTTTTTCATATAAAAAGATCATTACAATCAAATTTTTAGGTGCTAATGTTTGTCTCTGTAACCATCACATCTAAATAGTGTTAATGTTTGTCTATGTAACAAAATTTCCCTTTGAGCATATCAATCATGCTTAATCTAAAATCATTTATCAAGCCTCATATCAAGGCTTACAACACCACCTCAAATGAAAATTCATATTTTTAGGTGCAACAATTATAGAGTATTTCAATGTGATCACGAGCTCACCACTCTTTCAAGAGTCTACTCATCCCGGAGCTGTGTCTGCCCTCTATTTCACCCTAGAAACCACGCCTTACTTCTTTATGAGTCTCTCACTTTTAGTCTCAAGAGTCCTTCAGATAGCTCTCTACCTTTAACCATAGAGGTAGCCTATTAAAGGTTGATCTATATTTGTCTTTATACTATGAGTATTACCATATTCACCACTTTGATAATAGTCAACTTGTTCCCGGAACCTACGCATGTCTTCTACTCATTCCTAGCAATCGCGTCTTAATGCTCCACAAGTCATCCACTTATTATCCAAAAAAAATGTTATTTAGCTCATTGATCTTTAGCTTAGGGGCAATATTAATGAAAATCAATCCAGTTTTTGTCTCTATACTCATCATAATCACTTCATTGGCTATCTATTTGTCTACTTATATCTAGTCATCACATCAGCTTTGGGGTGTTTTGAACTAGGTTTTTTCCACGACCCTCACACCTTTTTCTAAAGTGTCTTCGCTCTTCATTATACAGCTGTTTGAAATGGGGCACATATCACGATCCTCAAACTTTCTCTATCGTCTGTTGTCATAAAGAGGTTTGAACTGGGGCATATATCACGGCCCTTACACCTTCTCTAAGGTGTCTTCGCCTTTCATAGGCAGTTATATATCCCCCTTCAGTTGAAACGCTTCAAAGTGGCTCCAAAAATTTTCTACCATCATGTGCACTATGGGTGATCACTGTCACTGATTACATAGAAAGAGAAAGTTGCAGTATACTCCTTGCAATCCTCCACATTGATTTCTATAATTATAGCTTTTATGTCTTTCTACTTGATAGCTCCACCTATATCAATTCTTTTTGGTGTCTTCACCTTTTATCATAGGCAATTGCTCTCCCTCAATTAGGTGCCTTTACAACAACTCTCTTTCCATCCTTGCATGCATTAGAAAGTTCCTCGCTTGTTACCTTCATTAAGAGCACAAGAGACTTTCTATTGTACAACCTCCACACAGTCTCTATTGTAAGCTTCATCTAGGAACTCTTCTTCTTCTTGCACCTATTGTCTTATTACAGTACCTTGTTGGATCCTTCGGATACTCCTGCATAATCTTCGTGTGTCCTCATGCAAGTGTTGTTCTTCAGATTTCTCTATATTCCTTGCTTTTGTTTGACAACAGCTCATCCTGTCATCTATCCAAGTCAAAATAGGGTGACAATCTTCATCCATTTGTTGTATTTCGCTATCATTATTAAGATCTTCATCAATTCTCCCCTTGAGAAATCACAGTAACTAAATCTAACTTTTTGGAGAAATCACCACTCCATCATATTCTTGAACATATAGAACCCAACTGTTCCCTTATGCTGTCATATTACTAGTCTTAAACCATTTCATTATAAATTGCTATATATACAAAAATAGTACCGTATAGATAATCCTTCCACTAAGCAAGTTTCCAAGAAAGATTGGAGGGGTCACAACGATCCCGCTTAAAACCCAATCTCCTAGATAGAACTTCTTATACCATATCTATCCATCGTACTGTCTTTCCGTATATACAACCATTTGCTAGCTTTGTAGCAGCTTTCCTTTGCAAGTGATTTAGAATATTTTGGTTTTATACCTGATTTCTCAACATCTTATGAGACTACTAGTTGTTAGATTCATCAAGATTGTTCTTCATCAATTTCCACTCTCCACCTCAAATTGTCCACATGATCGGGTGTCCAGAGTGTCCCAATTTTGCCTTCGCTCAAGGAATTAAAATTCTTCACTTAGCAGTTCAGCATATATAATTAGGTAAACATATGTGATTCTTTTTTCATTATTTCTATCGACCATCAGATGCCTTCTGATCAAACAATTTCTCTTTAATAATTCATCAGCATCATTTATGGTTTTCATTTCAACAATCAAACCATATAATTGCATCCGGAACGATCAAATTAGTTAGAAACAAGTCTGAAATTGTCCAAATCGCAATTCAGACAGCTAAGATTTGATCAAAATAATTCTAGCCTGATTAGCGATCCAGATTCAATCTCAGATCCAGTTGCACGTAGGATCATTTATATTGGATCTGTTCCCTCAACTCGCAGCTCAGCTCAACTCCAACTCATCTCGGCTTGACTCTGCTCAAGACTGGTGATGTGGCATATGGGTTCCACAGTGTTGACATGGCTGCCGACTGGTTGCTGACATGACATATCACCTGTGTATGCTGATGAAAATGTGATGTCATGATGATGTCATCATCATCCGGATCTCGCGCGTGGGTTGGATCTTCTGGTATTCTGGTCGGGTCAACCCATCCAGGCGAAAATGACACGTGTGACGCGTGGTGCACATCTAAGCACG
This sequence comes from Populus ilicifolia, assembly GCA_015708895.1. Classification (NCBI taxonomy): domain Eukaryota; kingdom Viridiplantae; phylum Streptophyta; class Magnoliopsida; order Malpighiales; family Salicaceae; genus Populus; species Populus ilicifolia. Next base: position 2,318,226 of record SRLM01000574.1, read on the forward strand.
TGGTCAATCACCCTGTTGGAGCATGACAGCGCATACAGACATGCCCGACATTAACAGTGGCTTTATCTTTTCCTTCTCTACACAGTGGCATGGTCAAAACATAATTTTAACAACTTTTATTTTTTAGTAAAATTAAACACCACTTTAAACCATAAGCTCTGATACCAATTATTGCGGAATTCGACCGGTGATGTACTGATATTTGCTCATAGAAGGCCAAGTATACTGACACGCAATATTTAATGTAGTTCGACAAATTGCCTACATCCGCAGAAGAGATAGATATTATTAGAGATAGAAAAAAAATATAACACAGATAGAAGGATCACATTCACTTCACTTCTATCTCTCATTGCTACATAAGACAGCAGGGCTACTAGTGTCAACCCTTCTTCTTTTTTTTTCTTCACTTTGCTCTCGTCATCTTTCATTTTGTGTTGCACTCTTAGTGTTTATTGATAGGTTTTAATGATAGCTCCTCTCGTTTCTTTGTCAATAATGATAGCTGTTAACTTTGGCTTTTATTCAACAATAATGATCGTAAACCTTTAATAATTAGAAATAACTGCTGGAAGGTGCCGATTAATAATTATTGTATATTAATAACAATCATCCCAACATCTATCTGTAAATTTATTGGCACTGATGCCCCAGCCAACCCCGTACATACGAAATGAAAGCAACATCTCCAGTCTTCCTACGGCCGGTTAATGAATTAAATGCCGAATCTTATCGGAAAAACTAATGACCGACAAATTATATACAATACCATCATTTTCCTTCAGGTAATTTTTATAGTTTTATAAATAAATACGCCGACTGATGATCATTTATAGTTCTGGCTGTTTTTCCGATGGACTCATTTACACCGCCTTAAAAGTTGGTTTCTCAAGTCATAACCGCAGTTGTCTTGGAAGGCTGATCTGACTTTGCTTCTCTTATCATCTATCATTTACTAATTTAATTGATGCAGAATATTTTGTTCACACGTGTATCTATTAATATAATTTTTTGATATTTTTAAATTGGGTTAAAACTTTATTAATAAATTTTCAATGTTCTATAAAGTTAAAATTTCATCATAATAAAAAATTATTATATTTCAATCAAACATTGAAAAGTCTTTAAATTATTTTCAAAAATTAATTTTTGAAATTTATTATATTTTCTAGTTAATTTATATTTTTTTCCATATTTAGTTTAAAACTTTTTTATTATTTTTCAGCTTGATTTTTTTAACTCTATTTTTAGGTTTTTTAATTTGTTTATATTAGTTTTTATAGCAAATCTTGAATTAAAAAAATTCACTAATAAAATTTTAAATTATGACTTTTACATATTTTTTCTTGTGTTATTTAAAACACACTGTGTGTGTGTCCCCTGAATTCTCTAACTTACAAGAGGACATCCGCAGAATTAAAGCCAATTTAGTTCGCTTGCAGAAAATGTAGAACGGGCTTGGATAGAAACAAGTGCAGAGAAATCCATCTGCGCTCATTCCATTCGCTCGCCAATGGCAAACATGAAGCCCTCTGTTGTACTAGTTTACATTCTGACAATCCTTTTCAATACAGGGAATGCTACAAGGTCGAGATCTTTTTCCAAATTTCCTGCCATTCTCGTCTTCGGCGATTCAACAGTAGATAGCGGTAACAACAATGAAATCGATACACTGTTCAAAGCCAATTTTCGTCCATATGGTAGACGCTACCCAGGTCACACTCCTACTGGGAGATTCTCAGATGGAAGACTGATTACTGATTTTCTAGCCTCTATTCTGAAGATCAAAAACGCTGTCCCTCCATTCTTGAAACCAGATTTGTCAGATCATGAAATTGCTACGGGTGTTAGCTTTGCATCATCGGGATCAGGATATGATAATACAACAAATGATGTGTTTCAGGTGATCTCATTTCCAAAGCAAATCGACATGTTTAGGAATTACACTGCAAGGCTAAGGAGGATTGTGGGAGAACAAAAGGCTAAGATGATAATTGGTGCTGCGTTGGTTGTTATCAGCACTGGAACTAATGATATATCAACGTTGAGGATGGACAATAATGATACTGGGTACCAAGATTTTCTGCTGAACAAGGTCCAGTTTTTTACTAGAGTAAGCACACCTCTCTCTCTCTCTCTCTCTCTTGTGTGTGCGTGTCTCCCTATCTGATTGAAAAATTTGGTAAGAATTGCTATCACTGAGATCAAGTTATCAAACTATCCATGGACTTGCAGCAACTGTATGATCTTGGTTGCCGATCCATGATTGTAGCCGGCCTTCCTCCAATCGGTTGCCTTCCCATTCAAATGACCACCAAACAGCAGCCTCCTTCTCACCGAAGATGTTTGCACAATCAAAATTTATACTCTCGATCTTATAACCAAAAGCTTGCCAGAATGCTGCCCCTAGTTCAGGCAAAGCTTCCAGGAAGCAAAATAGCATACACGGACATATATGAGCCACTGATGGACATGATCCACCATCCACAAAAATACGGTAAGCAAACAGATTTGTGGAGATCTTAGAGCACCCTTATTAATGAATTTTTATGAGGCATTGTTAACAGAGCTAGGGTCTTCGTTGCATAACAGGATTTGAGGAAACAAATAAAGGCTGCTGTGGCACTGGATTTGTGGAGATGGGACCCCTTTGCAATCCAACGACTCCGACATGTCGACATCCTTCTCGCTACATGTTTTGGGATGCTGTTCATCCCAGCCAATCAACCTACCGGTATCTTACTAAATACGTAGAGAAGAAAGTTCTGCCCAAATTCGTGTAGTTCATGCTAGGAAATTTTGGAAATTGTTCGAGACATCATAATGTGGAAAGATAATATTATTTGGGAGAAATGATTTATTTATTTATTTTGTATATATAATAGGATGACTTTCTAAAATATTGTTATTAATTTAATTAACACATTAAAATTTCCTCAAGTGAATTTTGATATATCATCTAAATTAATTAAAAAAATCAGATGAATTACACATGATTTTCAATTTTTTTCTATATATAAACTACCTTTCCTCGATATCTTAACGAAGAATTAAAAAGCAAAAGTCTTGCTAGCCTAGATAGATATACAGGGGAATGTACAAAGGTAAACTAGACATTTTACATTTTATACTGTTTTGTCCTTTATAGCCAGCCTCTCGAAAACAGAGTAAAAAGTTGAAGTGGAAAATCGACGTCCTGCGCACCGAACCAAAAACAAGGCAATTTTACCCTGTACGTGTCCCGTCCCTTACCGGTCTCCTCTCCACCCAATCCATTCCTCCGCCTTGGATCTCGGAACCAAAGGCTACCAAGAAATAAAGAGTACTTAGGTAAAAGCAATAAATGTTTTTCCATCACTGATAATCCCAAGAAATGCAATTAAGAGAACATCCATGTCAAGAATTTATTTCAGGAAGAGAATAGCAGAATTTATCCATGTCTCTTATCTCCATCTTGTATATATTGTTCCAAGAAGAGAATAGCCCGCCCATTTAACCCAGTAAAATGCAAATGACCATGGCAATCTCCAAAATACCGCGTTGCCGAAGTCTGCAGAAAACGGGGCAAGTCATGATTTGCCGAGGCCTTTCGGGTCCTAATTTTCTTTTCAGAAGGGTATAAACTGGACATAGCAGTGCTGTGATTTCAAAGTCGAATGCTGACAGAACATGAATTCCAAATGCCATCGGAAGATGACTAAATTAATCAAGACCACCGATTTTATTAAAGCAAGAAGTAAAATTAACAACATAGCCCATGCTCTAGAAGACGATTTTATTATTTTAGCTGAATTTCAATTCAGTGTGGGACAGTTTCGTCAACAGAATCAGGCTGCAGTGGGTCTGAAAGCCACAGTTTGGCCAAATGCTGATGAGAAGAGCATTGTCTATGGAATTCTTCCATGCCCCAAATTGGAGCTACAGCTTTATTGGGATCAATAATATTGTCCAATGGCTTACTTTCATCCTTTGTTCCAATTCTTAAATGATCCCACTGTTTCAAAAGCTTGTTCGTGAGGTAATGCAATGGCTGACCACAAACACTTGCTTTATAGTTCTGGCTAATTCTTGCCAGGTCATGTAGGAAATTGGCAACCCAAAAGTTGATGATGGAATAGGAATCTGTTTCATGTATTCCTGGTATATCTCTGCCTTTCTCATCGTTATATCTGCATTATAAAATAACACTTGCAGTTATGTCAATCTCCATATAATTAGAAATGTCTTATCAGAAAAAGCTAAATCACACGCATCCTGTGTAAAATAGTTAACAGCAAACGTGGTGTGAACAAGAATCCGCGCTAAAAAAAAAAAAGATTAGGACTACTGGTATTGAAATTGTTCAATAATGTTAAGGGTATAAAAAGTTTCAGTGATCATGCTGCACGGCTAAAAAAGAGATTTATGATCTAAGAAGGAGAAGAAAGGGTCTAATCTACTAGAAAAAGAGAGACCTTGAATATGAATATGTTTGATGATGCGGTGATTTGCTACTGGATGCAACTATAATTAACAAATATATTTATAAAAAATTAACCTGAATCTTACACCTATTGAATTTGTAACTTACAGAATCCAAGATAAGATATGATGCAAACTAAGAAAGTGTTTTGAAGACAGAGGAAAGATAAAAAGTTGAATTAATTGAATTTAGTATGTTTTTACCTGATTCATCCGTGAGGAATTTCATACCATCTTCATTAAGAGTCTCTCTTCTTATTTTTCTTGTACATACAGTTTTACTTTACATCGTAAACTCCTGTGCTGTTCTTTTTCCTATTATGGTGTTGCATGTAATTCCATATCATGTCATAGCGTAACCATTATATTAATTAAAAAGAGAAACCATTATATTAATTAAAAAGAGAGCTAGATGACTCTCTTGAAATTGATGACTCTCTTGAAATTAAAAATTAATTGGTATGGTATGCCAGAAAAAAAGTTATTATGTATGATCCCAATATCATATCATATGAGAATGATGAGACCACCACATGAATTAAAAAGAGAAACAGCTGACTTTCTTGAAATTAAAAATTAATTGATCAGTTATTGTAGAAGTAGTAGTAAAATTTAAACAAAAAAAAACTGGGAGAAAAAAAGATAACAAAACAGTCTATGTTTTTTATTTTATTTTCAGCTCATTTATTATTGGATCGGCCTGAGATCTTGACAACAGCTTCTAGACATATTACTTTTTATTTTGAATGGTTAGATCAAAGATTGATATATATATTTCATCTCTTAATTAAATCTGAGAAAAAATAATTATGAATCTATTATTTGTTAATAGTAAAAGTTTCTAGATGAATTATGGTTTTGTAATTTTTTTTTACATCGAGTTTTTCACGTTAAAATCTGAGTATTGATTTATGTGATTATTTATATTATATTTATTACTATTTGATTATATTTTTACTACGAAAACAAAAAAAATTGAACTTATGAAATATAAATTGTATTCCGCTTCCTAGTTTTTCCCAACACATGGACCTTGAGATGCTTGTTCAGATCATCGGATTCTATTTCGGAATCTGATAAACACAGGTGATTACTTCGTAAAGGAGCATGTGGATGCAACATCATGGTATTTGGTGAAAAGATTGCTGAAAATAAAGAGCTATATAATAGAGAAGAAAGGGCACTCAGAAATCTGCGTTCTTCTTCTTCGCGTTAAGTAACGATGATTTCACCTTTTTCAATCGGTGCAAAGGTAGGTGTGGTCCACACCTCTTGTGCATACACTATAGATGTTAATTAACGTCATGCTTTTCGTGAAAAAGGAAGATTCTTGACTTGCTTAACCAGCTCGTTCCTTGTTGTTAATTTTCAAAGATTAGCATATCAGCTTTTGAGTTCAATCGGTCCGAATAACGTTATTTTAAATATTTAAAAAAATCAAAAATTAGTTACTCGTGATCATTCAGAAATTGATATTTAATCAAATCATGGTTAATGTTTATTTAAAAACACATGCTTTTAAAAAAAATAATTTTTTTGTTAAAAATTATTTTTTATATATTTTAAATTGTTTTGGCATACTAATATTAAAAATATTATTTTAATATATTTTAAAATAACAGATACTTTAAAAAATACCTAAAACTAGAAAACTTGTCAAACATAACAGCATCCATGGTGCCTGCTGCTCAATAAGTAAACCCAGAACATGTGAAGCAGACTGACAAGAGATACTTTCCTTAAATGTGATGATGTATAAACCTACTTACCATATGATGATCAAACAAAAGATTCAAGGATTTTCCTAAGAAAAAAAAAACATGTTTTTTTGTTGTACTGGACGAAACAAGAAAACATAGTTCCCAAAGTCTTGGATGCAGTTGTGCTATGGTCCTCTCTAAAACCTAATCTAATCCTCGTTGAGAATACGTGAAATGAAAAAAGGCGCCCGAATATTGTTTTTCTGAATCATTGATATCACAAAAAGTCCTTGCTACCACCCTTCAAGAATAAAGTTCTCAGGGCCTTCAAGACAAAAATGTACTTAGCCCGATCAAAGCCATGATCTTGGACCGATCAAATAAATGGACTAACTTAGGTAGCCCAACACGAAGCCCAAAGGTAAGCAGCCGCCCTCAACAACAAAACTCAAGACAAATAAGAGCTCCAAGATAGAATTGCACCATGTTCAAGTAGTTTCTGGGATCTTATATAATGAAACCTGTTTTCAGTCACGGACTTCTAAAACTTGCAAACCAGCATGACTACTGTGCGTGTGTGTGTGTGTGTGTAGGAAACTGTACGGAATGCCTAATATTTTGCACCATCAGAAGAGCTTCGAGCCTGCAGTGCATAAACTGAAAGCTAAAAGTCTAATTTCACATTTCCAGGGATTTCTAGAGCTCTTAGTCTCGTGGATGTTTAGACTTTAAGGTAGTCTGATGCACATCCAATGCTAACAGGATAACAGTATAGTTATATTTTTGCCTCAATAAACTCAAAGAATTTCAGTTCAATTTGGTTAAAATTTCAGGCAAGTTGGTAACTTTTCCATTCAATATCTGCCACGTTGGACCTCCCATTGAACGGGGAGAGAAAAAAAAAACAGGAAAATGCCATTCTCTGTATAATAACTAAGTTATTGAAAATTACAAAGTCTGGTGTTAGGAAATAAAAATCTATCCGAGGATCTATACAAACCTGAAGTTCCCCAAAATTCATAGCAAGTGAGAATTCGAGCTCTTACATGCTATTGCTGAACTTCGGTTAGACCCTTTAATTATAAAATTTGCAGGCTTCGAAGTTAGGAGGGAAAAAAAGGTGCCAATCTTCCTTGCTTCAATTAGTGGATAAAGAAGGAAGAAAGGATCCTGAAAAATAAAAATCACTACTAAATCGGTAAATGTATACATACTTTTGAGTTTCCCATACCCACCTATATATTCTTCATCCATTGGTCAATCCCACAATCATTATGTACTCTCGTTCCATACTGTGAAAGTTGGAGCTCCATGGCAAACAGCTATACTGTTAGACCTTGCTGCAATGGTAGGAACTGCTGTTGGCAACCAATTGTTACATGTTGAACCCTGATCATATGCACCAGCCTTGATCACACCGGCAGATGATTGCTGCGAAAGATAGTACAAGTTTCTAGCATGATAAGGATCCGAAGAAAACATATTTTCATAGCCAAGAGCCTTCACCTCTCCATTTCCATAACCATTTCCTTGATTTGGGGTGCTTCCATCATTAGCTATAACTGTAGCCATTGGGACAGCGTACCCAGTATTGCTTCCATAACCAATTCCCTGATAGCTTCCGTTGGTTCCAGTACCGGTACCATCGTGGCCTCCACTACTATACATAACAGAATCAGAGCCAGAGCTGTGTTCCATTGAAGACGAGTCCATGCTCATGACGTTATGTAGAACCGAAGGCTGAAGGAAATTTTGGGTGTTTCCCAATTGTAATTGATGAAGCTCCTGAAAGCTATGATTGTCAGAGTCCTGTTCTTGCTTGCACCAAAGCCTCTGGCCATAGGGATAGTGCATGGTAAAAGCCTGAGCTTGTTGAAATGGAATAGTAGGCCAGCCATGGTGTGCAGCAGTACCATAGTTGCTAATCCCATTGGTGAGTTGTGAACTCGTGCTGTCATGATCATCTGTTCTTTGCACATGCGTTGTAATTTCAGCATGCTCCGCCTCTTTCAACCGCTTAGCCGCACCCCCAATTGGCAATGTGCTGCTCTCTATTATGCTGTTAACATCATATCTGCTCATGTCGAAGTTGGTAACCGCATTCAGTCCACGGAATTTTATGGCTGCAATGTCATAGGCCTCTGCTGCTTCTTCTTGGGTACCTATGGATGAAATGCATAATAAATTGCAGGAATCAGGAGATGAGATTAATTGGCTAATAGATACATTTAATTATGCTTGGAAGAAAGTCCACAAGACCCACGAATTTATAACACGTGTAAATTTGTAGGATAGCTAGAGGGCAAATATCTAACGAAACTCGAAGGAGTGCATGAAGTGAAATCGAACGAAAATGAACTTACTGAAAGTTCCCAAGTAAAGGTCTTTGTTCCCTGCAACTCTTCCAATCCTTGCTTGCCATCTTCCATGTTGATGATGTCTGGTATGACAAATTAAAATTACCAAGTTAATCAAGAAATCAAGTTCATTAACATCCCTCACACAACTTATTATCTCTTAAACTAAAGATTTAGGCTAATGAAGTTTCTAGGAAAATGGAATAAATAATAAAATAAAGAAATCCATACCTAGTTACACCTCGATAAATGGAAGCCCCCCGAGAAAACCCACTACTTTTTCTGCAACGAGCAAATATATATATATGTACTCCATTATGGGGATTTAATGAAAGTAATTGTTTCATCAGAAAAAAGAAGAAGCTGCATCTGTGAAATACCTTCGAAGAGACGCAACATGCTCCTGCCTAGTCATGTGCTTCATTTCTTCTATCTCCTTTTCGTAGTTGCTAATCTGCAGTTTTATTTACAAGATAAAATTTCTTAACAATGGTAACACAAGCCGTAAACATCGGCAAAATACATTGAAAAGTACCCTACATGTTCAATAATAGGACACACATCCTTGTTATAAGGATGCTTTTAGGGAGGAAAATAACGTTAACGATCGTGGAGCTTAATTAATTAATACGATAATCCAAACTTGCAGTGCACTTCCACTAGTGTTTCACAAGGGGGGGCTGCCCTTCACTGCAAATGATGCCAATATTGTAAATTTTTACTCAGTTCATCCTTGTTTATTTTCTGTACAAATAACTAAAAAAAGAGCAACTAAAATACATCCCGTATTAGTTAATTATAGTATTTGATTTGAATTTAACTAATAAATAAATAGAATTTACATGTTGGAAAAAATAAAATTTAATTCAATTTATTTTTTATATTACCCCCGTTATTTTTATTCTATTTCTTCGAAGGCCTATAAAAAACAGATGGGGGAATGAATATTTTATAAAAGTTAATTTTAATAATATTAAATTTCTTCTTTTTGAAATTATAAAGAGGAATCGCCATTTTTCATTTGCTTTTGTAGGATTTGTAGATATTGAATCACATTTAAAATTCAATTCTTATCATTTAAAAGGTTCTAAAATTAGATTTTATTAAAAAAAATTAAATTGAATTCAAAACATGTTATTCTCACTTCCTTAGAAATCATTTTGGTACAACACTCGATCTTAGATTTAAATGAAGGAAAGTAGAAACTCGCTAGAATTTTTTTGGAACAACACTTCCTTAGAATTTAAATGAAGGAAAGTCGAAACTCACCGGAAAATTTGTCGTGGTGGTTGTGCCCCAGTATTTCAACGCTGCTAAATCATAAGCTCTAGCTGCCTTATCTTCTTTGTCATAACCACCTAGTAAAAATAAGAGATGAAAATAATTAGAATCGTCAAGAAAAAAAAATGTTGTTCTTCAAAAACCGAAGAACAAAAAAAATGGTGTTCTTACCCAAATAAACTGAAATAAGATTCGGCAAGCCCCACACATCAAGATATGTAAACATCCAAAAAAAGGCAACATAAGTTAGTGCAAAATAAACCCATAAATCAATCAATATTCATCAAAATGAAAAGAAAGAAATCATTTTTGAATTCCATAGAATCTACAAATTCAAGTCGATTAATGAATGAAGGACCGCATACCTTGCCTTCCCTTGCGAGTTTGTCCTTCTCTTCTACAACTATTGTCCCATAGATGAGCTTCATATCTACCAGTCCATCTATGTCTGCAAAATACAAACCCTGAAGTAATTACGAATGTTCATCTCCTAGAAAAGAGTAATAAAAATGACCAGTAAGAGTAGTACTCGAATAAAGGAGCATTTAATGGTTTGTGCAAAGATACCTTGTTACACCTCGGTATATAGAAGTTCTTTGGCCAAAAGTATCAATAGATTTCCTTGGCACCACTTCGATGGCACCGGTTTGGCTATCAAGACTCGGTGTGGTCTTTTGTTGTTTGTTATTATCAGAAGAACTCTGCTCTCCTCTAGTTCTATTTCCTCCTCCATTTACTGCTAGAAGTGGCAAATCAGAACCTGATTGTGACCCAGTACTCATCGAAAGGGACAAGCTTTGTGCACCGCCATTGCTCTTATGACTGGTGTCTTGTTGTGTCGGTGCTGGCTGGTTCTTTAGCCAAGTCTTAATCATAGATAAACCAATCGAACTATTGGTGTTGTTATTGTTGATGCTAGTATCAGCTCCTCCATTACTGCCTGTTCTTTCATTTGATGCATCCTCAGATGGGAGTTGCAAGGAACAGTTGTGGAACATATAGTGTCCAGTGGAATCATACATGGTGCTGCAGACATTAAGTTTGTGCTCATGATTGCCAAAAGAATGGCCACCAAGGAAGTTCTCAAGCTTAGGTTCTTGATTTTGATCAATGTTCTGGCTATTGCATGAAGAACCCATGAATATCGGGACGTCTGAGGTGGTATTGTAGTTGGTGTCTTCATTAATGCCTGAATGCTTCATATTATTCCAAGCTGCAAACAAATACATAGTGGGAAAAAAGGAGAAAGATATATAAGAAAGTGATCAATATTGTTGCTGCTCCTGCTTTGAGTTCTTAGAGAGTATAAGGGGAGAAAAGGAAAAAGGAGAGCTTTAAACCATTCTAAGATGCTTGAGAAACCGATTTATTTCAAATCATCTACTTTATTTCAAACCGGTTAGGGTTTTAGAACTTCAGCTGTGAAATGAAAGAAAAATTAAAGATATGAAGTTTTGTGCTGCGAACCTTGAGATTGATTGTTTCTAAAGGCTTCAAGTATACCAAAAGAGGCAGGGAGGTTGAGAGAAGGAGCGGTGGAGTCAGAAGAAAGATCAAAGTTCTCCCCGGAGACATCGGTACCAGAGATTTCGTCTGAGTGGAAACGAAGGCGAGAGTCTGTGTTTTGAGGGTGATCTTGATGATCAGACTGTGATGATGGAAGTTCTTGAGGGGATAGAGAGAAACCTAACCAGTTATTCGTGGAGGCCATGTATTTGGTGGACTATAAAATGGCTTTTAGAACCTAGGGATTTTATGTTGTAGCGTTAGCAGAAGGAAGATAAGGAATTAGTTCATGCGTGAAGGTGGGAAGGAAGCTAGAGATAACCATGATATAGAAGAGAAGAGGAAAGGAAAGGTCAAAAGATGAAAGTGAAATCATCGCTTCCAAAACAAGTGAAGATACATATAAACCCCTACTCTCCCTCTCCCTCTCCCTCTAACAATAAATGGAGCACCCTAACAATCAAGGTGGTGGTCAAGTGATAAGGACTTGAAATTAAGAGGTTTGCTCCTTCTGTGGTCTTAGATTCGAGTCCTTGGTTGCTCATATGATGGCCACTGGAGGCTTATATGGTCGTTAACTTCAGGGCCCGTGGGATTAGTCGTGGTGCGTGAAAGCTGACCCGGACACCCAAGTTAATCTAACAAAAAAAAAATGGAGCACCCTTCCTGGTCAGGGCACTTGAATCTGTAACACGATATATTAACTCTTTCGAGTGAAACATGAATGCAGCAGAAAGTAGGCTGATGGGCAGGAATGTACTTTTGCACGTAGAAGTCCAATAGAAAAAAAGTAAATTCCAACAAGGTGCCCAGATAATGATAATGATTTTACAAGGAGGGTTTTATATATATATATATATATATATATAATTCCTCACTTTTCCATTCTCGTATTTGGAAAAAATCTGCTCTATATATATATATATGTTTAATTAGACCCCTTGTGAGCATAAAATTAATCGACTCTCCCCAGCTTGTAATAATCAAAAGGTTTTCACGAGTGGTGGCACTCCCTGTTGCAAGTATTTTAAGCTAGTTAATTTGGGTTCCAATGCTGGGGAAGTACTTGAGCTTATCTTCTTGTCTTAAGATTATTTTAAGCAGAGGTCATGAGACTTACACATGGTCATGCCTATGAACATGTGGTTAATTTCGTAAACTTAAAACAAACCCTTTGAGCTTCAAAAAGATATATATGTATACCCTTTGATTTCTTTTCCTATACCACCCTTATTCACTTCATGTTATCGCTAATTAAACCACCTTGAACTTTTTTTTATCGCCCCAGTTCACTACATTTATAACCGAATTCTGCGGTAAAACAGATTCTAAAGGCAATAATTAATATAGGAAATTGATGATGATCCATCTCTCTCTTTATTTTCTGAAGAACACCCACCTTTAGTGGATGATTCTCCAGTATCTGACAAGGTTATGACAAAAAAAACCCACACGCACCCCTCTCCACACCGATTCATACATGCCCGGTTGGACATGAGTCATTTCATTGTCAGTGCAAGCTGCTCTTACCACTCCTCTAACCACCCCCTCTCGACTCTCTTCTCTCTCTCTCTCTCTTTCTCTCTCGCCATGTATGTCATCAGGCCCCTTCAGTCTCTGCCTACAGATACCCATCCATTGATGCCATTGTTTTACTATTATCTCCTAGTCCTAATCATCAAACTGCTCCCCCGTTACGAACGGAAGTCCCTTCCTCTCTGTCTACTTTGCAAAATAACAATAATTCATGCATGGGTAGTGAGCTTCTTGCACCCGATAAGAAGACATTAACCCCTGTCTTCCGGGTCTTTTAAGGTTCTTTCGTCATCCATTTTTTTTCATTTTCCTTTTTTCCAACTTCTCCTCCCAAGAAGGACGAACTGAAATTGAATGGAAATCAAATATACAAGGATCCAAATGAGATTCCAGATACTTTTCTCCCTTTTCGATGCGTTTGTCAACTGCTATTAGTCTCTTGTATAAATCTTTCTTTTTTCCTTTCTATTTTGGTATACCAACAAGCTATATATTTCATCACCAAGGCCTGATAGAGCATTCAAAACTCTTAAATTTAAATTCTTGAATTTTTACTTTAATTTCTATATAATGAGATGAGATTTTACAGAAACAAAGAGCTATATTTCATCACAAAGGCCTGATAGACCCAGTGGTGAGCAAAAATAAAAAAGAAAAGGCGTATGGACCATGCAATGTCTAGGTAAACGAATGCAGCCTGTGTAGTGCACTGCAGATATATACGTGTGAATCTACATGCATTTTGTTTTTTATGCGGATAGAGTAGTCGTGGTAATGAATAGTTTAAAGAGGGAGATACGCAGAAAGTATGAGAGAGATAATCTCGAGGGGGGCAATACGCACACAGTAAGTTTGACCGTCAAAAAGGGAATCAAAGACAGTAAAACGTCCACATGGTCTCAAAATCCTTTTATTATATTTAAAAGCCTGCCTGCCTGCCACTGTAAAAAAAAAATGCTCTCGGTAATCTAATCACAATCATGCCCAACCTAATTAACCCGTCCCTCCTCTATCCTAGACAGAGAGACGAAGGTAGCAAAAGTTTGCCTGAGAGAGCTCTGTCCGTGCCTTTTGACCAAGGAACCGTCTTTTAGGGCTTCGACTACAAAAGAAAACTGTAAGATAGTGTGTGAAAATATGGTAGGAATTATGTTTTTTTAAAAAAAATTAAAAATTTTAAAAATAAATTATTTTAAATCATAACTATATTTTAATTTATTTTTAAATATATTAAAAAATATTTTATTATTATTTAAAATTTATTTTTAACATAATAACATTAAAAATATATAAAAATACATAAAAAGTATTTTTTAGATGTGTGATCAAATAGTGTCTAAGGCTATATGAATAGGGTTTTGAGATTTTTAATCTACCGTGGCTGAGATCTCACGTGCTGTTTTGTAGTGGCATATATACCCTTTTGGACTGTATGCACGACGCATGCGCCTCAATCATGAAAACAAGGGATTAATTTGATAAATTCACGAAAATATCCTGTTGAATGAAGAGTGGCTGAAAGAGGCAGTGAATGAATGCCACGTGTTTATACTCGAATCCTGCCACCCAAAAATAGAAGGCCATGTGTTTCTCATGCCCTTGTTCACTAGACCAGATTTCCCTGCCATCGCCATCGTTCTCGTTATTATTGGGTTCACACAGACGTCAAGTCAAAGATACACGGCTGATTGATTGATTGATTGATTAATCCATGCAACATGTAAACAGATACATTGTTTAAATGTAAGAGGTTATTTTTTAAAATATTTAAAAAAATATATTATTTTTAGTATTAATACATTAAAATAATTTAAAAATATAAAAAATTAAATTCAACAAGAGCANATATATAAATCATAAAAAGGACAAAAAGGATCAGCCCATTACGATAACTATGGGCCCACAGACACGGCTTTAAGTAGAAATCTGACTTGTAGCCTAGTCCAGTTACACATGGAGCCCATGAGCCCATGCCCTCTTTCCAAAAACAAATGCGGAGCTCATGATTTCGTGGGGTCCACTCCACCACGTGACAATTAAGATTTTTAGGCATGAAACAAAGGGAGGCGCTTATTTTTGTCGAGGGAGAAAAAAAAAAAGACTTGGTGATAAATAATTCAACCTTGTAGTAGCGCCTTACATGACTGGACTGCCATGTATGAAATGGATATGACTTTTTATTATTATTATTATTATTATTAAGAATTTAAAATACCTATTTAAACAGTTGTGAGATATTTTCCAAACAATTATTTTTGCCTTGCATGAGAAACAATCCGTATAGAGTTTCTCAACCTTTTTGGTTCTATATCTTCCCGATTTCCATTTAAATCCTAAACTCTTTAATCTCGAGGTGCAGTGTGCAGATCGGAAATGAACATTAGTAAGATAACTTGAGCTGTGCGAGAGAACACACTGATGGCCATCTTCTACTAATTATTTGCATGGATTTCCCGTTTTGGACAATGATATTGGCATTTAATTAAGGTGATTACAATGCAAATCTTCAGTATTATCTTAAAATTTAAAAACAAAATTGAATTTAGCGAATAAACAAGAAACGCATAGGTAGGAGGGATGATAGATGTTCGGAGACTGAACAAATTCAGAGGACATGATCCCTCGAGACGGTTGTTTTTGCGTTTCCATGTTCTTGTTCTAATCTCAAAGAAAAGATGTGCCCTCTGATTCCTATAACACCCGAAATTTTCTCCAATTACACACACATGATCCTAAGACTCCTTGATTCTAAACTTAAACTTCCGAGAACCGTACATCTCCAGCTGATGATCTGCCCAAAAATGATGCGAGTAGGGCTTTCATCGAAGCTGAACATATTCAGGTAGGCAAGAGTGCTTACGGTCAAAAACTAGGGTTTAATTTAAGGCCTAGTTTTCTCAGAGTAATTGTTTGGATAACAAGCAAGGAGGAAATTTAGAGGCTGTAGTGGCCAACCATAGATCCGCAAGTAAAACAACGTTGCCTCCTGGGAGAGAAAAGGCTAAAGCGGGTCTTAAAATAAATCAAATTAAACTAAAATTACTCTGAAAAATAAGCGATGGTACTGAGAAAAATATTAGCATGTCTATATCCTATTGGCTTCATTCAAGGAGATACCCTGAACTTTAATGATGGTAAAATCTAGAGCTTTGAAAAGCAACAAAACTATACACTGAAAAATAAAATCTAATCTATTTAATATTTTGATTTTCTAAAAAGGGGACTTTTGAATAGATTAGTTGTTAATTATTCGGAGCACTGTAAGCTAGAAGTCATCTATACATTTCATACTGAAACTCTTAACGATCGCTTTTAAAAAAATAATCTATGGTGAAATATTTTTCACGAAACAAATGGGTTCTAGGTCATGTTTGGTTCTGACCAAGCCCGTTTGCTAAAGGTCCCTCCTTCTTTGTCTTGTCATGTTAATTAGTGAAATCCAAACAATTACTTGTAGCTGATCAATTAATGGACATCGGTACCCTTCTTTTCTCAAGAGATTTTAAATTCGAACATATGTTCTGTAATAATAACAAGTGTCCAATATTGACATATTATTTTCCTTCACGATCATGCTAGATTTTAGAGTATCTTTCATTCATTAAAATTAATTCTTCTCAGTACTGTGTATGTAATCCCTCATGACTTCCTATTGGGTTCCTCATCATCAAAGCAACACCTCCGGAGGTTTTGATATATTCTGACACACTACGTGCAATTCATGGGCATTTCAGATTTGTTTCTTTATCTTCTTCGAGCCTGAAAGAAGAAATCATGATGATCGTCATCACGCATAGTTTGATCTGGTGATCCCACGGGCCGATTCGATTATTTTTCAATATATGCGGCGTGCTGATCAGTATAGAGCAGAGAAGTTGAGAAATCAACCGTGATTTCCTATTCCCATTCGTTCAGATTAAATTTGAAGGTGACATTCAACCCTAGTATTCCCTGACACTGCACAAAATCCAAAGTAAAAGTTTTGTATCCTATGGTGTGGTGGTTTAAGTATCCCACTTGACCCCTGAAAAAGATATACGATCATCACTTTTCATCTTCACCGACTGAGGGAGAAAGAGAAATGAATTAAATGACTGAAATCTCCACCGACTTTTGAGTTGCGATTAGTAAATTAAGGTAGACGGTTTCTGATACATAGATCAACGCCCTTGTAAATTTCCATTGCTTAGAGTCAAATCTATACGCCCTTGTGAAATTTGGCGTGTTCATATTTCAATCATAAAAAAAGACTTCAATTTTAATAATACATTATTGAATGTGGAAACTTGACAGGTGCATAGCATGAATAAAAATTAGGTTTTCAGACTTTGATCTCACAGCTCAAAACGGTAAAGAATATAGAAAAAATTCCAATGCTTTTATGAAAAGTCTAAAAAACGATAATGTTTAATTAATAAAAGATAAGCTGGACATCTGCTTAGCTCTAAATCTAAAATCTTTTTTTATAAAATAATTATTGTTAAAAGTTACATGTATATATATAGTAGAATCTAATTAGCATTAGAATTTCTAAATTAATTAATCAAATCCTTGTAAATCTTAAAAATTAAATAAATATTATAATAAAAATAATAGTAACATTAAAAAAAAAAAGCATCGGCTGTCAAAATTACCACGCCGTCTTACAGCACCGATCAGGATCATGTTCATTTTCAAGTCCCTCGAAGGTGCACGTTTTGCAAATTAGATAAATTATGTAGAAAAAATGAACAGACATTTGCCATATTTGACTGGCGATAATCGCTTAATAATTTCGATGTCGTATTCTCTAGTTTTCACAAGTCTAGAGAGGTGAATCTAGCCTAGATACATGAAAATTAGTCCAAGTTCAAGATCCCAGAAAAAAAATATCATGTTAGGATGATCTACACTAAGGAGCATGCAAGATCCTTAATTAGTGAACTTGATACATGGAATCAATATTACCTTCAATTCAAAAACCTAGATTAGAATAATATTACAAGTCAATTATTATATATATAGATATATCTCGTTCTTGCTTTCTTAATTACTGAGTACGTACACTCTAAGTTGCACTTGTCTCTCTAATTAATATTATAGTGGGATCTATAAATAATTAATGTACATGGTAGATCTTAATTATATTTATCCGAGACAAAGAAAACACAACTCACAATGTGCAGAGTAATTAACTTATAGAACTGACCAGTATAGGATAAAACTCAAGTTGCTATCATATGGATATTAATAAATAATTTTATATTATTTTCTAACGGGTATTATTTTCTTGAGTTTGGAATTTACACTAACAAACAAAAACTAATTCAACTAAAGATTTTAAATAGAATATTTCTATACTATTCTGAAACAACCATTGCGGCAGAATTCCAAAAATTAAGCATATAGGTGCCGCGTTATAGCTTGAAATTGATATTTTTCAACCCCAAGAGTGATTTTAAAAGCCTTTTACATTAACCGCAGTGTGGTCTGCCTTCTGCGTTCAACGGAAGAGGCTTCAAATTGTCTGGATATATTCTTTTGTATCCATGAATAGCTGGTGCTATATAGAATAAAGTAAGTATGGAATTCTTGAAAGAAATATATATATAATAAATGATGATATCTTCGCTCATTTTAAATCAATATAATTTGTCTACACTGGGAAGATATTTGAAGGCTATACGCACAACAGTACAAGAGATTATAGTCTACAAGGTCATTTGCAGCACAGAAGCCAAGGAAAGAGAGAGTAGTTATACATATATTCAAAGCCAGGAGCCGGCGGGAACTGGGATTGCATTGGAGAAATCAGCGGAGCACCCGTGCCCCCTTGGAAAGAATTCCTCTACGTGAATATTGCCAAGAAAAACTGATCTATTCTCTCACTCGAAAGAAAGTGTAGCAGGAGTAAGAGAGTTCCGAGAAAAGCAAACTTTATTAAAGATAACAAGGGTCCAAGCATGCTTTGCTTTGTTTCCATGCCTCGTCCTCTCAATTCGTTAGGTTTTTCTTTTCTACTTTTTCCTTTCTCCTCATTTTGTATAGGTTTGCACCACCACAATCTTTTAAATTTTTTGATAGAATTTTTTATTTGTATTTACACTGTCATTTTATTGGTTAAAAAATTACCAAAAAAATCAATGATAAAAAGTTTCTATTAGTAAATCTTTCATCAGTAATTTTTTATCTATTATTAATAAAAAAAAATTAAAACTGATGGATTTACAAATAAAAAAATAAGCAAAAAAATATTTCATTCTATTGGTAATTTCTTTGGAAACAAACATACATAATTCCATCTATAATTATTTAAAAATATTTTTTAAATATATTATACAAAACTATAAAATAATTAAATTAATATTAATCAACACTCTATAATACTTAAAATGCTTGGAAAAAAAATCAACTCAAAACAATTTGCCACAAATAAATAACATGAAAAAATAAATTCAACTAAAAAAATTAAAAATCCTATAAATAAATCAATTACAAATTGATGTCATATGAAAAAAAAAGTCATACAACAACATTCAAATAATTATTAAAAACAAAAACAA
The DNA here is from genome assembly GCA_015708895.1 of Populus ilicifolia. Classification (NCBI taxonomy): domain Eukaryota; kingdom Viridiplantae; phylum Streptophyta; class Magnoliopsida; order Malpighiales; family Salicaceae; genus Populus; species Populus ilicifolia. The sequence continues at coordinate 2,337,609 of SRLM01000574.1, forward strand.
TTGAAAAAAATATAGTGAAAACAAGAAAAAAAATTACCTTTATTGTAAGTGAAGCTAAGAAGAGAAAAAAAATTTATAAAATATACTAATTAAAAAAATAAGAAGAAAAAATAATAAAGAAGAAGAGGACATATTTAAGCATAGAGGAGAAGAGAAGGAGTTGAGGAGAGAAGAGAAGAAAACGAGGAAGAAAAAAAGAGATGGATCTTTTGTGAAATTAGAAATTCTAAACTTTTTACTGGGGTGTTTTATTGATAGTCTTTTCAATGAATAATTAAATATTAATATTTTTAATCATTTTATTGATGATTTTATCTGTAATATTTAATTTAAATTTTGAATTTAATAAATAAATTTTAGAAATAGCTAAATATCATCAACGACTTTTTAATCTATTAGTTATTTTATCTGTAAAAAAATAATAATTAACAATGCAATTAAAAATTAAATAATTTCAAAGCTTTTTGTAGACTACCTACGGAATATTTCATAGGTGATTCCCTTTGTAGTCAACATGATGAATATCATTGATAATTTACTAATAATTTTATTGATGGAATTATCGACAGAATTTATTTCATCGATAATTCTATTGATAAAAATAATACATCATTATTTTTTTTACTTTATTTTAATTTTTTTCCAACTGTAATTCCCTCAGTAAATACCGAGGAAATATTTTTGCCTATAAAATTTATTGGTAATTTACCAATAAAAATATTTTTTTAATATTTTTATCTGTATTTATTAATTTTTCAGTAATATTATTTTAATGTTACCGCAGTATGATATTATATAGATTGAACTTGCCATTTGGCCACACCTACTTCATCAAGTTAATTTTATGACATTACATCACTGAATTAACCTGTGATTCTTTCTAAAGAAGAATGTTTAAGTTTTAGATTTGACGAGAGTGCTCATGATGCAAAGCATAAAAAGAAAAAAATCACTGCTCATCTTGTGATTGTTAGAGAAAAAGAATATGTAAATGTTAATCCATATTCGAGCAAACAATTAATTCAAAATTTTAAGTTGTTAATTATGTAAAATCTTGATTAAAAATCGTTCTTGTTCTACTCTTCATTCAAGGCATGATGCACAATCTAAGTTCTTCGATAAATTAATGCATTTAGATTATCAAGTGGTGAGGTTCTGTAGTGGTATTTTTTACGGCAAAAAAAAAAAAAAAGAGATGCAAACATTACGCATAACTTATAATGTCAGATTAAATATTGAGAATAAAATATTAAGTTTATGTTAAAGATTAATATAAAAAAATATTTTTTTATGTTGGTTTAAGTTCTTAAGCCAGAGTGTTTCAGGTCATTTTTTTAAATTAAATTAATAAATTTAAATATAAGATAATGTTGAGTTTATGGAATTTAAATTTTAAATATTTTATTTAAGAAGATATTAAAGAATAGTATTAAATTAGAGTGTTTAAAAATTTGTATCGACAATTTAAATAGAGATGATTTTTTAATATGTTTAAATTAAAAATAAATGGTTAAAATTTTGAAATCTAAGAAATGATTAAGAAATCACTCACCGTGTAAAAAGACTTGAACTTTCGGGTGCTTGTGAAGTGGCAGGACGTATTTGTCGTACACTTAGATAGATGTTATTAAAACCCAGAGTCAAGTCAAATTACAGTAACAGAGCTGTTAATTTGGCGACATGAGTGTAATACGAGGTAGGATTAAAATAGTGAATGCCTGCCTCATGCGTGTCTGTGACTGTCTGAAATAGAATCCTGATAAGCTAACAAGCCCTGGGAATGCTCATTCTCGTCTCTTTCTCGGGATTTTTATTCATCGATCTTTGATTTGCCTCAGAACCCCATGCAGGGTTAGAAAATCTGTTTGGGATTCAAACCCTTTTGACCTTGGACCTTGCCATCCCTAATTCTTGACCTCTACTTGCTTTAAAGAGCCTAGCCATCCAGCTCTAGTTGAAAAACTAAAAGAGTTTCAAGTACTGCTAGTATTATTTAAAATTAAGAGATATCGAAACTGTTTCTTGAAGTAATGTCTTAGATTCAAGTGTTTATTATTGCTACCCTGTGGCCTAAGTTGATCTTCCCTTGGCATGTGTACAAGCGCCCCTCTTTTCTTTCTAGTTTGTGTTAAATATTCATTAACATGTAAACTTACGGCATTGCTGCGCGTGGTTTGAGGTGATCTTCTCCCCTTTGTGTGTGTGTGTGTACACCCTGCTCTCCCTGCATCATCTCTACTCATCAAGCAACTGTCCAATGTCCTTCCTTTACTGTAATCCAATTTGAGGCAGGCAGCAGCTGCTAAGGCCTGAGATAATATTTTGTATGGCTGCTTGCTTATACACTGGGTGGATGTAACCGTGTTTTTGTTTCCCAGCTGACTTCGAGTCCCATGGAGTATTTGCTACTGCAACATGTTCACATATAATTTTTACCACCCAGCATGCCCCACACACACCCAATGTATTGAACAATGTACACATTATTCAAGAACCATCATATCGATCCGGAGGTGATGAATTTATGACCGAGTTTGGTTGAAGCAAAAACCTTCCAAAATTGGATAAAATAACTAAATTAAGGTAAATAAAATGTTTTCATGCTTGCCGTTCCTACTAATTCAAAAACATACCGTTCATAAAACTGGAAACATTTTCCTGCCATGCGAAGGGTTAAATCTTGGATGTCAAAGATTGTTGTTGGGGCGATGACTGGAACATAAACAACTCTTAGCAGGCTACGCCGGGCTGAGTAATTAACCATGGATGGGGTACTGGTCTTGCTATGGCCAGTATTCTTGAATCAAGCCTGCTGGTGAGTTAGGTTGGCTTTCAAACAACGGTGTTTATGTTATCTTGAAGATCGAAGTAAACGAGGACACGAATTTGCAAATCCTGAAACAACCAGGACTCTCTGTCCCCTTGTATATCACTCGCAAACCATTACCTTTGGATATCATCACAATTTTCTGACGCTACACGCATGGATTATCAGCCCAGCCAAAACTATCTGTCCCCTATTGAATGTGTCACCAAAGGACGTTGCTGACAAAATCCTGATGCTATGCTTGAGATTGCTTATCCTATGTTATTCGAGTTGTGTAACCCTATAACTGGTCATGTTTCCCATTGCGGAGTTTTAGAGTTTACGGCAGAGGAGGTTTTCATTACAACAGTGGATGATGAAGAACTTGAAACTAGAGAGAGGAAGCGTTGCACTGATAAAGAGTGCTGATCTTGCGAAGAGAACGTACATGAAGTTACAGCCACATACCACAAGATAACGAAGATTTATTAGAAGTTAAAATCTTCAAAAACTCTGAATAACCTAACTATTAAGGGATATTAAAAAAAAAATTGTTTTAGAAAATACCCTCAGGAACTTTACTTTTCTAACTGTTGGTGATACTATCATGATAATGCACAAGAACCAAAAATATTACATTGATGTTGTTGAAGCAAAGCCATCATCTTTGCACCTCCTCTGGATTGTCAAGAACGTGAAAGATTGGTTGAAAGACTACGCATTGAAGATGACAAAGAACAGCCCCTTTTCCTTTCGCAGCATCTAACAAAATTGAAAGAAGAGCAGGTACAGCCAGGATGCAAAGTTCACCTCATTCACAGGTGCAGCAAGGCCGTTGGATGGGAAAGCTGTGGCATCAATTCCAATTAGGGATTGCTCTCCTGTGCGAAAAGAGCAGTAACCGGCCGGTGCTCCAGCAGATGATGGATCAAGTAATAACTCCACTAAACATGGGAAGCTCGTCTTTGATTCAAGTGTGGCCGAGGCTCGTAATGCATCAAGAAAGATAATATAAGGTGATTAAAAGAGGGAAGCCTTGGAGAAGGAATTAGAAGATAGGTTCAAACCCTTTACTGGAAGAAGTTTCCAACTCACAGATAAATAATCCTTTAATTTCACTAATTTTCCGTCAGTTTCTTAGTTTAGGGTAGATGAAACTCAGTATCCAATCGCGTACCATTGTTTGTGATAGAAGCATCTTTATGTAAATGATTTATTCTGTCCAGTTGATTATTATAGTTCTTAATTACAATTAGCAGCGCCCATAATTAGAAACTGATATAAGCTTAGAGCGATAAGCGAATGACTCCCAAGTAATCAAGTAAATAATTATTTAGACCCTGATCATAAACATTCCTCCCACTTTTATGCAAGCGGAAGAACAACACAAAGGAAGTATAGAATAAACCAAACCCAACTCAAGCACTGATAACACTCAACCACCGGCCTTAAGATGTGGTTTGAACGGAATATTTAAAAAATACTTTAAGAATTGTCATATTTACTACTACTATTATAAATATATTATTTTTGTGAAAATTATTATTACTACTATTATTTGGTGTTAAAGAAAATTATTAATGTCCATATTTACACCACCGTGCAAATATCAATTCTTAGCTGCATTTTGTTTTTAAAAAAAAAACAGCATTTAGGTTATGGAGAAGCATCCGCCACTTGGGATGTCTTTGAATGCTTACTGACCTTCTGCTCAACTCCCAACCATTTCTGTATAAGTTGAAATGTTGCTTTGTCACACAGCAGTCCACGGTGATTAGCAGTAACTCCTACTCTTTCCACTGCCACAAAACCGTCTGCCTGTGTACCAGAAAGATTATTCAGAATTCAGTACACATTCAAACTTTTTGGAGAAAAAGCTGAAGCTTGAATATTGAACAGTAGTAGCAAAAACTCAAGAAGATTACACAAACAAGATAGGCATGCTTCGTAGCAAAATTGATTTATCTAAAATACAGCAAAAATATTCAGTCTAATCCACTCCCGCTTCTACTTCTCGTTCTCCTATTTTTCCTAGCTAAATATTTAAAGATTCGGGGAAGAGGAGAGGATGAACTAACATTACATATTTTGACATCACGTGAACCCATGGTAAAAATGATTGCGGCATTAAGCTATTGAACATTACGGTTTTTATATGGTACCTCTCCATTCACTGCATCTACAAACACAAAATTCTGCAAAATGATGCATGAACCCTCTTTTATTCAGGATTACCCACTGTTTCATCTTTGGTCACACTCCAACAGAGAATTTCAGTTGCTATAATGTTTTGGCAATTGACAGCAGAATTTCACCCCCAAGACCATCAAATCTCACCATCCTTGTATAATTTTTGAAGTGCATCATAGAAATCAAACGAAAGGTTAGAAGAATCACCTTTGCTGATTCAGCAGGAACAGTTCCATCTCCATCCACATAAGAATACTGGGGCTGAAACGACCAGATTTTAATACAGTCAAATGAAATTAGCATAAACATTATGATTTATAGCAGCAATTCTTGAAAGGTATAAGAGGAAAAACCATCAAAAACAGGAAAATAGCTAATAAATCCAAAAGTGCATGGTAGAAAATTATCATCTGAGGTTTGAATGACATCAGTGCCTGGTCCTAATATAACCCATCAGATCTAGGTAAACGGAATAGGATCCAAAATTCATTCCTGCTTAAGATGACAGACATCTTAATCACTTACCATTGAATGACACACTTCAGACAGGTCCTCTACTGGAGATGTCTCTGTACCATAGCTGCATTATAGATGGATATCACTTCAGCTTTAAAGTACAAAATATTTTCCAAGGAGTCAAAATAAATCTCATCTCACACCTTGCAAAATCTAGACTCTGAACATGTCAACATGATCACAGCGCATAATGATTTGCTACCATTCATTGGAAAAGTTGAATCGTTTCAACAAAGGATTTCAGATTCTCTTTTCAACTGAATTTTAGTTTGTTCAGAAATCACAGCTAAAGAGTGTGCCTTTGGTGAAATTAAGGTGTTATATTTAGCTAAGTTCAGCAAATTTTGGTCATGCATGCTGACAAGACGTGAAACCACTCTACATTCCACTAAAGAAACACGAGAGCTGTCTTCAAGGATTTAGACCAATTGTGTCATGGTTTCATTCCGTACATATTTTAGAAAGTACATGCTTTGATGCAGGAACCATTTTAGTGTCTGTATAAAATGCACACACTGGTGCCAGCCTCTTCCAAATGATAAACCTCTGGAACCAGAAATCTCCACAAATCATTTTTCATTTTTCTTTACATACCAGACATCAAAAGGTGTGTCAAATGATGCCCCATAAATGTTATAGAAGAAGACCCCTTCTGGCAATTGGACATTATTGAGAATCTGACGAGTACCCGCAGCCCTTCTGAGGATAGAGAAGTTGAATGGTAGCGCTATGGTGTTTCCATTATAATTTAACTGCAAAAAAAAGACAAAGTATAATGAGTTTGGGTGGTGATTTAATAAGAAATGCACAATAAAGTATAATGAGTTTGGATAGTGATTAAATAAGAAATGCGCATTACAGATCAAATACCCAGACCTTTTGATAGCACACACTACTTAGCAAGAAGTCATTATCTGTCCCAGGTAAAAGCATCAAGCAAACGTGCACCCAAGTCAACTAAAGGAAAATGTCAAATCAATGCTAATAACATCATTTATGAACCTTTTAATAGCATGACCTAACATACGCGTGTTGAAGACTGAAACAGAGAGAAAAATACCAGATGAAAAGTTCAAGGGAGACAACAAATCCACAGAGGTATTTTCCAGCTACAAGAATCTTGACACCGAAACTTCAGATCAGATGGTGGTACCTCGTTATTCCTCAGTGCTTCTTCAAAGAGAGTGATGCATTCAACAGGACCAAAAGACTCCAATTTGGCAGGGGTTTCCCCATCATTTGATTGCTTTCTCCAAACTTGAATTTGTGGTTCTGTTTTCCAATTAAAATCTGGATTTGGCAACATTTCATAGATCGATGGGCACTCAACCAACTATGTGCAAAAAGAAAAACATGTGCATATAGATCACCATGGAGTTTTGACAAAAAATATCATATATCAGTGACAATGCTATATGAATATGCCAAAAACACAGCTTCAATAGAATATACGGAGATAGACAAACTTCCCTAGGCACTAAATGCATAGGTAAGAGAGTTTTGTGCTTTTAAGATTTTTTCTCAATTGATAGTTGTTACAAACATTGGTTATGCATCACGATAAGTGTTAAAGAAAATGAAATTACCAGTTGGTGCATTGTCCACCTAGAAACAAAAAAGTAACTCTCGAAACCATCAACAAACTGCAATCCAGTTAAGAGAGAGTCATTGATGCATCCTGGTGCACCTGTTACGCAAAAAAGTTCATTAGCCCTGTTTTCTTTAACAACTTTAAATGAATGGGAAAGGAGGGGCATTTAGGTGAAAAATACATCATTTGTTAAATGCTGAGAAATTCAAGGGATAAAATTCAATAAGATCTCCTAGAATTTGATGAAATTGCGAGGACTTCCTTGTTAGCTTAAAATATAAGAAAAATCATCAGTACAAATAGACTAAGACTGGTGGCACATGAAGAGAGCATATGAAGGCTATCGATTAAACTTCCAATCAGAGGCCTCTGCAACTACCTTTCTAGAGGCCACCGATTGATGATATTCCTTTCACAATTGTTCTAATAATAATGACAACATGATTGGGATTTTTTCCCATCCTTTTTTATAGCATGAATAGGGTAGGGAATTATTTTGGAATGTTTTATAAAAGCACAAGATGTTTCTATTGACCAAATGCAGCTCCACACCTAACTCATTTAAATAGCATGATGTTTGTAATGTTTATCAAGAGCCACAACCAATCTTGGTGGAATGCTCGAATATAGAAAAAGCATGTTCTTCCAAACATTTCTTAACATTTCTAGAATTCCAATAGCTCTCATAAGGTTGACAGAATCTCTCATAGTGAAGGCATGTTTGCTAAACATAGAGACATTACATGGAGTACCTTGGAAAGGACAGGCAATGCAGATCCACTTATTCACAAAGTTGGAAAACAACTGCCAATGAAACATTAAAATTACTCAGTCATGCCTCTTTTAAGAAATAAAGAGATTATTTTTTTCAGCATTCTCCTGAAAAATTTAATAATATTCAGCTTGTAGCCCGAAGAAAATATACGCACATCTTTGTGAAGTGAAATGAAACAAGAAACCAGCAGTCCACCCATGGAATGTGAAATTATATTAACTTTTCTACCCCCAGAAGCTTTATAGGCAGCTTCCAACTTTGCTTTAAGACCTTCCATTGATTTTTCTATTCTGTCAACAATAAAATATATAGTACTCAGATTTTACTACATAATAAATAGGAAGCAAAAATAGTATCAGACATCATCACTTTTGAATATAGATGAAATTACATGAAATTGTGCGGCCAAGAAAACAGCTTTACTCACCAAAAATATAACAAGTTGAACAAAAACTCACCTGTTGCTTTGCCGAAAATCATAACCATATCCAAACAATGTGGTTCCCTTCTTATATCCACAGTTAACAAGCATATCAATCATGTCATGAAAATGATATACCCCCGACAAATGAATAAGTTTCACAAACTGGAAAATGACAATGAGTATCAGATAATAACATAAATTGTATTTTGTTTCATAGATGGGTTACAACAGAAATATTGATAAATTAGAAGAAAAAATGACAAAATAAAATAGATACTCCAACTCATAATACCATGATTCCGTATTTGTATTACTAGACATCAAATGTTGTATTTGAATAAGGAAATAAATTACAGCAAGTCATAAGCTAATCCATGGAAATACTGACAGAGAAGAATCAAATAGATAAATAACAGTAAATCAAATAGATATTGTTTGTATTGGCAAGTCCAGGATCTTAAGGATTAACATGTATCACAACAGAACAAACTGACAGCAACATTACTGTAACAATGGCTCAACATCCAGCCTCAATTCAAGGAGTCCAACATATTGTACATATGAGCAGGCAAATCCCAGAACATATCACATCACCAATTCATATAGACAGACTTAACAGTACTGCCAGTACAGTAGCAGTGTAACGTTAAGATGGCACTAGTAGGGGTAAAGAAGACACGTCTCATCATCAGTCACACCAAAATATAGTATCAAAAAAAAAATTAATTTTTTATATGAATCATTATATAGAAAAACTAATCTGCAGAAATGCTAAACAAGAAGAAGAAAAATAACTAATTTGATAGGAGAACGGGTAATTAGTAACCCTATATTTTTCTCCACCAAATTGATTCTTGGAGGGTACAGAACTAAAAGAAGCCCTCTTTTTGTGGGATGCGTATATGTATGATGATAACTGCAGACTTATTCTATTATGCAGAGCTAAAACAAGCCCTTTTTGTGGGATATCACATACATGTATGATGAAAATTGCATATAATTACTCTACTGAAATGGAATTTTCATTTGAGTGAAAAGAGACTATTCATAGCCGTTATCCTTCCTTTATTTGGGTGCAAAATAAGAACAAGGAAGAAATCTATACATGTATTTTTATTTTTTTGCCTTTAAACAAAAGGAAAGGGTTATTTCTCACCCTTCCCCGTAACTTTCCTTTCTTCTTACTTATCCCTTCCTCTCTATATATCTTCCCAGGCAAGGTACAGTAAGTTTTTAGTTAATAAAGTAAGTCAAGATTGCAACACAAGTTCTGGACAACAAGAATTAACGGAGAAAATTATTAATCTTACCCATGACGGATCTAAAATGTCAATTGCATATAGCCCAGAATCATCATCAGGGACTACAATCTCAGTGTCACTGTCCAATACTTCTGTATAACCTGAAAGATACAAATAAAGGAACTTCAGGAAATATAGGGGGGAAATGATCGAACCAAATTACTGTGCCACAGTAATCTAACACAAGTAGCTTAAGAGTCAAAAACCAAGCGATTGAATAATCTAACAGTGCCACAGCACTCAAAAAGCCACATTTTTATTATAGATATCAACTAAGGAATAGGACCACTTTTGAAAGTCAATAAGAATTCCATAAATGATCCAAATTTGAATTAAGAACATCCAGGGATTTTGTCGGGTACTGAAAACATAACATAATTTTCATGTTTAGCAGTCATGGATAGAAGCTAGTGTTCTCAAGCCCTAAGATTACAAACCTACACTATAGAAAAATTTAGATTAAACTCTCGTATTTTATGAATTATGAAAAGTCTGAATCTAAATATCAAAGTAAAACCAAACGTACTAGTTTCAAACCTAAAATCCTTTATAGGAAAGTATTTCTAATTAAAACTTGCCCAACTAATAGAATCTATCTATCATTGGAATTTATAACAACTAAAATACTAATCAAACTAAAAACATTAATCTAAATAAAAAAAACTTAAATCAACTAGAAAAATAAAGATAATTTTGCACGGTAACTTCCATCCTTTATTTGGAGGCCTTCGCAACTTCCGATTATCATGATATTTTTACCAAGTTGGAAACATGGCCTCCAGAATGTTCTATCAAAATTACAGCTCGATGCAACGATGAAATTAAAAGTTGTGTTAATTTACCAAACCATGTCTTGGACCTTTTTTAAACTAAAGAAAAAACCTAAAAACTTTAATCATTAATAAAATAATACAATAACCATTATTATTATTATAACAAGAGTAATGAAGGAATTTCCCCTCGTTAGAAGAATCCGATTCAACTTTTAAATAGATAAAGTTACATGCTTTCACTTCGGGACTGAGAAAATTTTTTTTTCTTCTAGTAAGAAGGAAGTGAAGTAAAAGAAAACTTCCAAGAAAATATAATTTGTTTTCTGCCCTTTTTGCCACTTCCTGTCCTCTTCCCACGACCAAACAAGTGTGTGTGTGAATTAATATAAATGGTACGTCACACAAAATTCTTGTCTTTTCTACATTTTCTTGATAACCAAACTCTTTTAGATAAATACCAATTCATGTTTCTCTTTCTCTCTTTCTTTTCTCAGCGACCAAACAAACAAAGAAGTACAGAACTTTCTAAGCATAAACACAAGAACTCCATCCATGCATGGGTAGAGAACACAGTGCATGTGTAAGTAATTAGTCGTAAAGAGAAGGGAGGAGACCTGTTTTTGGATTATAAACAGACCATATTTTCTTCTTAAACTCCAAATCAGCCAAGAGAAGCCTGACCCAAACCCGAGTCTCAAACCCGTTCTTCTTCTTTGAATGGAGAACGGACCCTGCGATTCCGGAAACCAATAGAACCGGGTCACGATCGGGTTCGGTATCGACGAAGCTTCCGTCTCCGAAACATGGGCAGAAACTGAAGTCTTGTGGCATGATTGGGTTGAAACGGGAATGTATTCGGGCTCGGGTTTGAGAAGGTCAGAGACTATAGAGAGTTGAGACTAGAGAGCCAGTCAGGATGGTTAGCGGGGGCCGGTGGTCCCTTTTCCTTTAATATTTATTGCAGTCTTTAATTTTTGCTTTTTTATTTTATTTTTTGGCTTGATGCGCGCGCAAGTCGATAAGATTGCGGTGCAGGTCAAGATTTAAATTTTTAAAAAATAAAAATTAATTTTTTTAATGATAATTTAAAAAAATACATTATTTTAATATATTTTTAAAAATATTTTAATAAGTATTTTACATTTTTCACATTTTAAATGTGTTTAGAAATATAAAAAAGATTGATTTTAGAACATTTTTTATTTAAAAATATAAAAAAATATTTTTTTATTTTTTAAAATATTTTTAATATCAGTATATAAAATATATAATTGATTGTAAACACATTATACTATATTATTCTTGTATTTTTTACTTTCTAGTTGTTGATCTTAATAACAACAATCATTTAAATAATATGTTATTATTTCCATTCCTGAGAATAATTAATTTTAATAGTATAATAATAAATAGCTCAAAAACTATACAATAAATCTTAAATTCAGGTCAAAATATATATTCCTTACAAGAATATGAGATGATCAATATTTTACTCGTTTACATGAAATTACAAAGTATATTTTTAGGGATGAAGGATGGGATTTTTTAAAATCTAAAAATAAAAATTTAGTGTGTCCTAAAATTACTAGTTTAATTTGAATAATAAAGTGTTTTATATGATTATTTCTTTTGGTTCGAGCTTGTTTTCACCTGTTAAGATTATGGCATCTATATGAAAAATTCTTATGAATCTTTTTTAAAATCACAATGGTTAATGTAAATGTACATTGACGTAGAATATAGTTCCATATCCCGCTGTAACTAGAAATATTGACTGTAATAAATAAATAAATAAACCCCACCTTCAATCAAATATTACATTTTACATCTTTTAAATTTAATATCAATAGACAAATAAATAAATGCCGGGAAATAACAAGCGGGCCACGTTTTCGGTGGCTGTAGTTGAACCGCAACCAGCTACCTGTCGTGTCTTTGACTAGTTGTTGGGATTGGATCGCTGCTGAAGAAAGCTCCACAGACTCTGATAGCAACAGGGGAAAGAAAACAGAGCAGAAACCATACTTTATCAGTAGAGCGGATGGAAAATGCACTGAAGGGAACCCTAGCCAAGCAAGCAAGAAGAATATGCTGCGGAATCATGCCTCTAGAATTTTGAAGTAATTTTCTCTTTCCCTGTACAACTTCACTTTTCTTGATTTTTTTTACGTGGAGTGTCCGGGCCAGCTTACGCGCATCATGACTAATCTTCACGGTTCACTGAACATCCTGTAAGTCCAGTAAACAAATAAGGCACCACGAGAATAACATGCGTGCAGATAAAAACTCGAACTCAAAAATAGCAGAAAGCACGAAGTGCCAGCCACAGCTAGGCCAAGACACTTGATTTTTTCTTTTTTATTTATACAAGAAAGGTGATTGACGAGTCACGACTCGGACTTTACTGTAACCTTGCTTGAGTAAACTGCTCTGATCTATCTATTTATAGTCTCATCAGTCATGGGCTATGAAGCATGCACGTGGATCTCGGAGCTGGTCACAGCAGTTTATTAATTTATTTATTTTTAAGGGCATGTGGAAACGTGAGTAATTAAAAAATTTGAATTTATTTTACTAAAATATAATTTTCTAATATTTTAAAATGTTAGTGTCGTCATTTTAATCTATTTTATCTGAATTAATTATAAGCATAGTCGACAAATTCATATCCTAACAATCTTCACGTCACATATTACCGTTTGATCTCCTACCTTAGAGAGTATTCATCTTCAAGCCCCCTGCATCCTGCTAATTCAAGAAAGAAAACCCTATCCATATCCAGCTTGTGAAATTATTTAATTTTATACAATTAATCCATGGTTTTGCCCTTCCAAAATCTACTCACACCACAACTTTACTTCTCGTTACTAGTTTTTTTTTTATTTTAAACTGTAGCAGTTCTCACAATAAATAAATACTTATTTTAAATATCATGTATCATCTAACCTGGAGGGCAGACCTTGAATGAGAGTTTTCATCTTCCCTCCACGGGGAAAGATGTACATGAAACATGTGTTGTTCTGTGTCGGTTGTGATTTAGAGATTCATGATAAAATGCCTGGGAGAAAAACATTATGTGAGGGACTCATAATAAGATTATCCTTACAATTAGAGATTCATGATACGCTAAATTATACATGAAAAATATTCATGATGAATAATGGTTTTTGACTAAAGTTTAAACTTGAGGATGATTTCATTTAAACCCAAGAATATTGATATTGAAATTTTTTTTAATAGATATTTTTCTTAATTAATTTATATTTGTATTAATTAAGTTTACAGGCTTAGTTGTAACCAGATTTCATCGGTAATATAGAAAAAAAAAACGTAGTGGCATAGCATACATTTCCCTTGTAAATGAAGAAAGATTTCAACTGCTAAAAACAAACTCATTTCCTCCAGACGTGGATATTCACTTCCATCTGAATCCTTGGCTGAATTTAAGTCTGAAATTTCATTTTCATCGCTCCGTATCTCTTCACAAAGTAAACCCAGGTGACATGGATGCGTATCATTAATTGGTGATCTTCCGTGTAAAATTAATCAGGTGATTGAAGACATCAAGAGCTTCAGAGAGACAGCTCCGATGCATCTAGGCTAACACTTGCCCCAATATCTTCGTACACAGGCGCCTAATATTGGATTTTGAATCCAAAACTCTGACCCTGGACGTTGTTACTCTGTCAGCTTACACAGGAGCTTTGGAAGCATTGGGAGAGCTTTGATTAGAAAAAAAAGTTCACTTGTTAAATCCATGTAGTTAATGATGCTTTCTGGGGCAGAATTCTAGATTTCAAAGGGTTCGGTGACCTTTATAAGACCATTTTCCGTTCATTATCTGTGAATTTTTTTATAAAAAAAGTTGTTTTTCAACGTAATTGATTTGTTTGGAAGGGAACGGCATGGTTATTATCATATGATGTTCGTCAATACCAAGCAAGAACCAATTTCTTGTTCAATAAATCTAACCTGTTACAAAGTCTCACTATATAAAAGGAAGGGAGAGGAAATCGCTCAGCTCACCGAAATTTAGGATCACGAGAAAGAAAAGTACTCAGCTCGCCGAAATTAAGGATCACTCCCGTTAGCCATGGATAGCCTTGGAATCAGCTGTTCAATAGTCTCTTCCATTTATTTTTCAAACTATTTTTTATTTATAAATATATTAACATAATATTTATTTATTTTTTTAAAATTATTTTTTATATCAACATATTAAAATATCTAAATACACTAAAAACATATTAATAATTTACATAAAGCAAAAACAAATTTAAAAAATTTTGAATTTTGAATTTTTTCAAATATACTATTAAAATACAAAAATAAACAGACCTCAAGCATTCTCTCATCCCAGACTAGTCCTCTGGAGTTTCGACAGCTCAGGATTTTTCCGAGAGATTTTGTTTTCACGTCGATTATTCACTTATTTCTTGACGAAACATCACTTACAGTCTCAAGAATATACAGAGGTCAAAATCTGAGAAAATTATGAGATACATAGATTTTTACTTTGTTAACACTCGTGGTAACTTGCGAAAACCTAAATAGGGACGACAAATTCAACCGCAATTGTAGCAGCGAGGGTCAGACGCTTTTGCATCTAGAATAATTTACCCGTTCTCAAAGAACAGATGAATTGGTGAAAAAAATTGAACATGACTAGTGAAAAACTTTCTCCAAGAAGCTGTTCTACCAATCCACCACGACGTATTATAAGAAGGCCTCTCCACGAATAGGATAAGATCTCAGTGACAAGTCAAAGTCACTAAATCAAGACAAAATTACTCAAAAATCACAATAAAAAAAGAAGATAAACATGGCTAAATACTTGATCCTTGACTTCAGTAATGGCCCAGAAACACTTTGATTTTTTCTTCACAGTTCCTGAACACTCAAACCTACAAACAGAGCGTATGAACCAAGTAGTGAGCAGTCGCCTAAAATAAATCACAGAGACTACACAATCAATCCTTTTCAAGGATTTAATAATTTAAATAGAAGGGGGAAAGGGAGTAAAGAAATTGTTGAGTTCTTAATTTTATCTCAAAAATCTTAAGCATGAGCAAGAGAGATATTATGAATTAAAATAAAAAAGGAATCAAATTGATATCTAGCGAACAGTACATGTTTGTAGTTTAAATCATTAGAGGTGCAAAACGCATGTAAAAGATGATTAGTTATTGACATGGATAGCCTTCGATCAAAACAAAGTGGAGTAATTCTAAAATAACACAGCATAACGGCAATTAAAGACAGAATGTCCCTATACCTGGAGGAAGAGATTGCTTCAACTTGTCAGCCTTCTCAGGATCAAACACGCACAGTGTGTAAAGATACTTGGAGCATCGAACCTTGAACTTCACCACATCTCTTCTCCTCTTGATTTTAACAGAACGAGCATCCTTCCTTCTTGCTGTGAGAAGAAAATCCTTGATTTCATGTATCTGCTTTGGCTGTTAATAACAAAGGAAGACTAAATACTATCAGAGCGTTCATAAAATTCAGGAAGCACACCTATTTCAAGCATGGGAAAATAAACAAACCAAATGTACCAAATCAGCTGTTATAAAAGAAATAAGATCTTAGATAGCTCCACACAAATCAATTTTTCCAAAACTTATTCCACGTCAAGTCGGATTGCTACCCAATTTCCACTATAACAGCACGTCTAGCAATCAGCTTGTGCAACTTGTTGTCAATTAATGCTTATAATTTCAAAAATTCATCACTAAAAAAAAAAAAAAACAGAAACATCAACGTTAAATGCATCTATCTGGCTGTGTAAATAACTAAAAAAACCCCAGCTTTTATAACACTACGCTAACAACAAAGAATCTCTAGCTGGACCAAAAAAACCCGGGCGCTGCAAGGCATCCTAGAACACAGTTGCTAGAATAGGAACACGGTCGATTCCATTCTCCATCAATTGCCACAATTGAGAAAGATGGTTACATCCATTTAAGTCAGCGAAATTTGAAACTTATTTCCGCAGTTCACCATCAAAACTAGAGTCCCTGACATACGGATTAAGCTCTAATTTTTTATTTATTTTCCAATGTCTCACTGGTACAACATAATCACCACAAAACCAAACAACATCGTATTACAAGCAACAGCAAAGCGAAAACATTAGTATTGCACTTCTAATCTGCTTGTAAGAAGCAAGGAACACATGTAGAGCCCGGATGGAGGAGATCTCATCATTGAGGCTACTGAAAACAAAAATAGCCTACACACATCTGTAACGATGGACAGGGATATTTTTCCAGGCAGCTCTTATGATATGCAAAGAAACAGACAGCAAGCAAAACGAGATCACAACAGATTTACCATTTTTTCGTTTTATCGTCCGCTTCCTCTCACTTCTCCCGAAGACGCCTCAGAGAGCAGCTGCACCAGACGGCGGCAGTGGATGTGTGTTCGGGTGAAATGCTTCTAAACCCTAGTTTTATCTTTTTTTCATTTCCATACGTACCCCCGCTTTTTTGTTTTTTCCATTTTATCCGTGCTATTACCGTACTATTGTATGGGCCTCCATCACTTTATCAAGCTCTTTTGCTCACTAGGCCCATGAATACGCCGATGTTGGATTGAGGCCCGTGGTGTCAAATACACTGAAACAATATTAGTTGATGCATTTTAGGGGGAACAATCCATCAAAATCGCTTCGCGCTAAATATAATTAATATTTTATTTTATAATCTTGATTTTTTAAAAGAAATTAGTTGAGGTCATTTTCTTGATACTTTCAGAGGGAGCTTGGAGTGCTTTTCAAAAGCATTTCTAAAAAAATTTGAATTTTGTTTGAATTATTATATTTTTAATATTTTTAAATTATTTTAATATCCTAATTTTAAAAATAATTTTTAAAAAATAAAAAATATTTTAAAAAAAACAAGACTGACATTTTTAAACACGTCCTTGTCACAGAACACGACGTCAAGTCGCTTAAATATGTGAAGTCCAAGATTGAGAAATCCTCGAGCTTAAAGTGTACAGGAAAAGCCGAGGATGGTCCGTGCTGTGCTCTTATCAAGTTACTGGTGCAGGTGCTTGATGCTACTGTGAAGGTTTAAATCAAGGAGATTCGAGGAAAAGGAGTCTTTGGTCTCTGTACATGTCGGGCATGGAGAGAATGTTTGGAGTGTTTTTTCTGTTATTTTTTCGATAATTTTTTATTTAAAAAAATTATTTATTTTTAACAACAGCTCTTTAAAAAATAAAAAACATGAAAATTTTAATTTTATATAAAAATATTATTTTTTTAAGATACTCTTAATACATGAAAACAAATCCTTGAAAGTTGAATTTGAAGGAGATTTAACGTCATTCTAGCTCGTGGATTTGACGTCATCATGGTTGCAGGAAAATTATTTTTTGGCTGATACAACGCTGGAGCAGTGATCGCGAATTGCAAAAAATGAGACGGGAAAGAAATAGACAAAAAGATAACGGAACTTCTCCAAGAAGAAAATAAAAAATCCAACTTTCGGTTTAAGAAGTTGCTTGAGATTTATCTTTCTAGAGTCGTGTTGTGTGGCTGTAGTTTTTTAAAAATATTTTAAATTGAAATTAATTTAGTATTAATATGTATTTGGTTAAAAATATATTTTAAAATTTATGTTGTAAAATAACTCTCTTGTTTTTAATTTAAATATTACTATTATATTATAAAATAAATAACATTATATATAAAATATTGTTTTATTATTTTATTAAACTATCTATAATTATATCATAAAAAAATTAATTAACAACAACTATAATTTTTATAAATTTTTTTTAAGCATGCAACCATGTCATATAGAATATTATCATTAGTTTTTTGAACAACACACGGATAAAAAAATAAATTATTATTTATGCAAACAGTTAAAAATAAATTAATTCACTTTTTATTATTAAAATCACTGTTATTTAGGAAAAACTCTCATCTTTTTTGACAAATTTGTGGTTTCAATGTAATTTTTCTCGTGACATGTAGATGATAAATTAAATTTTAACATTAACCATACATGTTATTTGTGCAACACACACGTGCGTGTGAAGCTAGGACACTAGGCTTGTAATGTATTTAATAATTTATTTTTAATTCTTTTTAGAATATTGTTACGTGGTTGTAGTCATTGAAAAAAATATTTTATAAAAATATTTTTGATTTGAATTGGTTTGAATTTTATACATACTTAGCTAAAATCACGATCGAAATCAAATAAAAACTAATTTAATATATTTAATTGAAAATATATTTTTAAATTAATGGTATAAAATAATTATATATATAAATGATTTTTAATTTAAATATTACCATTACACAATAAAATAATAATATAGCATATAAAATATTTTTTATTATTTTATTAAATTATTTATAATTTCATTATATATAAAATAAATCCAATAAATAATAACTATGATTTATATTATTTTTTAAGCATGCAATCATGTTATGTAAAATATCATTAGAAATAAAATTAAAATTACAATTAAATTTTATGAATATTGCATCAACATATAATTTTTTTTAATTTATATAATGTTATTAAATATTAGTTTTTAAAAAAATTAGAAAGATAAAAATAAAAATTAATTTTTTTTTATCATGATGGACTCCGTCGTTCTCTATCGTTCTCGCAAATAGTTCAGAGTGAACTGGTTCAGTTTTTATTGTCGAGATCGCAGGAAAAGAGGAAAAGCAGCTCTTATCTGTTTTCGATAAATCTATGATTTCAACGTGATTTTTCTTGAGTCCCATGAATAATAAATTAAATTTTAATACCAATCAAATATATTATTCTACACAATTTGCTTTAAAAACAAAAGTTACGTGTAAACAAATATCTTAGAACACTAGCCCAGCGCACCTGCCTAACAACTTCTGAATTTTCAAAGTAATTTTTATTTAAAAATATATTAAAATAATAAATGTTTTTATTTTTAAAATTCTACTTTCGTAATTAATATGTAAACAAATTTTTTTTTTAAAAAAAATAAAATTTAGAAACAACGAACAAGGTTCTACTCACTTGGTTTCACAATCTGATCTTGCATGTCTGATTGAAATCCTTTCAAAATCTTTAAAAAAAATATTTTTTTTTCTGTTTTACAAATACATATATAATCTATAAAAAAATGTATCTTCATTTAATGAGAGCAATGCTATTTCAAAAAGGTACATGGATAGAAATAGTATTTTGAATAGGATAAAGATAGTTTTTTTTATCATGTATATATTTTAATAAAAAAATATTAATTAAAAAATTAATTCTATTAGAATGGAATAGATAAATATTTTATTTTTTAATAATTTTGATATTATTTATTTTTTCAAATGATTATATTTAATTGACTTATTCTTTAATTTTATCCTGTTAATTTTGATTTTTTTTGAAAAATCTATAGAAATAATATTCACGGTAAAAAAAGAATTTTTAATATTTTATTTAGCTTTTCCCTTTAAATACAAGAAAAAAGTTAAAAAAATCAAAATATTACTTTTTAAAACTTTTAACTATTTATTTATCAGCTTCATTAAAAATGCTCTAACTAGGTGTCCATGAACTGTAAACATTTGTTGCTTTGCTATCCCGACAAAACATAGCATTTATTGCCACGTGACGCTTATACAAAGGAAAATGATAAAAATTATTTATTTATGCAACAATGGTCAGTTCGAGTTATTTTATAATTAACCGGATTTCATTTTAGTTTTCAGAGATATGTAATATGTTATGTATATATTAATGGATTCATAGCATCATCCAGTGCTGTTTTAACCGCCGCCGCCTCCTCTTCACTGCCGCGCTGCCGTACCACCACCACCACCACCATTCCAACAACCTCCTCCCCTTCATCCCCGTACCCTCATCTTACTACTCACATCAACATTTACTGGATATTGTGAAATACTAAACTTATACGTGGAATGTTTTATTGTAAAATATTTCACATTCATGCCAAAAAAGCATCCCGCTGTGTATATTTTTACATCCATCAATACACAACTATATTAAAAACAGTGACAGGTGATGATTGGATTTCTATTCCAGAGCTGGTAAGTACAAAAATCAATCAATGCTGGTGGATTGATGATGAATTCCGAGTTTCAGAAAATTAACAATGTCTGAACAAGAAAGGAATCTAGTACCTTCATGATCATCGGTCTCAATTTTATATCTCAACGTGGGAATGGTCATCCTCTGGAGATTGGAATGAATTCGTTTCACGATCATAGAAAGGGTGGATACATTCGAGCAACGAAAAAGGCAAGTAAGATCTCTGACTTCCTTATAAGCGAAGGCAAATTCATTGCACATAATACATAACTAAAACTCCCCGTGCTTGATTTTCACCAGAACCCTGTCCATCTTCATCATGGCCACCACGAGGTAGACTTTCTATTACAATTCTCCTTGCCCGCCAAAGCTGAAGAAGATACAGTGGCTGCTCGCAACACACCAACCCCAACAATCTATGGTCGTTCAGGAAGTCCATCACGAGCAACGAAGTTGTGTCTACAGAGCTTGCACTTCCTCGTGACGAAATGCTCGAACATGTTTTCAGGTATCGGACCGTGGACATGGACAATCATGTAGTTACACAGATGACATGCCCAGAAAGGAATGCCATTAATTGACGTGATTTTGTTTTCTTTCCTTTTTCTTCTTACAATTTAATTTTCAAATAGACTTGCCGCGTATCATCATCCTGGTTAATGTTCGTATATTCAAAGCCTCATGACTGTTTACGAAGTAAAACTAATAGAAATCCAATAGTTTAGAAGTAGATCATCTGTGACCGACGGAATCGTAGATGTGATATTCAACATATAAGCTGTGCATTAAATTGTAAGATTGTAAAATCCCATGCGGTGATTACGAGGCGGAGCATAATAATGGGAAAAATACAACTGGATTAACCTAAAGAGACGTGTGCATGCATATCGAAAACACCAAAACGTCGCAAAAGAGCGAATTCCGGGCAGCAGCAGGCGGTAGAGAGTAGAGAGAGACAGAGACACGTAATGTATGAGCCACGAGGTCCATGACCAAACTACTGCCACTACTTAACAAGGTAACCAAAACAACACACGCGAAGCCAGCCACTCGCTTAAGATACGGGTCTGCTTGAAAAATTTCCCACAAGTAGGCAAAAATTCAATTTTCACCGAAGTAACCCCTTTTTTTAATTTTTAATTTCTTGCACTCCATTTTTTTAATTTTTTTTTGGGGGTCTGCTATACTCTGCAGTACACTGATTGGCTGGCACCTTCTCTGAGAAGTTACCTCCTCACGTAGGCAACCAAACCAGAAAAGCATCACTCCTCACTCACTCACTTACTGCCGCAACCCTTTCCTCTTAAGTTTTCTCTATATAACACCCACTTGGAGAATTGTAATCGCAATGCATTGCATTGCTAACTCACAGTTTTTCTGTCTCTATAGTCTCTCTATTTAGTATTTACTTGAAGCGATCATCTGGCCCCTTCTTCTTAATCAGTTGGTGAGTGAGCCAGAGAGTTGAGTTTTATGTTTTTTTTTTAAATTATTATTAGTGATTGGGTTTTGGTCCTCCTTACTTCTTGTTTAGTCATTTTGTTTGGATTTTCATCTCGATCGTGCTTTTTTTAAGAGACGGGTTCTCTTTTTAATCAATTTTTGTTGCCTTCTGAGTTGCGTTGAGCAGTTATGGAGCCTGTTAGCATGGATATAGATACCAGCCAGCAACTCCCTGCGGATCCTCTCTCATTTGCTAGAAGGTGATTCCTTGATTTCTTCCTCCCCACTGTTTGGTTGTTTAAGGAACATCTCAAACGAGGGGGGGTGTTTGGGTTTTGTTTTCTTCAAACAATGAACGGGTCACTGGTTATTCTTTTATATGCAGTTTGTGATTTCTATACAGAGATTCTGTTTTTTCTTTTTTTAATGATTTTTTTGTGTTGGGTTACATTTTCTTTTAACAGTTACCAATTGGAGGCTTTGGAGAAGGCGCTAAAGCATAACACAATTGTGTTTTTGGAGACTGGTTCTGGAAAGACTTTGATCGCCATCATGCTACTTCGCAGTTACGCTTATCTTCTTCGCAAGCCTTCACGTTTTATTGCTGTTTTCCTGGTTCCTCAAGTCGTTCTGGTTCCCCAAGTATGCCACTTTACACTCCTTTTCTCTTCTGTATAAGTGTGTCTATGTTTTGGGAATTTATGTTAATCTATTTACTCAGCGACAGTATAACAATTCAAATTACAGGTTTCGTTTCACTGCTGCTGAAATTTATAATAATTGGACTAAATATTGGAGATGTTAGGAGTTGCTGGTGAAGATGGGATGTGTCTGTAACCTTCCGGGTCAAATACAACAGACCTTATGTATCTACTATAGAGCTTTTTAAATATAGGAGATGTGTTTGGAAATGCCAGATATTGTTGCTAAATCTAAATTTGAAAAATATTCTATTTCGCAGTCAAACTTTTGTAATGTAATGAACTTGCGGGTTTTTCAAATAAAAACTTCGTCTGCAGTCTCAACTATTTTTTTAAGTTACAAAATGCAATTACAGAAACTTAGCAAATTGGTATTAAAGCCAGAGTTCCATCAAATGCTTAAAAACGCCAGAGTAATGCAATGAAATTTGCAGGTTTTTTTGGATACTAGAGTAAACATTTTGTGTGTTGTACTTTCTTTTTGAATTACAGAATGAAATTTTAGAAAGTTTGTGAATTGAGATTGAAGCCAGAGTTTCACCAATATTTAAAAAAGAAGACAATGAATGAGGTTTCCTGCACAAGTTTGTTGTTAATTCTAAATTTTGAGGTGGTTAGATGCAAATACTGAAGGTGAAATTCAGAAATGTGGCTTTATTTTTCTTTTATATTGCTGTTGTTCTCCATGATTACTAGCAAGCTGGAGCTGTGGAAATGCATACTGATTTGAAAGTGGGCATGTATTGGGGAGAAATGGGAGTTCCCTTCTGGAATGCTGCTACATGGAAGAAGGAAATAGAAAAACATGAGGTAAGTGGGCTGGAAGCTGCTTCATTGACTATTCGTCTTTTTCTTTATTCCTGTTTTTATCTGTAATCATTTACATCTGATAGTCTCATGTCTGTGATTTTCAAGTTTTGAGCTTCACCTTTGATCTTCAACAATCAAAACCCAACGTCAAAAGGCACAAAATAGTGAAGAAAAAAAATTTCTGTTTACAGTGGTCATTGATTTGCATGCTAGTGGTGCTGGTGGTTGATGTGGTTTGTCCTTTCTTTAATCATAGCAGAGGATGATTTTGATGTAATTTTGATTTCTGGTTTTTGAAAGCTTTTATTTTTCATTTCTTGTTTTAGTGACCTTTTTTCTCTCGTTTTTCCAGTGTTGTTACTTCTAAACCTGAGATATTTTGATGAAGTGTTCCCTCAACTAGCTTTTTTATTTTTACTTTTTGGAATCATATCCTGCGTTCTGGTTCTTCTTTGATAAAATCAAGCAGACGCGTTCCCTTTGAGGAACTGCATAACATGTTGATATTTGCTGACATAAAATTAATTAACCTTTGAGAACTTCATTTTGAGCTGTTTGTCAGTTTGCTGCTTGCCCATTTCTTTAATTTTCTTCACAATGATTCTCTTCCTTCTGGTGGCAAATTTATGCAGTTTGCCAATGTTACCAGCTTATTTTCTTACACAATGGACATTGATTATTTGACTGATATGTACAGGTGCTTGTTATGACACCTCAAATTTTGCTTGATGGCTTGAGGCGTAGCTTTTTCAAGCTAGACTTGATCAAGGTGATGATTGTTGATGAATGTCATCATACCAGGGGCAAGCACCCCTATGCAAGCATCATGACAGTGAGCTATCTCTCTCCCCTTTGTTTTACAACTCTCATCATCTTTTTATTCTTTTGGCTCCTGATGATTTACTTTTGATTTATGGAAACAACAGTTGATGTGATTTCTCAGAGAGAAGTTCTTTTCTTTCTTTCTTTCTTTTTGTATTTTTTTGTTATGAGAAATCAACCCTGCTCAATTAGACTTTCAAGCAGCGTTTGCTTGTCCATATTATGAAATAAGATATTTTTTCATGTAAATTTTTAACTCAATTTTTTTAATTACTGATTGAATTGTTTTGACACTCTCAAAATAAGGGAACTCATGGTAGCATGTATCTTGATTATGGTGAAGATCTTTTTGTATTTGATAGCAGAAATGTGCAATATTGTCAGATTTGATTAATTAGATACATGCACAAATTCTTAAGCATCTGTATAAATTCTACTGGTTGCTTCAAGAACCAAAATTTTTTTCCTTAGTTATTGTTAAGAAAGTTCTATGTTCAAATAAATACGAATAGATTTAAGGAAAACTCACCTGCTTACTGGCATGTTGGGTGCCTGTCCCAAGGGCAGTTTTGTTGGACGCAAAATGTTGTTTTTCTTGTAAGTGTCATATGTTATTTATAAAACTCATATGTATGAAGTTACCATTATATGTTCACTTAGAGCCATGCATGATTCTGCATGGAGTCCATGTTGTGTGGTGAATTTTCTGATAACTTTGAATGATCTGCAGGAGTTCTTTCATTGTGAGTTAAAGTCTGGTCACCATGATTGTCCTAGGATTTTTGGGATGACCGCTTCTCCCATAAAGTCAAAGGGTATGCTTTGGAAGTAGATCATAATGTTTGCTTGATACTCACATTTTACACTATCTTCCTAAATTTATATAAGATTGAACCCATTTTTTTTTTTTGCATTGTGATAAAGGTGCAAGCTCAGAATTAGACTACTGGCGGCAGATTCGTGAACTTGAGGATATTATGAATTCAAAGGTTGCTTCTCACTTCTGATTGAAAATATTTACCTAGGTTTCTTTCTATTTGCTTTTTAGCCATAATAAGCAATGGATTATTAGGTCTGAAATCCAAATTCATTTTTAATGAGTCATTTTACATGCCTGTTCAAAACTTGTATCCTGGTATAGCTATTGAAAATATTCATTATAAACAAGTTTTGCATCAGATAATGGTTGACGATTAACTGGTCATGGCCACTGACACGTTTCAGTGTAAAGTAGTGATGTTTTAGCAACCTTTATAAGGAATTCACTTAGTTCCACAATTCTTTTTATAATAAAAGTCCTACTCTTGATGCTTTTGTGCATTTGTTGTGGTGTTTTCTCTCGGTGCACTTTGTTCACTGGGGTGAAACATCCAAATGACGCATCATATTATCAATTCTTTGGCATCCTCCTTCACTGGACAATCATTTATTTTTTTGTTTTATTTTTTCCTGTACAAATTTTATTATCAGCACTGATAATCTTTTATTTGGATAATGAATTGATTGTTCATATTCTTATTTTGATTTTTTCATGTAGCTTTTATCTTCTTTTGCTTTTGGGTCCCTTCTGCAAGATGAAGATGACCCACATGGCACATTTCAAATGCACTCAACTAATATCCATGTTATTTCCCATTCCTTGCTCAAAAGTTTTTGAAAATTGTATCCCGGGTACACATCATATGGTTAGTTACATGTTGCTGGCCCTGAAAGAGCAGGAGGGGACCCTATAACCTACCATTTGATACAGAAAACCCATGGACTTTGCATTCTTTTTTTTTGGGTATATATTTGGGCTCACAGGAAATTTAAGAACACTTATGTGGCTTTAGCTTCAGCTTCTTAGCATGGGTGATGTAGAACTGCATTCCTACGAGTTCTGCACATAAACTTTAAGTCACTACTGGATTTAATTGTTCTTTCATTAGATTGCTATGTTCCATATCACTCTGTTTATATGTTTTTTCTATTCTTCAATAATTTGCTTATGATACCACCTTTGAAATATATGAACACTTATGTATCTTTTGCTTCTTAGCATCGGTGATGGAGAACTGCATTCATACATTTTCTGCACATAAACTTCAAGTCATTACTAGATTTGGTTGTTCTTTCATTTGATTTCTATGTTCCATACCACTCTGTTCTTGTCTGTTTTCTATTCTTCAATAATTTGTTTATGATACCACCTTTGAAATATAAGAACACAAAAGTAGCTTTAGCTTCTTAGTACGGGTGGTATAGAACTGCAGTCATACGTGCTCTGCTGATAGATGTAGTTGTTACTAGATGTGGTTGTTCATTTATTTAGTTGTTATGTTCCATAGCAGCCTTACTTCTTAGCATGGTTGATATAGAACTGCATTCATATGTGTTCTGCACATAGACTTAGTCTTTACTAGATTTGTTTGTTCTTTTATTTGATTGTTATGTTCCGTACATGAATACTTACGCAGCTTTAGCTTCTTAGCGTGGGTGATATAGAACTGCATTCATATGTGTTCTGCACATAGACTTAGTCATTACTAGATCGGTTGTTCTTTTATTTGATTGTTATGTTCCATACATGAATACTTACGCAGCTTTAGCTTCTTAGCATGGGTGATATAGAACTGCATTCATATGTGTTCTGCACATAGACTTAGTTGTTAACAGATTTGGCTGTTCTTTTATTTGATTGTTATGTTCAATATCGCCCTGCTAGATTCGGTTGTCCTTTTATTTGACTGTTATGTTCCATATCGCCCTGCTAGATTCAGTTGTCCTTTTATTTGACTGTTATGTTCCATATCACTTTGTTAATGGATTTTTTTTTTATTATTATTCTTCATTGATTTGTTTATGGTACCACTTTCTTGTATTGAAGATATATACATGTGTTAGCGAGTCTGCGCTTGCTGAATTTATACCATTCTCAACCCCAAAGTTCTTATTTTATGAGCACATGAAGATCCCTGACGGTATATTTGCTTATTTACTTGAAGAATTGGGGAATTTAAGAGCAAAGGTGTGTACTTTCTTTGTTTCAAGTTTGGAATGGATGCTAGTGGCTTCTATGATTTTATTGGCAGTCCATTTACTGCTTTTTCAGCATGAACACATGCTCAAGCAATTGGATCTCAGTGAGTCTGCAGCAGTATCTATACGCAATAAAATATCAAAAGTACATTCAGCTTTGATGTTTTGTTTGGAGGAACTTGGTGTTTGGTTGGCTTTTCAGGTATTTGTCTAGTCTGGATTCTTTCACCTGCTCTGCTTTTCATTGCAATGGTATCTGTGTAGTTGACATGGTTTAATGTACGTTGATGAAACAGGCTGCACAGTTCTTATCACACTGTGATACTGATGGTGACTTTATTTCAGGGGGTAAATTAGATGTGTCTGGTGAGGCCATTGTTAAAAACTTTTGCCAGGATGCCTCGTTTGCGATTTCTAATTGCTTTTCAGATGGTACCTTTCTATCTTGGTGAGAGGATTTGTGGAGACACGAACTTGTGATTCTGTTCTTAGTTTTCTATCATTTTCTTTTTCTCTATTGTATTGAACATTTAGGTCAGGAATGCTCCATTGGGGATAACATTAAGGCTCATTTGGGTGCTGGGCTTTTAACTTCGAAGATTGTCTGCCTTGTTGAGTCACTTCTTCAGTACAGGTTGGCGCATAACTATATATACATTGTCATTTTCTATCATCAGATATATTTGGTCATTTTCTATCATCAGATATATTTGAGCAGCTGAATCCATCGTAATTATGTCTATAGCTCTGACAGAAGATTGATAATGATTTTATTCTCTGAAGTCTACTGGAAATGCTCTAACATGCATATAAAAGATTGAAACAAATGCAAAGTTGCACTTTGTGGTTTGAGTCTTTACCAAGTTTATACAAGAGCTAGTTCTGTTTCTGTTGATCTGCTGCTCTGTAATAGTTAAACTAAATGTCCATGAGATAATTTGACTGCACAAGTTGACTACTTTATTAAACTGTCATATGTATACAACATGTTGTGAATAAATAAAGTTTTATGTTACTATTTTGGTCATTTTTATATCAGCTTGTGGTGATGTGTGTGTGTTTTTTTTTCCCATGTATTTAATTACAGGGATTTAAAGGAAATAAGATGTATAGTTTTTGTGGAAAGGGTCATTACTGCCGTTGTCCTTGAATCTCTATTGAGCAAGTTGCTTCCTAAACATGGCAGCTGGAAGACTAAATACATTGCCGGAAATAACTCAGGGTTGCAATACCAGACACACAAAATTCAAAATGAAATTGTGGAAGAATTTCGTAAAGGCATGGTATATAATTTTCCTACGTGGATCCATAATATTGTATTCATTGTATTGCCTGAAAATGAGCAAATGGCATACTTCTAGGTGAACATCATTGTTGCAACATCAATTCTTGAGGAAGGATTAGATGTGCAAAGTTGCAACTTGGTGATTAGATTTGACCCTTCTGCCACTGTCAGCAGCTTTATACAGTCCCGAGGTCGTGCTAGAATGCAGAATTCTGACTACTTGTTAATGGTGAAAAGGTAGTGTCCATCTTCTTAACCTATCACCAAGGAGGACTACTTATAAACAGATTCGTTTGTACATTTTACTGTGAGTTTATGTGATCATTAGTGTTTGATCACTTTCACTTATATTTTGATAACCATAGAGGGGATTTTTCTACACATGCTCGACTAGAGAACTATCTGGCCAGTTGTGACATAATGCGAAGGGAGTCTCTACGCCATGCATCCATTCCTTGTTCACCTTTGCTGGGTGAGTTGGATGATGAGTTTTATCGTGTTGAGGGCACTGGGGCAGTTGTCAATCTTTCTTCAAGTATTAGTTTGATATACTTTTATTGCTCACGTCTTCCTTCTGATGGGTTAGTCATCTGTACTCTTAATTGTGAAAATACAGCTAAGCTCTTAATAATTTATTTTCAGATGAGCTGGTCACAAGCTTGTATAGAACCATGGCTTATCCTCTCTCCCTTTGTTTTTCGGGGTGGGGTGTTATGATTTCTGTAGGTATTTTAAACCAGCTCCCAGGTATATTATAGACAAGGAGACAATGACTTGTACATTACATCTTCCAAAAAGCTCTCGTGTACAAACTATTTGTGTACAGGGAAATATTAAAACTTTGAAGCAGAAGGCATGCCTTGAAGCATGCAAGAAACTCCATGTTTCTGGTGCTTTAACAGACAATCTTGTTCCTGATATTGTTATGGAAGAAGCTGTTGCTGAAGACGTTGGTAATTGCTATTTGCAACCTTTCCATTATTGGTTTGGGTGTTTTACACTTTCAGAGTACTATATATACTGTTTAATAAACCATCTTTTCAGTTCTCTTTCTATATTTTAATCTTTGTAAGTGTTTATTGAATAGGGAATGAGAGGTATGATGATGAACAACCCATTTATTTGCCACCTGAACTGGTCAGTGAAGGTCCACGAAATTTGAAGACGAAGTACTACTGCTACTTAATTGAGTTGAATCAGAACTTTGCTTATGATATTCCTGTCCATGACGTGGTGCTTGTCATGAGGAATGAACTTGAATCTGATGTCATAAGGAGCATGGGTTTTGATTTAGAAGCTGAGAGAGGCTTATTGACAGTGAACTTGAGGTATATTGGAGATATTGATCTTGAACGAGTGCTGGTATGTCTTCTAGTTTTCTTATTTTCTTGTCATAGGTGTAATATGTGATGGAAAAATTATATAACGTACTGTATCTTCTACTGTTCTCTTTTTTGTTTGGTTGTCAGGTCCTCTTATGTAGGAGGTTTCAGATTACTCTTTTCAAAGTTCTTTTGGATCATAGTGTAAATAAATTGAAAGAAGTCTTAGAAGGATTAGACTTGGGGTCAGGTGTCGAGATAGACTATTTTCTACTTCCTGCTTTCAGGTCATGCCCACAACCTTCCATCAACTGGACACCTATTAGTTCTGTGTTGTTCTCATATAAAAATGAGGACCACTTCAACTGTTCTCGGAATGGCAATGCTCATGTTGTCCAAACCAAATGTGGCCCAGTTTGCGCATGTGTGCTTCAGAATTCTTTGGTCTACACCCCCCACAGTGGTAACATCTATTGCATCACTGGTGTTTTTGAGGATTTGAATGGAAACTCGCTTTTAAAGATGGGAGATGGAGAGGCTATCACTTACAAAGAGTACTTTGCAAAGCGGTATTGCTCTTTTATTATCCACTTACATCATGCTATTTTAATTTTGCTGTTATTTTTATGTCACATATATTGTATTTTTGTAGCCCAATGAGTGACCTGAAGCTCACACTTGATTGCAGGCATGGCATCCAATTGCTTTTCAATCAAGAATCATTACTTAAAGGGAAACATATTTTTCAAGTGCACAATTTTCTTAACAGATGCAGAAAACAAAAGGAGAAAGGTCTTGATTTTTTTTTGTGTTATGGGCAAAGTGCATATGATTAATTTGTGGTATGGGATGGGGTATTCATTCAGATTGATTTGTGGCATGTAGGCTTGGTCCATTTATTTGGATTGTGTATGTTGTGACTACTTGCCTGCTTCCTTTATCACATGAATACTATGGTATCACAATAAGAAATTGCCAGCCTTTGCTTCTTTTTTTTTGTTTTTCTGAAGAATGTAAAATTAATAGAAACAACACTCACTTAAAATATTTTTTAGCTAAAGAATATTCTGTCAATTTAACACAGAAGTAGGCTAGTGTAATGAATTAATAAAACCGGGACAACTGATAACCAGCATTTAACTGGGCTAAAATAAAACATGTTGGGCTAGTCATGCATTCTTAGGTAATCTACAAATTTTCAAAATCTGGTCCTATCTATCTTTTGTTTTTCATTTAACTAAATAAATCAAGAGGAAGTTGGTTCATCAGTTTAGGCTATCTGGATATGGCATCAAGACCTCTTTTTTTTTTTTTCCAGTTTTTTACATAATGTTCAATAATTATTCTGTAGTTACATTATTGATGATATTTGTTTTTTGGGCTACAGAATCGAAGAATACACATGTTGAGTTGCCTCCTGAACTTTGTGAAATAATTTTATCTCCAATATCAATCAGTACTCTTTATTCTTATACATTTATCCCATCAATAATGCATCGACTTGAGTCTCTGCTTATTGCTGTCAACTTAAAGAAGATGCATTCAGATCATTATCTGCAAAATGTTAATATTCCATCCATGAAGGTAATTTATTTTTCCAAACCTTGACTCTGCTGATGCAAAATGTTTTTTTGGACTTGCATTAACCAAACTTTATTATATGGTAGGTATTGGAAGCAATTACTACAAATAAATGCCAAGAGAATTTTAATTTGGAATCATTAGAAACTCTAGGAGATTCTTTTCTTAAATATGCTACAAGCCAGCAGCTATTTAAAATTTATCAAAATCATCACGAGGGCCTTCTTAGTTTTGAGAAGGAAAAAATTATTTCTAATGCTGCACTTTGCAGAAGAGGATGTAACCACAAACTTCAGGTAGTCATTCCTTTAGAAAGAAAAGTTCATTGTGTTTGCTTTACCAATATAAAATATTTAGTGCTGAGAAAAAATATCACATGTTTCATTTGATTGAACTGTAGGGATTTATCCGCGATGAATCTTTCGATCCAAAACTCTGGATAATTCCAGGTGGCAAGTTGGGTAGTGACTTTCTAGGCGAGGAGCCACTTTCTGGGGGCAGGAAAATTTACATTAAAGGAAGAAGAAAGGTAAAAAGTAAAATAATTGCTGATGTTGTTGAGGCACTCATTGGTGCATACCTCAGTACAGGCGGTGAAGTGACAGCCTTACTATTTATGGATTGGATTGGTATAAAGGTGGATTTCATGAATACACCATATGAGAGGCACATCCAATTGCAGGCAGAGAAGTTTGTTAATGTCCGCTACTTAGAATCACTGTTAAACTATTCATTCAATGACCCTTCTCTCTTAGTAGAAGCATTGACCCATGGTTCTTACATGCTTCCTGAGATTCCAAGATGTTATCAGGTAAATTTATCCACAACTTGATAACATTTATGCTGTTTATGAAAATATCGGTGATGTAACACTACAAAACAGACACGTACACAGGCATTTTCTCTTTCCAAAGATGGCTTTAGTTTCTGTAATCCTTCTTGTAAATGCTGGTTTGTGGTGATCCTCACTTCAACATGATCAACTGCTGTTCAGCGACTGGAATTTCTTGGAGACTCGGTGCTGGATTATCTCATCACTTTGCACATGTACAAGGAATATCCTGGGATGTCACCAGGACTGTTGACTGACTTGAGGTCTGCTTCTGTAAACAATGACTGTTATGCACAATCTGCTGTTAAGGTAGGCTTGGACAGACACATTCTTCATGCCTCTCATGACCTTCACAAGCATATCGTCGCCACTGTAAAACAATTTCAGGAATTTTCTTTAGAATCAACTTTTGGATGGGAATCTGAGACAGCTTTTCCCAAGGTTAGTGCTAAACACATTTAAGTGAAATACGTTTCCTGCAAAATTCTTTGGTTTTGTTTTTTGCTCTCTATATATTGTTGATTATGTTATTTGAGCACAAATGTGGAGAGTGGACAAGTGAGTTTCCTTGACGAAGCCTAAATGTAGTTCACTTGTGCCCATGATTTACTGATCAGTTAATGCTTACATCATATTGACTTCTTAACAAGTGAAATCGAGGAAGATGCCTGGCATGGACGAACCCCCACCTGCTTATGTTTGGAAACTTTGTCTGATTATGTAACTGCTAGTTTAGTTATTTTTTTACATTCAGAATTCAGCGTTATTACTCTATTCAAGAATGAAAAAAAAAAAAAAATGAGCAGCGAAAAAAATTAAAGCTTTGGTTTCACCTTTTCACCTAAATCCCAACAGGTACTTGGAGATGTTATAGAGTCGTTAGCTGGGGCTATTCTTGTAGATTCAGGATACAAGGAGGTAGTCTTTGAAAGTATAAGGCCACTTTTGGAGCCTTTAATTACTCCCGAGACATTGAGATTGCAACCTGTTAGGGAATTGAATGAATTATGTCAGAGGCAACACTTTGATTACAAGAAACCCATTGTTTCTCGGAACGGCAGGAATGTTTCTGTTACAATAGAGGTTGAAGCTAATGGTCTCATATTTAAACATACAGCTACAGTTGCAGATAAAAAGACAGCCCAAAAGCTAGCTTCAAAAGAAGTCTTGAAGGCCCTGAAGCAAAGTAATTTTGCGACTAGTACCGCGAGCAAAGTTGAGTAAATCATGTGTACTTTGGAAATTTTGAAGTTCGTATCAAGCTGGATACCTGCTTTGGTATGGCTGAAGGATTTTGTATATTTTATGTCAGCAAAAGTTGTTGCATGTAGAAATGAAAGTAAAAAACTTTACAAAAAGATTTTCGAGTGATGCATGGTGCCTTGTCTCGTCATGAAAGTAACTTGGAGAAACATTGCATTAATGCTATTTCTATTTCAAAGTAGTTTGGTATTTGTATGGCCCTTTGTGTTCATGTTCATAATGTATACTGGTATCCAAAGTGAATAGTTGTGCTGGAAGCCATTGTGGGTCGTGCTATGGAAGATGCTATGGCACTGGACCTGTTTGCTTGTTTTTTGTATTTATTTTCCGTAAACTCGCATCAATCTTTCGTATGATTTCATGGATGATAATTAAAGGAATTTTGTTTTCTTTTTTATGTAAATCTTCACATGTTCCATCTGTATTTCTCCGAATCAGCATGCGGGTTGAGCTCTTGTGGATCCTCTGCTCTATCTTTTTCTCTCCTTTTCCGGTGCAACCGAGTGGGGAACAGAGAAAAGGAGATGACAGGAAAAAAAAAAAAAAAAGACCCGACCGAGTTTCCCTGGAGGTGAAGGCTCGGACTAGGAGGATGATGCAATGCTTGAGTCGACAGAGCGAAGGTGTGCAGTCTGACAGCCATCTTCCGTTCTTGTTTTTTAATAATTTTAATTTGTTAATATTAAAAAATAAAAAATAAAAATCAAGTCTATTGTTTCAGGTTGTTGATTTTTAATGCATTGGGATTGTTCATTTTTTCTAGCTAGTTGCATGGATTGTTCCTCATTTTCATATTATTTGAAAATATCTCAATTTATAAATAATTTGAGAGATAACAAGCAAAGAAAGATGTATGAAGACAATTTATAAATAATTTTAATTTATTCGATTATAAAAGCTATCACTCATTCGTGTAACCTAGGATCCATCGAACTTCTCAATTAAAAAAAGATTATCAGCAGACACCATCTCCCTGACCCCCAATCCAATCCAATTGTTTTGTTTTTTTGTTTACGAGCCTGTTTCTTGGCTGGGCTTTTAGGCATTTTTTATGGTTCCTGCTAGCTGGGCTTATGGCTCTCCTATTATTGTTATTGGCCTTCTATTACTTGGGCTTTAACTCCCTCGGCGCAGCCCAATATTTGATGATTTCAACAGAAGAAAAAACTAGAGTCCTTCACGTTTAAAACTAGACAGTATTATCCTGAAACTATTACATTTAATGAATGTTACCCTGATGAAATCAATGAAAAATAAATAATACTTATTAAAAAAAATTTATTTGCTTTCAGGATGTTAAATTATATTTTTTTAATTGAAAAAATCCAAATTAAATTTTTTACAATATTAATAAAAAAATGGCACATCTTGCTGTTAGGGTGAAATTGCTTAATTGTGAATAAAGAGATTTAATTGAAAGGCTCTTGTCTTATCCTCTTGAAACTGAAACATTAAGTAAGAAAACAGGATTGAGCAGCAAGCATCGAGAGAAAGAAAGAAAGAGCCATTCGGTCCTCAACAGACTGTTGATAGTTATAAAAGTTGGTCTGAATTGAGGTGGCATGGAGGGCATTCTAGTTCGCAATTTATGCAGTAGCTCCAGTGCTACTGTGCTTTTAGCACCACCATCAAGACCTTCATTTTTGTTTCAGCACAAGGCCTCCCTTTCTCCTTCTAACTCTACCATGTTTCCATTGTTCTCTTCACTATTCTCTGCCCCTTCTCGCTCCTTTTCTTCTGGTACGTTAATTTCAATACAGTTTTCACTCTGTGTGTTTCTTATTCTTGGTGGTCTTTATTTCTCTATTTAAGTTCTGGTTTCGTGGGGTTGTTTAATTTGCTCTGAATTCTAATGGGTTTTATTTACTATCATGTTTGTATTGTGTAGTGCAATACAGTGTGATGGTTTTTAAATCACTGATTCTGGTAATATTTAGTGCTTTTTTTAATTGATATTTGTATGGTTTGGATGTAGTTATGTATGCCACACCAGACAGCCAGTTGAGGGTTGGAACTGATACGGATACTGATACCAGAGAATGGGCAATGCAAGGTTTTTTATGATCATTTCAAGCCAGTTATTTTTGCTTTTAAGTTTAGAATATAGGAGAAAATGCATAATTATTCTTATGGTATGGTTGTTCTATTATAGGGTATTGAAATTGATAACTTTTCTTCAATATTTTCCCTGCGTGTCTTTGTTGATTCTTTAACCATTGGTTTTACAATCAACGAGGACAAACATGGTGATGCATTTGGTAAAATTATTATGCTTGAGCATATACTAGCAGTAGTCTTGTGACCTTGTCACTTGCAATATCCAATTTCCAATGATTCTTAGCCACCGTTTCTGAGAAAATCTAGAGTAAAGTGGCACTTGGAAGGGACGGAGCTTCAAACTAAAGTTGCTACTGCCATTTTAACATATATCATGAAATAACAGTAGGACTTTATCTTGTGTGATTTATTAAGAGGCCCATCAAAATGTCTGTTTACAATGTTAACATTTCTAACAGATTTCTATAGCTTAAGGAAGGATGTCGAAACTGCCTCTCAGCGTGTTGAAGAGATGAGAGCTTCTTCCGGTCTGCATCTATTAGAACAAGAACTTGCAGATTTGGAATCTAAAGCAGCTGATAGCTCCCTCTGGGATGACCATGCTAAAGCTCAAGAAACCCTGCTGGCCCTGACCGATGTGAAAGATAAGATAAAGTTGCTTACAGAATTCAAAACCAAGGTCCAAATCTTTTCTTTTGGAAAGCATCACAATTGCTTTTCAATTATTGCCACTCAGTTAAGAATATAGATTGGTCATTAATTAAGTAAACATTGGTGAGATATGAAGTACATTTTCCCGCGAGAATAACAAGTAATGCACCTTTTCACATAATTGACTTTGGCTATTTGTGTCGGGGAAAATCAAATGTGTTGAAAA
This sequence comes from Populus ilicifolia, assembly GCA_015708895.1. Taxonomy (NCBI): domain Eukaryota; kingdom Viridiplantae; phylum Streptophyta; class Magnoliopsida; order Malpighiales; family Salicaceae; genus Populus; species Populus ilicifolia. The sequence goes on from SRLM01000574.1 coordinate 2,374,058, forward strand.
GTTGTTCTCTAAGCACTGAGTTGTTCAATAGTAGCTGTCCCCTAAATGTGTAACTCACTAGCAGTCCCTTTTGAGGGGAAAAACATTACAAGTATGTGTAGATTGTAGATATGTTATGATTTAACATTTGATCTAATGAATATAAGTTTCAATAATTTGATTAAAAAGGTCTGGTGCTGATAATTTTGACGAGTAAAGATGAGACATGCATGTATAATTTGTGAGAAAATAAATACTTTCCTAGAATTCTTATGTCGTTGTTTTGTCACCAACAGAATGAGCCTCGTTGGGGTTTATGTGTTATTTTGTAATCTTTGTAGTTGATGCAGGCCAATAAACTGGAGTTTAGATTGTGTGTGAAGAGCTACATGAATGAGGGAATACTAGCTATTTAAAAATAGATTGTGCTGGTGATGGGAATTAGTAAGAAGAATAGTTTGCTACAAACTTTTTTCTGAAAACTAGCGTTTCAACTAGTTGGTTCAGTTGAGTGTCATTGATATGCTTGTATGTATATTATATGATGTTATAGAGTGTGGCATTATATTTGGGAAAAATGGTGGGTCTGATTGTTGTATCTGGATTCTAAGATGAGATGCTTTTTTATATATAGATACAGTTGAAATTTAATAAAAAGTGACATGCCAATGACTGAAAAGTTGATTTGGCCTTAAATGTTTCTGGATATGGTGTTATATGCACATCTCATTGGTGCAGGTTGAAGAGGCTGAAACTATAGTTAAATTAACAGAGGAGATGGACTCCACAGATGCTGGATTTCTAGAAGAGGCAACTGGGATCATTAAAGAATTAAATAAGGCATTGGATAAGTATGAGTTGACTCAACTTCTATCTGGTCCTTATGATAAAGAAGGTGCTGTTCTATCCATCACAGCTGGTGCTGGCGGTACAGATGCACAGGTAACGAGTCATTGCATGTAAAAGGCAGTGGTAAAACATGGAGTTTTCTCTCTTCGGATCAGTCAGATTGAAATGTTGTTGTTTTCCTTATGCTGGATTGAATGGTGTCCAAATTCATCTACTTCTTCAAAATTGCTATTATCTGTGACAGCTCCAATATCAGAAGAGGTGTGTCCCTGGTTTGAAACTGGGATGTGCCTGGAAGGCGCTGGGTTCTAAAGATTATTGAACATCAATGCATATTATTGCTTTTTCTTGTGTAAAATTCTCTCATCATTTCCAGTATAGGACTGGGCTGACATGCTTCTCAGGATGTATGTGAGATGGGGAGAGAAACAACGATACAAGACAAAGGTGGTTGAAAGCTCACCAGGAGAGGAAGCTGGGATTAAATCAGCCACGGTTGAAGTTGAAGGCCGTTATGCTTATGGCTATCTGTCTGGGGAGAAGGGAACACACAGAATTGTGCGGCAATCTCCTTTTAATTCCAAAGGTCTTCGTCAGGTAACTTCAATTTTTTTTTTTCAAGAGAATGATGAACCTGGGGGCATGGAAAATATTTTCCTCCATTTTTTAGTGGGAAATAGAACAGAAAATACTTTCATTGAACTCTTGAATAGTGCCTATCAAAGGAAAATATTTTAACCTTCTCAAGGAGGGTAGAATATTTTTCTTTGCACCACCAACTCAAGATATTTGCCCGCAACCACCAACCCTGCAACCACCATCCTATTACTACTTTTAACACCATTTTGTAATCATCCCACCACAACCCTCTATCACCACCGCCGCCATAACCACATCGCTACTAGCCATCATCTTATTATAAATGTAATCATTATTCCATCACCATCTCACCATAACCTTCTAACAACAATATAATAACAATCACCACCACCACCATCATTGTTGTTGTCGTCTCCACCACCAACCACTTTGTTTTGTTATTAAAGTAACCGTAATTTCACCATTATTGCAATTATCATCACTCCTATAACACCCATCGTTCTATGACACCCCCCATTATCACCAATAATATTACTATCATAAATATTTTAACCGTAACCATCATTAATTTTACCATGACTATCATTACCACCACTACCATCTTTATCACAAATATTGCAAGGTCAAGTTTTCAAGTCTTATCACCACATTCAAAAACCATAAATGAAAAATAGTTTATTTTGTTAGAAAATATTTTTCTTGATTCATTCAAATAATGGAAAATAACTCATTTTGCACGAAAATATTTCCATTAGAAAAATGTTTTCCTTTCTGCAAAACGAACCTACCCTATAAGTTCATGACTTAGATGCGGTGATGGCTATTTTCTGATTGCATCTCAACTCTACCTTCAATTAGTTACATTGCCTACTTTTAAAGGGAAAAACCTCATTAAATGGCATGTAGATGAAAATTGAATTTGAATCACCAGACCTTTTTCCCACTTGTCATGTTTGTCATGGCATAAGTTAGCTAGTTATCAGTTGAACATGAGTGTCAATTCATGCCGTGTAGACATGGCATTGACCTAAAAAAATGAGTTTCTCTCATATTCTGGAGTTCCGCTAATGTATAGTAGAAAGAATTATCAATATACCCTGGCGATGTGATTAACAAGCAGTTTCATGTACTCGTGGTTTTCAAAACACGATCAAAATGTTCTATTAGTTTCTCTTGCAGTCATGGTATTGTGCTTTATGCATGCTTTCCATGATTTATACCAAATATTGAATAGTTTTTTTGGTAACTTCAGACATCATTGGAAGCAGATGAAAGATTAGCAATTGAAATTTCAGGATCTGTTCAAGGAGATAAAATGAAATTTAGGATGACATATTAATTGAGAAAAGTCAGTGATCCAAGAAGATTCCGAATGGAATTTGGTTCTTCCTCTCTTTCAATGATCCACGTGTATGTTCTAACATGCAGTTTTAAGTGCAGACCAGTTTTTCTGGTGTTGAAGTCATGCCTCTACTTCCTGAAGAGTCGATGGACGTGGAACTACCTGAGGAGGACCTGGAAATTAGTACTTCAAGGGCAGGTGGGAAAGGAGGGCAGAATGTAAACAAGCTTGAAACTGCCGTCAGGATAACTCACATTCCCACTGGTGTAGCCGTTCGCTGCACAGGTATGGTTTGTGCCCCTAAATTCTTTTGTTGGTTCTCTCTTAAAAAGTTGTAACCTTGAAGGGAAGTAGTGGAATTAGTTTATTAAGAAAAAAGCAAAGGCTCAAAAAGCTCCAAAGTTGTGAACATAAATATTCAGCCCTGAGATGCAGTGTACACATCATCACCTCCCACGAGCTTAAGGTGCTAAATCAGTTGGGAAGACAGGATACTTGGTTGGGGAAGGGGGAGCGGGAGCACACGGAGAAGCGTCCCAGTAGTGTGTAAAGTAAAGGTTTGATAAGGAGGGTCAATAGACCTCGTTACTGATTGAGAAGAGAAGTTTTTACACGTTTTCACTGGTTAGAGTTAGACTGCTGATCTGTATGCCACTCTAGCAATGCAATTTCTCTTTCATTTGGGTATCAAATTTTCCATTTGAACTTTGCAGTGCTGACAGGCTTCTTTGTCATCTAGAATTTCTTGCTTTTGTAGTGCGTACAATTCCAAAACTGATGGCATTTCCTTGCTGCCTTGCAGAAGAGAGATCCCAGCTATCAAACAAGATCAAGGCTCTAAGCCGGTTAAAAGCGAAACTATTGGTCATAGCTGAAGAACAACGAGCATCTGAAATCAAGCAAATAAGGGGAGATGCAGTGAAGGCAGAATGGGGCCAACAGATAAGAAACTATGTATTCCATCCATACAAACTCGTCAAAGACGTCCGGACAGGACATGAGACATCAGATATTGCTTCTGTAATGGATGGCGAATTGGATCCCTTCATCAGAGCTTACCTCAAGCACAAATACAGTATGACACTATCTGCAAGTGAGCCTAATTGACACATAAACAACTCCATGGGAAGCTACTGATCAGTTAGCCATGCAGCAGTCTCTATCTTCTGAAGTAATATAATTTTTTGTATAAAGAACTGTGGTATCAAAGGGAAATGTTTGCATATCAAAACAAAATCAGATTAGCGTGGCCAGCTATAACCTGGTTGAATACTCGTAGCTGGGATCGAGCACCCAGCTATATATGTCATAATATCATCGTCATTAGACAGAAAGTCACAGTTTCTGTGGGCTGTACTTCGTTGTTTGTATAGGCCTTTAGGAAGGCTTTAATTGTTGGTGTTTTAGGCCCTTCCTCTGCAACATTCGGTATTTGGGCCTTGTCTACGCTAGCCGGAATCAGGGATTTAACTAACATATGAAAATTATTAAGTAAATCAAGTGATATATTTCTTTTTATAAATGCATCAATTTTTATAAAATCTAACTGAAAAATATTTTAGTTTCAGCATGTAAAATTGATTTGAAAATATTTTCATTATTAAAATAAAAGGAAGATGGTATTGTTGTGGTAATTAATGACTTAATACTCCTTTCTGGCTTGACAACTTTAATTTCCAATTCAGTTTTGATAGATTTCTTTCTTTTTTTTTGGTAAATGCGGTATACTGGCAGATCATGTGGTTAAATTACATAGGTGTAGATCACCTGCTGTAAGATTCAACCAGTTGACAACAGATGAAATGCAAATTTTAATTTGAAGGTTGAAAACTAAAGTGAGAATAGATTAACCCTCAAAACAAAAATAAATTAGCTAAAAATAAAAAGGAATTAAAAAAAAAAAGAGGAGTTAATTAGGAAAAAGAAGGGGTTGAATGAGCATTCTTCCAGGAACAAAAAGCACGCGAGAGACGTCGTCGTTCTGTCCACTGAGAAACGACGTCGTGTCAAGCAGGTTGGGTATATAAACAGCACTGTCAATATTTTGCAAATCCGCCTCCCTTTCATCTGCCCAAGCACAGAGGGGTGGAAGCCAAAGCACAAACACGAGCACGACCACACACAGAGAGTGTTAGGTACTAGAGAGAGATGGGGAAGAAAGCGAAAACCTCAAGAAAAGGAAAGAAAGCATGGAGAGCGAACATTAGCACAGAAGACATCGATAATTTCTTCGAGAAATCAACAAAAGACGCCCTTACTGGCGGCTCTCTTGCCCATGTCGAAACCGACTCCCTCTTCTTCGTCGACAAATCCAAAGGTTCGCTTTTTATCCTTCTCCGTGATTTGATAACCAGACTCATTGCTTAACGGTTTCCAATTTTGATTGTTGAATTTCACCATTAAATCCGAACTTGTGCTGTTATGCTTTAGTTTAAGCTAGTCTAAGATTTCATGTCTGTATTTTTGTTCGTCAATCTCTTCGCTCCTTTTTAATTAAAGGGTGTTTTCGTATCCTGTTATTGTTCTGTTTAATTATTGATTGCTTGTTTTGTCCCTAATCTCTGCCTTTTGTCGTTCACAGATCTTTCTGTGAAGCGGAAAATTGAGAAACACAGGGAGAAAGTGCTTCGTTGCGACAGTGTGCTGCAGAAAAACCCTTTTGTTCAAGCGGTGCCCTCATCTTCGCTGAAGAGATGCAAGAAAAATAATAAGAATAAGAAAGATTCTGAAGAAAAAGATGCGACTCAAGATGGTTCCAAGGTGAGCAATTGCGCGAGGATAGAGTTGTTATGATTTTATGCTCATATGGATGGTGTGGAATTGATTGTGATTGTATTTTTTTTGTTCTAGGATGGTGCTGTTTTGGGTTCAGAGATGGCTGATATATGGGAAAAAGAAGGTGATTTGTAGTGACCTGGTTTGGCTTTTCTTTTTCTTCTTGTTTTTCTGTTAGTTTGGCATTTGGAAATAATGAGTTTTGTGTTTGGTTCTTTCCGACACTCTTGCAGGCGAATGTGATGCCATAGCTAGAAAGGTACCTAATGCTTTTTATGATTTAACTTCCTGTGTGATTGGCTTTAATGCATGCCTCTTGATTTGCCACTGCCACATATATCCTGTGACATATGATTTGAGAAGGAATGAATGTGCTGTGCTGCTTCACTGTTTACAAGGGCGTCTTTCTATGAATTTGATGCTAGTGGATCCCATTTTGCTCCGTAGAAATGTAGAAACACATAAGCAGTACTCGATTTGATATTGGCACTGTCCGGATTTTTCCTTTTTATGAGGCCTTACTGATATCTGATTGATGACAGATATCCAAACCTTCAGTTATTCCAGCTGTGGAGGTTGAGCCTCCAGGATGCTCATTCAATCCTTCATTTGAAGCTCATCAGGTAATTTGATCTGCATTAGTGATCAGATGTATTTCCCATGTTGAACCTTCCAAATTCAAATGCTGTATTTCTTTGAATTCAATCCAGGATTCTTTGGCTCAAGCTGTTGCAACAGAAATGCAGAAAGTTTATCAAAATGAGCTGGGACCTCAGCCTGTCCCTTTAACTGTTCCTGGACAAGTAATTGATGAAGAAGATGTAAGAATCTCGTGTTCTATTTGCTTTTATTGTTCACCGTGAACATTGTGCTTGAACATGTTGCCCTTTTGCATTTTGTGTGCCTTCTCTTAAAATATACACAATTTGTCAGATGTACTTTCTTGATGCGGATAATGGGAATGATGGTGATGGTGATGACACCGATGAAGAAATCTTGAATGAGAATGAGGATTCTGCACAAGAGCAAAGGTCTGCTTAATTTAACCTTATATGACCATGGCTGGAATGATATATGTACATATCACATCTTGCCCACAGATTATGAGGGCATGGATCTATATTATTGGGGTGCCTAGGATTATGTACAATTATCATTAAATAATTGTAAATAAAAAATATTTCTTTAATAGAATTATCATGCTAGACGTAATTGAATTTATTTGATTTCTTTTGCTCTAATTGTTCTTTTGTGGATGATCGAGCTGAATGGTGGGAAAGGATCCATATACCTGACCCAACTAGTTTTGATTGAGGCTCCTGTTGTTGCTTTTGTTTTCTAAATTTCCTCAAGCCTAGAAACTGGGTGGGTTTTACTAATATCCTCAATATTCAATCACATGACTTCTTTCTGTCTCAATGACCGTTGTGCAGGCCCACTCAAACAAAGAGGGTGACACGAGTTGAGTTGAATAAGAGAGCAAGGCGTAAAGAGCAGGAGAAAAAAGAAGCAGAAGTCAAGAAGAAACAGAAACTTTCCAAAGGAATTGACAGGTATGTTGAGAAAGGTGCTTTTCAAGTGAGATAGATTCCCATAAGGATATACTCTTAACTGTTTTTTGGCTTCTTGGTTTCAGCTTGCCAGATATCATTCAGGAAATAGCAAAAGAGGATGAGGAGAAGCATAAGAGAAACATCCGGAGAATAGTAGCTAAGCAAGAAAGACTAAGGGCGCGTCCACCTCGCTTGGGAAGGCACAAGTATGTTTGGCTTGATGTTAAAATTTTTATATTCTAGTGCTGGTTGGGAGAGCAAACAGATCAGTGAAATTCTTTATTTTGTTTTTTCGGGACCCACTCGAGTTGGAGATGTTAAGAAATTAAAGAAACGTTTTATTTAGTTGGGAGTCAAGAAAATTTGAAAGTTTAAGGTGTCTTGTTAAATTGATTAGTGTCTCTATTTCCACTTTTATCGGAGAATATTAATCTCAACCATTGCAAAACTAATTGCAACCGGTATTTCAGGTTTGAGCCTGCCCCTATTCAAGTACCGTTATCTGAAGAGATTACTGGATCCCTCCGTAAAATAAAGGTCATCTCATTTTTCTCTTAAGTTGTTCTCTGTTTATTTATCAGATTTTTTGTTTGCTTTAAGGCTGGATGGAAACTGAAGGAAATTATCTTTCCTCCTTTTGTTTTTGACTAAAGGGTTGCTGCACCTTAGTAAAGGATCGATTTAAAAGCCTGGAGAAAAGAGGACTGGTTGTTCCAACAGCCAAAACCAAAACCAAAAGGTTAGTTTATGAGTTGCAGGATTGCATTTTGAGCAGCTTATGATTTCTCAAATGCACGTGCATCTTTTATATATATCTTACTCAGATTGGTATTTCCCTGTTTCCGGGCAGGCTCCATACTGTCCATTACTCTTCAAAAGAGTACAGATCATATGGCTTGTCTTGCTTGACAGATTATGGAGTTTACCACTTCTTTTATTTGCAAAATTTTTAAGCTCCTTGTTCCAGCGTTTTTATGATTCCTATATTAAATGTCGATGTCTTATTGAATTGATCTGTTTCGTATTTCTGGACAGGAAGTAGAAAGTGGTGGTTTCATCGGTAGGGATTCCTTGGTAGCTTTTACCGAGGCTTAGGTGTACCTCATGGCATTAAAGTACGAGAAGAAAGCGACCTTTTGATGACGAAGGGATAGCTTCACATCCTGATACTGAAGATTTTGGCCTATGTTATTGAGTTTATTACTACTTTCAAGCAAATTTTGACTTACTTTCAGACGGAGTCATGTACCAAGTTAAATTGTTCTGCGTTTGCCTATTATTGAAGAAGTAGATTATTTATAATCGAAGCAAGAGAATGTTATTTATTGATTTTTTCTTTTCACATCGCAATACCTTCCAAGCGCGATTGAGCTGATGAATGATAATTCCCCACGGTTGCTCATCATCATCGCTATTGGAACCAGGGTTTTTTCTTCTATTCACTATCCTTCAATCGTGAAGATGGAACCTCCCCCCCCCACTTCTTTATTCTTCTGAAAAAAAATAATAACTATAATCTGTTACTTTTTAGGGAAAAGGAAGTGGGATTTACAGAGCATTTTAGAAATTACAAGAGATTGAAATATCTTTGAACTTCACCTCAAAGGGCAACGAGATTTATGATACCCCGAAAATGACCTGATGCTGCTTTGCGGTTCCCTTTTGATTTGATTCAAAAGTGAATAAATAACTTCAGGCATAGAACAAATAATCTTTCGAGAGAGAATATTTATCTTAGAAAGGAGTATCTGAAGTTCTGCAGACGACGCCGTAGGATTGGGATCGCTAGATTTAGTCGATTAATCTCTTCTACCAGGCCATTTCGTGTATGTACATATATTTTTTATTTTTTTGTTTCACTTAACCAGGCGATACGCTGTCGCAGAGGGCAGCAAAAAAGAAAAAAACACAGAGGACCTGCCCGTGCCTGGGTTTTGATTGAGAGAAGTGGAGAGGTCTCTCACACCCACTAGCAGCAGCAGCATCATGCGCGCGCTTAAGAACGTAATGCTTTCCTTCTTAAAAAATCAAATCTCATGCCGTTCAGTCAATCAAACTATTTATTTCGTTATTTTCTAATACTGTGGTGCAGTATTTGTGTCGTTTTAATCTTCGAAATGTTCCATCTCGCCGCTTCTCATCATCCCCATCACCATTCAGTAAAGGAGGTCTTCTTTCTCTCCCTCATTGTTTTTATGGTTAATTATTTTTATTATTTATTTAGTTAGTTACAAGTATTAATGGGTGATTCTAAATTTGCAGATGAGCTATCCATTGAAGAAGATGCTGAGAGGAAAATTGGATGGTTGCTGAAATCAATCTTTGTCGGGACCGCAGCCTTTGTTGGTTATCAGTTCTTTCCTTACATGGGTATGCCAAACACAGTGCTGGTTTGGCCTTTTGTTTTCAGTATTCATAGATTTGACATTGTTTGCTTGCTTCCTCTTTACAGGAGATAATATGTTGCAACAGTCGGTTTCGCTTTTGCACGTTAAAGATCCCTTCTTTAAAAGAAGTGGAGCTTCTAGACTAGCCCGTTTCGCCATTGATGGTAACCACCTCTTTATTACTCTGAAAGAGTTCTTGTCTATAAATTATGTGCTGCTTGTTTTAAGTTGATGTGGGTTGTGATTGTGGACCTTTATTCATCTCTTGTAATTAAAGTTCAAGCATTTGGTGATGTATCGGGTTGTACCTGTAAATCCACTGATTGCATCTTCTGAAATCTGTGTCGAATATTTCTATTAGATCCTTCTTTTCTCAGGACTGTTGTAATTGAGTGTTTTTGCTGGGTTTAAACGAAGGGCATTTTATGATTTTTAGAAGTGGCGACCCATGGTGAAGTAGTGAACTGCAGGATGTCTGGTTTTGATTGAATTAGCTTGGCATGAGGGATGTGGTTTGAAGATATTTCCTTTTTATTTACAAATTCTCACGTGTATGCTCTGCTTATTCTTCTTCTTGATTCTAGATGAAAGAAGGATGAAAATAGTGGAGATAGGTGGGGCTCAAGAGTTGTTGATCATGCTGGAAGCTGCAAAAGATGACCGCACCAGGAAAGCAGCTTTGAAAGCTCTTGCTGCCCTCTCACAGTCAGGTTACATCAAAATATTTGCGTTCATTGGATTGTACTTTATATTCCTTTTCTTATGGATTCAGATATCAATATCAAATCATAAATCAGGGATACTTTAGCAACATAAAAATTTGATTTGCCAATAAAAGGAAACGACTGTGGTTGATGAACAAAAGCAGGTTAAGAACACAAATTGGAGTTCATGTTTCCAATATAAGACATGTTTAAAACAATAAAGAATATTGCACTCTTAAATCCATTAGATTTTTCTAATCTCGACTCCTTGTTCTGAGGATTTTAAAATTCCTTAGGTGTGATTTTTTTGGGGCTCAATTTACATATTTGAGTGTTCAAGGACGTTGCAACGTCCATGAAAGTAAATGACAGCACAATTGCTGCCAAGAGTTATTGGAACTAAGCACTTATGTTTTGGAACTGCAGATGAAGCTCTAGGAGCTTTACACCTTGCTGGGGCAATATCGGTGATTAAGTCTGTCCCAGATTCCTCTGAGGAAGCAGAAATTGAGAAATTCAAGGCTAGCTTGCTGAAGAGGTTCCAGGATCTGAAATATGAGAACTCATCTTAAGTAATTTGTTCAATGTCTTAAACCTTTCCCTTGTAGGCTTGAAATGCGGCCAGGTCAAAGAGTCATTTTGATATCTTGGAGAGATTAGAATTTACAAGGAATGAAAACACAGTGCTTCCTTTTTTAATGTAATACAAACTGAAGTTTTTTCTCACGCCAACCTTTTCCCCTTTGATAAACATGTTTTTAATGCTATGCCTCATAGGGTTCGCGTATCATGAACTCATGGAGTCGCTAGCAAATAGTTGTTCTGCGCAGTTGTAATTGCATTCATACTTTGAGTAGCTTAGTTTGGTTTGCCAGGCAAGGTCCCCCCAATTGTTTTGTGTGAACTGTTCGATATGCTCGCCAGAAATGGGTATGTTCATTGGTGCTGGAGTTATGCATGGGTGTGGACAGCTGCTTTGTTGGAATTTGGAAAGCTGTCATCGTCAACCCAGCGATTCAGATGGTAAAATGGAAGTATTATTCTAATCTTGTTCTTTTATCAATTAACACTGTATGGTTCAGGATTCTTTGCAAGTTCATACATTATCAAATGCAATTCGGCATTTGTTCCAATCTGTTGGAATTTGGAAAGCTCTGATTCAACCCCCTTCCTTTGTGTCTAAAAAATTTTCTTCCAATTTTCTTGTCGTATGAAATCTCTCTTTTTTTATTCACAATGATATATGAATCTGATTCAAGAATGTTTGGATTATCATCTTACCCAACCCAGTTTTTAAATCCTGGGTCAATGCTCTCTCACATTAGAGGCCAGGAGTTGCAATGAATCAAATGACGCAATCTCATATGTTATTTTTCAACGCAAACTTGATCTTCTGTTCGATTATCTGATCTTGATCTTGTGTCGTCTGCTTGAATTCAAAAGTTTCAAAGAGCAAAAATAAAAACTCTTAATTTTATATGCAACTTCATATTTCTACATGTCCTCCGCTAGAACTCGATGAAACTGTCCATTGCCTCGAACTGTGTATCCCCACCAAAAAACATATTCAAGAACGAATTTTCCCCATCTTTTAGCTCCAGAAGCCACATCCTATTTAACTCGAACAAGCCATCATCCAATTTTTCTCAACAGGTTCAACGAGCTCCAATTTCAAATATTCTTTTTCTCAACATTCTAGTCACTCTCCCTAACCGAAGAATCTGTGTGTGATCCCTCATTGAATTCCATATTTTCTGAGAAGTTGAGCATTGCCACACTGTTCTCACCATGATGCTCTAATAAACTACTAGTTCTTTTGCCGAATGAAATTAAAACTTAGACGGTGTAGATTTCAACATAATTATGCCTAAAAATGAAAAAATAAACTTACCCACACGCCTGAACAAGACCAGCGGAAGCATGACAAAAATAACAACGAAGAGGAGCGCAAAAGCACAAGAATTCCAAACCATTCTTGCAACTCACCTTACCCAAGTGCATTGATCCATCATGGACATTTCCAGACGGTACATCCTCTGGCAAAAATTGTAATTGTATTATTAGCTCTACAATTCACTGGCTATCATAAATAGCACTGTTATATTTCATGAGCTAGTCAAAGGGGCTGTTCATTGTTGAAATTCAAGGGCAGAAGGCCTAATTAACGGAGCTGACAAACAAATCCCAGTATTAATCACTTCCGTAACTAAAACAAGACATAGATTACAACCAAGTTCCATTCATGAATATACACACTTACCGATAATAATCAAATAAATAATCAAGCACCCAGGATTAGTGATCATGACACATCCTTGCACAGACAGGGATCCTACTCTCCCAAAAGCCTCCCTCATGACACCAGCATATGTTGTTGTATCCCCGGAATGTGTATATCTCAACAAGAAATCCACAGAAATATCAACCAGCCAAGCAATGATCGTAATCTACAGAAAAGCAGGCATCACACCTGGTGTTTGTCGTTTGTTGCGGGGTATAGCCTTCCACAGTTAAAAACACAAGCAAAAGCAGTAAATTCATGCTTTGGCTATCATGTTTTTTTGAAAGATGACAGAAGAAAAATGAGAAAAATTATTTTATTTCAATGTAAAACTTTTGATATGGGTTTTGTAATTAAATATTTGGACCAGATTCCTTTCTGAGGGAAAAATTAATAAATAGCTTTTGCTTTTATTTTTGTTCTGGGATAGAGCATTCCACAGCATAAAACATAAAAATAAAAATATCAAATTCATGTTTTTGCTAAATTTAGTGATGTTTCCCACTAGAAGCAAATGCTGAGTGTAAATTACTTAAAAAAAAATTATTTTTATTTACTTTTTTTATTATATAAAAATTATACTTTACATTACACATACAATAAAAATAAATCTATAAAATTAATTAAAATACATACAAACCGACTGAAAAATCAAATTAATTATAAAAAATAAACACAGACACACCCTGAGTACGGCTTGTCCCTTTTCTATTACGTTAATTTTTATTTTATTTTTTTATGATATCCAGAAACCACCCAGTTCAAAGCCCAATCAAACAGCCTGCCCGCTCAAATAATGAAACAGAACCAGCCTGGCCCAGATCAGGAAAGCAGGTACAGGCAGAGCAGCCATTTTAATTTTTAATTGAAAAAACAAGCGATTTTTTTGTCTGGTTAAAATATAATTTAGTCCCTATAGATGCAATCATGCTCGAATTTAGTGCTTATAATCTAAAAGATTCTAATATCAATCATTAAACGAGGACTTATTAGCAGTTAGTACCCGTTTAAGTAAAAGGTTTTGAGATAAATGCACTGAAAGTTAACTACATGTCCAAGAATTTGAATACAAATTCTTGGTTACACAGGAGTTCCACGTTTAAAAGCTAAAATCTTGAGTCTTAACATCATTACTTTTAATGTTTTTTAGATTCATATCCCCTTGTTATTAGAAATCTCCTCTTGCGTGCTAAGAGACTTAGTTTAGCAGTGAAAAGAGCTTATCTTTTTTTACTGTACCTGGATTCAAGTCCTAGCGTGCACGTCTGTCACTTCCGCGATGCCTTACATGTCTGCTGGGTTTGCAGGATATCCAGTGGGCCATGAAAATTAATTGTGATGCATGCAAGCTGGCCCGGACACCCCATGTAAATAAAAAAAATAAAAAAAATCTCCTCTTGAATCCTTCTTTTAACCAATTATTCTTTTTATTAACCACTATTGTAATTACATTCAGGTAAAGCTATAGCTATAAAAACTGTGTAGTCTTTAATGTTAGAAATATTTGCAGCACGATGATACCTGTATAACTATAAGAAAATAAAACTTGTAATTCATTAAAAATAATAAAAATATCTTCATCTAAAAATTTTAATACCACAAAATAAAAAAACGAAAAAGAAGGCTCTAGCCGATGATTTTCGCAGGCTTCAGGTTAATATTGAACAATAAAAACTACAAAGGTCAAAAGAACGTTTAGAAATAATGATGACTGAATATATTTTTATTTCTCGCTCCTCGGAAAATTCCCTTAACAAATACCCGTCGTCGTTGTCTGATTTTTCACTGCTACGATTTTTTCTTCCCGTTTGTTGCCGAGTCTACATTTCGATTGACATTTTTATCTCGATTGATAATAATTATAAATACAATTTTTATTTATATATATTAAAAAAAAAACCAAAAGAGAGAGATCGCTGAGGAAGTCGAGGAATGGATTTGGCAGCAAAAGGAGACGATTTCGAGAAGAAAGCAGAGAAGAAATTGAACGGTTGGGGTATTTTCGGTTCCAAATATGAAGACGCCGCCGATCTCTTCGACAAAGCTGCCAATAATTTCAAGCTCGCTAAATCCTGTATCGCTTCATTTCCCCCTTTTCTTCTTCCTTTTCTCTTTTCAAATAAATAATTCGTTTTCCTTTCTTTATTTATTTAGGATCTCGCTGCATCCTCTCAGCTTATGATTTCATTTATTTGCTTCTGTATTCCTGATCATCTGTTGCTTTCGCGATTGAATCGATTTTTTTTCCTTGGTTTGAGCAGTTATATTGGATTAATTTTATTTGGATTTTTTGTATCTCAATTCGTAAGGTTTGGTTAAAAATGGATAGGGACTTGCATTTTTAATTGTTTTGATTGGATTATAGTCACAGTTTATCAATTAAATGATCGCTTAACAAACATGTAAAGTTGTGTTATATCCTCAATCAGTTTTGTTTCTGGTAGGCTTGTACAATCGGTTGTTCATTTTTTCCGGTTATTATGTTTCAGGGGAAAAAGCTGGATCGACGTATGTCAAGCTGGGACAGTGTCATTTGAAGGTGTCTGTGTATGATTGAATTGGGCACTGAATTTTATCAAATCTCACTTCTTTCCCTGACGTTGTTATTATCATATGTTCTTTCTTTCTTTCTTTTTCTTTTCTTTTTTTCTGTAGCTGGATAGCAAACATGAAGCTGCCTCGGCTTATGTTGATGCTGCTCATTGTTACAAGAAAACATACACTACTGGTATGCACTGGTGCTTGCTTTCCCACACAATTATTTAATTCAATTCATGAATATATTTCAAATATAACTCATGTCATTGCTGGTTCATTGTTAGTGTGCCTTTTTTACATGTGTACGCTACTATTAATATAAGTTACCAATATGTGATATGTAATGGGGTTATATCCGCCTCCCCCCATCTTGTGTTCCTTGCACACATCATCTCATCTGTGGAGCTTCTTCTTGTGCAGAGGCAATATCTTGCTTAGTTCAGGCTGTAGATATGCTTTGCGATATTGGAAGGATCAGTATGGCTGCAAGATATTTCAAGGTATGCTCTTTTTACCAGCGTTTTTTTTTTTGTACTATTCTTTGTTTTTACTTTTCTCTTTGTATCAGTTTTTGTATTTGGGCAATTGTTTTTTCTTTTTGAGAAGAATTTCTGAATGACAAACTACATGTATAAAATATCCTGATTTATTGTTTTTGGTTTTACTGTGTTAATCATCTGCAACACTATTATGCTTCAAGAATTTGATAGCATGCAACTCTCATGGTATACTAGGGATACATTTGTAAAAAATTTTAGGGATCTGTTTTGTTCTAATTTCTTATAGATATTCAAGAACCTGGAACTGCCTTTAACTGTGCAGGAAATTGCTGAGTTGTACGAGTCAGATGCAAATATTGAAAAATCTATGGAATATTATGATAAGGCTGCTGATTTCTTCCAAAATGAAGATGTAACAACTTCTGCCAACCAATGCAAGCAGAAAGTGGCAGAATTTGCTGCTCAGCTAGAACAGTAAGGGTGTTGTTTTCATTTTTGGCGTATATTTGCTATTTTGTGTTTGCATGCTGTTACATGCACTCTAAGATGTTTCATATTTATCTTTTTCTGTCCCTATTGAATGTTGCTCCATTGGTTGCTTGGTATGACAACTAGTATTAAACATTAATAATTTAGAGTAAAGTGATGTCAATTTGGGCGCCCTGCTAAATCATGGAGTGCTGGACAAGCTTAATCAACTAAGATATGTACGATCATCTCCATTAAGTGTTTTCTATATTCTCATAAAACAACTGTATTTGGCTTTTTGTACGTGCTTTTGGAAATGTTGACATTCTATTACAACCCATAGCTGATCACATTCTTGCCCCTAGTTTACATTGGTGAACAAGGAAAATGGACATGATAACAAAAGAGAAAAGGCCAAATTATTTCAATTATCTAGACTGTATATTAGCACTTTTAGAGATTGGACTAACTTTCTGGTAATTTGTCCAGATACCAGACTTCAATTGACATTTACGAAGAGATAGCTCGACAATCACTTAAAAATAATTTACTGAAGTATGGAGTCAAAGGTCATCTTCTTAATGCTGGCATTTGCCATCTGTGCAAAGGCGATGTTGTTGCAATTACCAATGCATTAGAGCGATATCAGGTCTTGAGTTTGGCTCCACATTTGCACCTGGATGATTTACCATACAGCTTGGATTGAATCAATGAAACTTAAATTTCTGTTGCAGGAGATGGATCCAACTTTCTCAGGAACTCGTGAATATAAACTGCTTGTGGTATGTTATGTATAACCTGGAAAACTTTTGTTGGTCATAATATGTTTCTTTTATAGCATTTTCCTTGGAAATGGTCGATTGCTTCCATTTTTTCTGTTGGTTTTGAATGTGCATATATATATATATTGCCTTTTCATTTTCTTGTTATGAGACTGTTAAGTGTGAACATCCAATTTACCTTCTTTATGCATGATGCTGACAGCTTATTGATATGTGCAGACTATAGACAAAAACTCTCATATACAATTATTCATTTGTGTGTATCCACATATTCATATATGAAATCTGAATCAACCCCCCTCCCCCCCACCACACAAACACACTGATGCTGCCTCCTTTTCTGTCTCTATTTTCCCCTCTTCTGGGGTGTAATGATAGAATTTCTATGAGCAATCGCATTTTCTGGTGACAGGATATTGCTGCTGCCATTGACGAGGAAGATGTTGCAAAATTCACCGATGTTGTCAAGGAATTTGATAGCATGACGCCACTGGTACATCTCTCCTTATAATCCTTAAGTGCTTCACGCTTGAAATTTTTTTGGAAAAAAGCAATTCTAGCGATAGGTAAATTTCTTATGTATTTAGAACTTTCACTAGAAAATCTATGAATGCATGTAACTTTGTACATGAATTATTCTATCTGTTGTACTCATCAAGGGTTCTATATCTGCTCCTATCATTACTGTTTCACTGTCTCGGTCATACATACCTGTCACCAAGTGACGAAGTGAACCACTGAACTACACAGCCACCTATTAACCTCTTACTATTTGCATCTTTTGTATATCTGATACCTTGACATCTAGTTTCTCAATCTGCTAATGATGGCATTCTTTGCCTTGTTTGCTGTCCAGGATTCCTGGAAGACAACCCTTCTATTGAGGGTGAAAGAGAAGCTGAAAGCTAAAGAACTAGAGGAGGATGACCTCACCTAAACATTAGGTTTCAAACATATTTTGTTTCGGTTTCTCACTGATAATTGCCCTGTACTGTGATGCTTGTCCAGTTGCACTCGTTCACAATGTGTTCTATTATTAAGTATATTTGGTTTGGGTTTTACTTGTGTGTGTTTGTGATCTTTTGCGTCACGTGGTTCCCCCCACGAACTTCAAAGGAGAAAGGGATTTGCGGAGGATAAAATCAAATTTCTTCAGTCAAACCCTTATTATGGTCTCGCCCATTTGCCGGGTTTATGACAAGAAAAGAAGCTGTTTGGCTTCAGTCAATGTAGTTTAGTTGTCTCGCTCGTCCCATACGTGGATGTGAGAGGCAATTAAGATTGTAGAGTTTGTAAATCCCTTCTCCCAACATTCACGTACGATTGAGAAATAAACAGAGGAGGTCTAAATATAGCTGTTTGTTTTGGATTGATTCGCCTATCATTATATTATATTCTGGCGGGACTTTACTTTCATTTTCTGGTTACGTCTGCATATCATCGAGAGCTAAATGAACCCTTGAACTGCACCGTGTTTAACTGCTGTACTTGATTGGTCGCTAATGGAGCAATGAACAGCACGGTTAGATCAGGTGGAGCTCGCTGGAGATTCGGTGGTTGAAGACTTGAACAACCGAACTCTGTCCTTTGTTTTGAGTTTTCAATCGTTTGAATAGATCTGCTGTGACACTTTTAAAATTGAAGTTCTAAAATCGAAGTAGGCGTCGAGCTATCTAGGTTTTTGAATGGCAAGAACAAATTCTAGATTTACAGAATTCTAGGCTGGTCTCAAGCACGTCTATCATATAAATTAAGCCAACTGGTTCAGGCTCCATATTGGGTGAATTTTGTATTTTATATTAGATATTTTTATAATAAATGAATAATAAATTGTCATCATATGTTTCAACAAATCATACTTAGAGATATAGATAATATATAAAAAGTTGAGAGAGGTAACAATTGAACGTCAACTAGTAGAATATCTAAAATAATATTTATTATTTCATCTATATCATGGAATAAGGAGCTCAACGAAAGCAATTCTTGAAATGACAATTTACAAGAAGACGGAGACATTTAGATATGCTAAAACAAAGAGACAGTTAATAGCATCTATAAGGAGAGATATAGCTTTTTTGTTATATTTTAATGGTAAAAAAGTTAATTAGAATATCTAATTATAATTAAATATATTTAATATATAAATATTTTAATAATATAATGTAACCTGATCGTTCGACAGATCTAAATACAACTCGAAAGAATTTTAATCATCCAAATATTAAATTAATTATTACTTATAACAGCTCAAATTTTGAGAGTGATAATGACTTCAGTTAATTACAGGAACCCCAAAGAAGAAATTGAGGAATGTAATGGTACTAAAACCCAGGGTCAACTACGTCTTCAGATTTCAGCATCTAGAAGGACACTATTAATGAATGAAAACCCACAGAGGAAGTCCCAAGACAGCTTACTTTCCCTTCCCAACAGGATAAACTTTCTCAAATTTGGTTATGCATCTGCCAAAATTAGGCAGTTAGCACAGGAGAGAGACGACTTTTCACGTTCAGTGACATCTTCAAGCAGCCATGGTCTTCGAGAATGCATTAATGGGATTTTTGCACGGAGGATTGATTGGACTTTGCTCAAGAAAATGGGCAAAGAATGGATCCAGAACCCAATGAACATGGCCTTTTTTGTGTGGATCAAGTGTCTTGCTATCTCAGGTGCAATTTTGTTACTAGTCAACTTGGACCATGCGCTACCTTAGAAGTCCCAGAGAGATGTATGGTTTGAAGTCAATAATCAAATTCTCAATGCAGTCTCTGCTCTCATTGTGTCTGTACCAACACCCAAAGCGGTTTTATGACCTTGTACTTCTCTGTAGATGGAATCCAAAAGACATCTCTAGACTCAGAAAGATTTACTGCAAGAATAGGACTTATAAGCCGCATGAGTGGGCGCATATGATGATGTTGTTGGCTTTACTCAATCTTAAGTGTTTTGCTCGATATGCACTTTGTGGTCTTAACTTAGGATGTAGGAGATCAGAGAGACCAGCCATAGGAGTAGGGATGTGCATTTCTGTTGCAATAGCTGCACCTGCAGTTGCTGGTGTATACTCCATTCTTAGTCCCCTTGGGAAGGATTACGAGTCTGAAATAGACGAGGAAGCACAGATGCAGATTTCCTCTAGTGAAAGGCCAGAGAAGTTGAGGCCAAATTCATTAGAGAGGAACAAAGAATTCTTGAGACTAGACCACAGTGGAGTGGAGGGATACTTGATTTTTGGGATGATATTTCTATAGCATATCTATTGCCTTTCTGCTCTTTTTTTGTAGAAAGAATTCATAATCATCCGGCATATGGAGAGACTCGGACTTGGGAACATGTATGTTCACATTTTAACTTTTCTCCACTTTTGCTTGGCCCCTTTCTGGATTTTCAACATGGCTGCTGTTAATATTGATAATGAGACTGTCAGAGAAGCACTAGGCATTACTGGAATTTTTCTTTGTGCATTTGGATTACTATACGGTGGCTTTTGGAGGATTCAAATGAGAAAGAGATTCAATTTGCTAGCCTACACATTCAGCTTTGGTGAGCCAGCTATTTCTGATTGCACTTCGTGGTTTTGTTGTTGTTGGTGCTCTCTTGCTCAGGAAGTTCGAACTGGGAATTCTTATGATATTGTGGGAGATAAGTTCTGTCAGAAGCAAACGGACTGCAGCAACAAGATGCCCCGTTCGCCTTTCCCCTGCAGAGATGGTTCAAACCCAAGTTCTCCACTCGGAAACAACTCTAGCCCATCCAAGTTTACTATATCTAATTCTCCAAGTCTGAGCACAGTTTCAAAGGGGCATAACACGCCTAGTAGGCAGCTTCTTGTGGTGAAAGAAGAGTCTTCTAGAGGAGTTAAGGATGAAACTTTGACTCCACCTGCTCCATTATTGATAGAAAGTGAAGCCAATTCAGTTGGAAAAGCACGTATATATATAGCATTTTTATTTTGTAATTAATTGACGAGGTGGGTTTTGAAAACTATTACATGTATTGTTAGTGTAGTATGTTGAAATGCAATAGATATCTCTCTCTCTCTGTTTTTTACATGCAAGTTTGCCTCGTACAAGTGTTTTTATTCTGAACACCACTGCTTTTGATATGGCTTCAAAATCTTGTCCATAGTTTGATCAGACTTCGAAGAAATTATTTCCAAAAGCAATTATTTTCTGATAGCAACGGTCTACAAGGTTGTGATTAGGTTCTTCGAAATGAAATGACATCTACGTGCTTCATTTGATTGAAACTTTCTACATTTTTAGACAGGGATTCCGTGACCCAGCATTTTTTTTACCGATGAGTTGCTTGTGCAATGCTTGGTCTTAATTTGTTTGCTGACGGCTTGTGTTAGATTTCCTAAAGGGATGTGGAAATTGAAGTAGGTTAGGGCACCTAGTTTTACTGCATGAGTTAAGGTGGTGAAAAAAGACAGATACTGGCACATATCGATGGCACCTGGCTCCAATCTGCGAGTCACTTTTAAGACTACAAAAATTCTTGGAAAAGATTTTTAAACATCCATCATTTGTTTTTTTTTCTTTGATAAATTAGCAATCCATTCAGAAAAAATAAATAGAGAGAGAAGAGGATAAATGCCACTGAGAATAAGAGTTTCTGAATGAAGGAAAAGAAAATACTCAAATCATCCGTCAGGGAAAGGTATCCCTTTGGCATTTTGTTAGATCCATACTATATAAGATGCAGTGATTATACGTTTTGACTCACTCAAGCCTCTTCCTGCATAACTCAAATCGTTTTATGTTCCTTATACACCCCTGGTTTTATCAGCGTTCCTTTTTTGTTTTTGTTTTTTCTGTGAATTGTGATTCACTTTACAATTCTTTTCTGTTTTGGATTGTTTTTTAATCATCGTTCATTACAAGTATTGTATCTGACACTATTTGATTCCAGTTGCTGGTTAATTGGCAATTACAATTCATACTCTAATTAACGCCCGTCTTCTTTACACTGATAGTGCAGGAGTTCAACCGGGGAGAAATAGGAAGTCCAACTGTGTAGCAGGAATTGTTCTGTTACTTGTTTGAGACTGTAACAGCGTGTTTAGTGTTCCTAAGGAGATATTTAATGTTAGAGCTATTCCTTTTCAGTATTGCATAGCACACACATGAATATACATAGAGAGGGAGAGTAGTGGTTACTTTGTCATGTAATCACAGGGGTCATTGAATTATCGGTGGTATTGGTTTCTCGCATGGGCGACGATCGCTGCCGCCAAGATTCCAAGCTGTCAATTTATGTACCTGTAATGGGACATGTTCAGCAATATTATGAACCTGTAATGACATTAGAGTCAAGTGTACACTGCTCACTTTATTATTGACGTCGATAACTTGCTTTCAAATTGATCACGGCTTTCAAATTGACGTCGATAACTTTTTCATTGAGTAGTATTGCATTTACAGAGAACCGGACTCAGACTGCATAATCCTAGCGCATAATTCTTCTGTGAGTATTCTGCGTTGCAAATTTAAGATCGTATATATGATGTGTTATGTCCTGCCCATTCCCAGAAAATTATAGCATTGGGAGTATCTCTATGCTTGAGAACCTCGAGGAGAACACTAGCTAGAGAGGGTTTCGCTGGGTCTGTTTGGCTGGAAATTGATACTATTGTAACTCCAGGTCTCTTTCCATCCTGCAGAGTACAGACCTGTTCACCACCAATTTTTTTATTGTTATATCAACATTATGTGCGGTCCCCTTCAATGGTAATGCCTTGACATTATATGAAAAGAACATAAAATAGTTTGGCGTTAGAGCTTCCTATTAACATAATATTATAGAGTAAGAAAAATAGTGTCGCGGTGGTCAAATGAAATTCATACTGAAAGGGAAGCTGAATTTTATATGAGGTGTATGATTGTGGTTTCAAACTCTTCTTTCATGACAGAAAGTGGACTCCGTGTAAAATAATTCTTTAGAAGAATGATTTTTTTGGCAAGACTTTTCATTTCCAAAATGAAGTCACCTGCAATTGATTTCGGAAAGGTGATTGAGAATAGAAATACATTATTTGAATCAAGAGCCCCCACTGTCTTATAGAATATTATACCATGCTTGTCCTAACTGAACATAGGAACACAGTATGCTTGTTAGTGTTACGTGGGTGGTTCAATGATTAAAGGAAATGATGCGGAACAACAACAAAAAAAAATTAAAGTCGGGAAAAGAAAGAAGCTTTTAGAGGAGAAGTTGAGAAGAGAAAGCAAAGAAAAAGAAGAAAGGGGATTGGAGATATGCAAAATCTGCAAATTTTCATTAATCATCAAAAACTAACTCTCACATTGACAAGAGAGCATATAAATAGTAAATTCTAAAACATCTCACTAATGGGCTCGGCCCAAACTATTTAACATAAATAATAAGATAACAATGAACAGGCCCAAATAGGCTAAATAAATAAAATAACAATACAATGGGCCCAAATGGGCTTAGTCTCCCAACCACAGCGTGACAGGCTGGGCCATCCTACGCCGTCTTCGTCCATATACTCGTATAGTTTGTGGTGTGGGTCTGGTGTCCCCATCAACTCTCCCGGGGTTAGAGAAACTCAACCCTGTCGAGTGTAGTACTGGCTGACTCTGATAGTATTCCCAAAGATCTGGATCAAGCTGCTGTAAAGTATCTCTAGTAATCCAAGTGCAATCTGAGTCAGGTCGACCCACCCAACGCACTAAAAACCGTTGAACCTCACCATTCCTGTTAAAAACAACTTGTTCATCCAGAATAGCATCAATATTATCCTTTTGTGCTGATGTCAAGGTGAAAGGGATAGAAGTTTCAATAAGATCATCAGAAGGGGAGTTAAGTGGTATCTTAAATGGATCATCTGGAATAGGAAGTGGTTTGTGGTATGCAACTAGATCCTCAATATTAAATGTAGAGCTAATGCCAAAATCATGTGGTAAATCAAGAACATAAGCGTTTGGACCTACCCGTTGTAGCACTTTGAAAGGTCCGGCACTACGTGCATGTAATTTTCGATTAGTTCCCGAAGGAAACCGCTCGGGTCTAATTCGTATCATAACATAATCTCCCACTTGAAACTCATTATGTCGTCTATGTAAATCAGCTTGAAGTTTATATTGCACATTACTTGCTTGAATCTGTTTAGTGATCTCAATATGCAAATCCTGAATTCTACGTGCAAAAGACTCGGCTGACTCAGACACTCTAGCATGAAAGGACATGGGAAGAAGGTCTAAAGGTTTCCTAGGCTTGTAACCATGTACAACTTCGAAAGGACTCATGCCTATTGACCTATTGATAGAGATATTATAGGCAAACTGGGCCGTAGGAAGAATCAGATCCCAATTCCGATTATGATCACTTACTAGACACCTCAAAAGGTTGCCCAAACTCCTGTTAACCATCAGTTTGGGGGTGGTAAGCAGTAAAAAACTTCAATTTGGTTCCCACCATATGCCAAAGGGTTTTCCAGAAATAACTTGTGAATCTAACATCCCTATCCGAAACTATGGTTTGGGGAAGACCATACAACTTGACAATCTCATCAAAATAGAGTTTTGCAACTTTGGAAGCATCTGTGGTTTTAGTACAAGGAATAAAATGGGCCATCTTAGAGAAGCAGTCGACAACCATAAAAATAGAATCATGTTTCTTTGTAGTACGTGGAAGCCCAAGCACAAAATCCATGCTCACATCTTGCCAAGGGCACGTAGGAACGGGCAGTGGGGTGTAAAGACCAGTATTTTGTTTTTTATGTTTAGCTAGTTGGCAAGTTCGGCATTGACCTACCAATTTAGCGACATCTCTTTTCAAACTAGACCAAAAAAACTGGCGTTCCACTTCTTCGATGGTTTTATTCCTTCCAAAATATCCTGAGAGACCTCCAGCATGAATCTCCCATATCAAAAAATCACGCACATATGTTTTTGGGATACAAAGCTTATTATCCCGAAATAAGTATTAATCTTGGAGGTGATAACCATTTAAAACATGGTGATTTTCATCCTTCAATGTCAAGTATATTTCTCCAAATTCTGAGCAAGATTCATACTCCTCTTTAAGTCTCTCAAATCATATGATTTCAACACTCATTATAGATAACAGCGTTACCCGACGACTCAAAGCATCTGCAGCTTTATTCTCTATTCCAGATTTATGTTTCAAAACAAATGAGTATGCTTGCAAATATTCAACCCAATGACCATGCCTATGATTAAGTTTCTTTTGGGAGTTAAGATAGCGAAGGGCTTCATGGTCAGAGTAAAGAACAAATTCCTGTGGTAACAAGTAATGACGCCAATAACGCAAGGCCTGAACCACCGCATAAAACTCTTTATCATAAGTTGAGTACTTTTGTTTGGCCTAATTAAGTTTCTCACTAAAATAGGCCACAGGGTGACATTCTTGACTAAGTACTCCACCTATACCGACTCCCGAAGCATCACATTCTACTTCAAAGACTTTAGTAAAATCAGGTAGCCGCATTACTGGAGCCTCCGTCATTTTCTTCTTAACCTCCTCAAATGCCAT
This sequence comes from Populus ilicifolia, assembly GCA_015708895.1. NCBI lineage: Eukaryota > Viridiplantae > Streptophyta > Magnoliopsida > Malpighiales > Salicaceae > Populus > Populus ilicifolia. The sequence continues at coordinate 2,399,342 of SRLM01000574.1, forward strand.
ATTAGCTCCTTTACTCCACCTAAACTCACCTTGTTTCAAACAATCTGTAATAGGCAACATGATGGTGCTAAATCCCTTAATAAAACAACGATAGAAAGTCGCAAGCCCATGAAAACTACGAACCTCGTGAATAGTCTTAGGTTCAGGCCAATCTACTATCGCTTGGACTTTTTGGGGTCAGCAGAGACTCCGTTTCGTGACACTATAAACCCTAAAAAGACCACTTGATCTGTAAAGAAGGAACATTTTTTGACATTTACAAACAAACTTGCCTTTCTTAGAGTGGTACAAACTTGAATAAGATGATCAAAATGCTCTTTCTTGGTTCTGCTATAAATAAGAATATCATCAAAGTATACCACCAAGAATTTTCCCATAAATGGTCGAAGCACTTGTGTCATTACTCTCATAAAAGTGCTTGGTGCATTGGAAAGGCCAAAAGGCATGACTAACCATTCATATAAACCATCCTTAGTCTTAAATGCTGTTTTCCACTCATCTCCCGGACGGATCCTAATCTGATGATATCCACTCTTCAAGTCAATCTTAGAGAAGATCTAGGCTCCTGCCATCATATCTAGCATGTCATCCAATCGAGGAATTGGAAAACGATACTTGATTGAAATCCTATTAATGGCTCGACTATCAACACACATTCTCCATGATCCATCTTTCTTGGGTGTTAACAGTGCAGGTACTGCACAAGGGCTCAAACTCTCTCGTATAAATCCCTTTTGTAACAACTCACATACTTGCCTTTGCAATTCAGCATGTTCACTCGGGTTCATCCTATAATGAGGCAAGTTTGGTAATGTAGCTCTAGGGACAAAATCTATGGCATGTTGAACATCACGCATAGGGGGTAAAACATCAGGTAGTTCAGAAGGGAAAACATCTAGAAATTCTCTCAACACTTCTCTTACTTCTTCGGGTGGCTCCTCTAAAAAGTCTTCTACAATCTCTTTAGCCACTACAGCAAACACAACATACTCTTTACAAATCTCCTTATCAAACTCCTTAGGACTTATTATGTTAAGCCCTTCATCTTTCACTTTATTCTTCTTCTGACCATTATCATTAGACCTCGAGGGTAATCCAATAAGTTGGATTTTTTTACCTTGAAAAGTGAATGAACAAGAATTTGATCGTCCAAAGATTGTAACGTCCAAATCATATAACCAAGGCCTACCTAAAATCACGTGTCCTACATCCATGGGAATGACATCACACCAAATTTCATCATGATAGTCAAAAATCTTAATGGAAAAAAGACATCTCTCTTTGACCGTTATAGATGTATCATTAACCCAAGATACATTATAAGGTTTAGGATGTGGAACAGACTTTAAGCCTAAGCGGGATACACTACCCGAGGAAACTGCATTGATGCAACTACCACTGTCTATGATGATTTTACACCCTTTATCTCCACATTTAATGTAAGTGTAAAAAATAGCAGTCCTTCTCCAATCCTCACTTCCTTTAGGTTGTGTTAAAGCACATCTAACCACACCTAACCTAGTAGTTTTAATTTGAGTGGATATAGACCTAATACATCCTAGCAAGTTAGACTCATTATCATCATCATTTAGATCTTGAAAATCATCGGGATTGGGTTCATATACCTTATCATCACAATTATCTTCTTCATTCATACCCTCTTGCTCCTTGATGAACAAAGCCTTATTAGGGCAGCTAGAGGAGATATGACCAAAACCCTGACACTTAAAACACTGAATTCTTGAAGTTTTAGGTGCTTCATGAAAAATACCTTTACCCTTATCTTCTCTAGGTATCTGGGAAATCAAAGGATTGGGTTTACGAGGTGGGGCACCTAATATGGAGTGATTACTACTAGGTTGAGATCTAGAAGGGGTATTACGAGTGTCCTGCCGTCTTGTCCACTGGCTTTTTGTGACCAAGTCATAATTTTGTACTAGGGTATAAGCTTCATTAAGGGTGGAAACACCCCTAAGCACAATCTCTCTTTTAAGGTCATCGTTCAAGCCTTTTCGAAATCTACTTAGGGTCATCACTTCATCCTCCCTAACTGCACATCTCATCCTATACTCATCAAATTGTGCCACATATTCATTAGCAGACATGCCTCCTTGCCTCAAGTTATTCCACTGGTCCAAAAGATTTCCTCTATAAGAGCGGGGCAAGTACTTTTCTTCTAGGTTAGTCTTCATTTCAACCCAGTCAGTAATAGGGGGTTGACCTCTCCTAATCAAAGACTCTTCTACACTTTCCCAATAGAGCTGAGCGGTTCCACTAAGTTTCATCTTTGCAAATCTTACCCTTCTATTCTCAGATAGATTATACCAGCCAAAGAATTGATCCATGTCATGGATCCATCTATCAAAAATCCACGGGTCAAGTTGACCCTCAAAAGTTGGGGCTTCTACCTTGATATGCCTCATGACTCGCTCGTCAGGGTCATCATAGTCATGATGGCCCTGATTGCGATTGTATTGACGGTTCCTAGGATGAACTGGTCTTTGACGGTAATCATTGGAACGCTCACTATCATGAGGGTCATCAAAGTCATTGTGACCCTGTGGTTGATTATGATGGCAATTCCTATGAGGAACTGGTCTTTGAGGATTCCTATGGTTGTCACTAGAATGCTCGCTCTCACTAGACTGTCTTATTTGAAAAGTTTCTATGGACTCCATCCTCCCAGAAAGGTTGTTCATTTGATTGGACATGTTGCTCATTTTTGTTCGCATAAGTTGTAATTGTTCTTGAATATCTCTAAGAACATTACTAGAATTCGGGTCCATGGTAGCTATGACCTCTAGATTGTGTACTAGACGACCACTACGTAACTGCATGCAAAAACTAATCTTAAGATTGAGATCACCAAATAACTCTTGCAAGTAAAACACAAAATAAAAATATAGCTAAATAATAATAATAATACTAATAATAATTTTTTAAAAAAATTTTTATCTTGGAGACTAAGTAATAAAAATTAAACCAGGAAAATATGCAAGCAAATAATGTCAGTCCTCTAAATGCACACAAGTGATCCAAACACAATGTTTTAGTTTCCCACTAATTTAACCAAGCTCCATAATTAATTAAGAGGATCAGATCTTCGATGCTAAATAGGCTCCAAATTAAGGTAATTAAATGCAGAAACGAGCTATGTAATTTGGTTATGGGCAAGCACAAAATATAATATTAATGCTAAATACTAGTTAACAAGTGTAAAAACATACCAGGAATGATGATTTTCAATGGATAAAATTTCTGACCGTATGATATGGTAGTGAAGGATTACGTGGCAGCTGACATAGCAAGGTATGCTGATGAGGCCGATGATGTGGCGACGTGCTGATGTGGCGGTGCGCTAACGTGGCAAGAGCTGCTGACGTGGCTAGGTTAATTATTTCTCCCTAACACTCCTTCTACTGCTTTGTCGAGTTTCCTTCGTTATTGTTACCGGCGGCGCGACGTGATTGTTGAAGGTAAGGGTAGTTGTAACCTGTTGAGAGTGGTGGTTGTCGTCGGTCAGTCCTGCTGCTCTGCTCGTGGCTGACGGTTGAAGGCGATGACACGGGGAAGCGGTGGCAGATGGAGATCTGTTGATGCCACGGAGAGGACAACACTGGTTGAGGTGCTGCCACCGATGAGGATTTACTGCTGTTAGCGTAGGCGACCTGTTGTGGCAGTGGCGGCGCTGTTGATCTCAGTGGTTGTAGGTGGTGTCACTGCTGGACAGGGCCTGTTGATCCGGTGTCGTTGTTGAAGGTGCTGCTGGTGGAGGCGTGGCTGATGGCGCTGATGGGTTGTAACGCTAATTTTTTTTTTCGGATCAAACCGATTTTAGGGTTTAATATAAAAGTTATAGACCGTTTAATTGTAAGAACAATTAAAAGCCTTGCTCTGATACCAAATTTGATGCGGAACAACAACCAAAAGAATTAAAGTCGGGAAAAGAAAGAAGCTTTTAGAGGAGAAGTTGAGAAGAGAAAGCAAAGAAGAAGAAGAAAGGGGATTGGAGATATGCAAAATCTGCAAATTTTCATTAATCATCAAAAACTAACTCTAACAATGACAAGAGAGCATATAAATAATAAATTCTAAAACATCCCACTAATGGGCTCGGCCCAAACTGTTTAACATAAATAATAAGATAACAATGAACAGACCTAAATAGGCTAAATAAATAAAATAACAATGCAATGGGCCTAAATGGGCTTAGTCTCCCAACCACAGCGTGACAGGCTGGGTCATCCTACGCCGTCTTTGTCCATATACTCGTATAGTTTGTGGTGTGGGTCTGGTGTCCCCATCAGGAAAGAAACCTATCGCTTTTGTCGTTCACACCAACTTTCTTGTTGTTTAACTGGTTGTTGCTTGCTTCTTGAATCTTGTCCCTCGATGAAAAGGGTCATTTCATGAATGACCATGTTAAATTCACCCCATGAATGCATAAGCAGACAGTAACAGGGAAAGATTACCAAAGCATGCGTTGGTTCTTGTTTCAGACTTTTTCATATTTTACTCCGTTGTCTGTTTTGCTTTTGATTTTTCTGTTATGTTGCATCTGTATTGTATACGAGTGTCTTGCCATGCAGGAAAGACGTTGTAATGGAGTAGCAGGTTGATTGGTCACACAAATTGACAACAAGATCCGGTGAAGGTTATATCAGCAGAACACGTACTACAAGTTAGCTTTTTGATGATGGTATACGAGGAGACTGGCCGGAGGTCAGCACAGGAAAGGTTCCCGGGAGCTCTTCATTGCTCCACGCGTGTTCGAAAGGGCATCAACGCTTTTTTGTCTCAGGTGAAGAGGGTGGCAGGGGCAAGTAGCAAGCACCAACCGGGTTTCTGCTGTGCCAGAACTGAACAGAGTGGATTGAAATGCATGCATACTGTTGCTTTTACTAATCAAAGGTGACTTCCCACAATGCAACACTAATTACTCGATCCCGGGAAAGGGATTTTGATTATAAGCACATATATTTGCAAGGTTGCAAATTGTCGAGATCATGTCAATACATCTAAATCAGCAATAAAGTTTCAATCTTCAAAAGTGGAGATCATCTTTCATTTTTATTATTTACTTTTCAAAATATTTGTTTAAATACATTAAAATAATATACATTTTTATTTTTAAAAATTATTTTAGTATCAGCATATTAAAACAATTTAAAAATATAAAAAAATTAATTCAAAATAAAAAAAATCAAAATTCACTTAAATATATTTATAACACAATAGCAAACCGGAGCTTCCATCATCATTTGGGTATTTATTTTATTTATTTAGAAGTGTGATAATAACAGTGATTTAAAATGTTTTTCATTTAAAAATATAATAAAATAAAGTTTTTTATTTAAAAAAATATTTTTATATCAGTACATTAAAAAAATTAAATAATTTTTTTTAAATTAAAAACGTAATTTGCACAGCATTCCAAATACTACCATCCTTTTATTCTACTGATTTTTTCCTTTCCTCTTGATTCCATATCTCTTGCTAGATAGTTAGACCATGAGATCCCTGCTAGGTGCACTATTAACTGTTCTTCCTGGCGATGATATGATGACGTGAGCTTTCATGAACCTAGATTAAATATTTTTTTTCTAATCGATTCATGTTCATAGTCTATTAGGATTTTTTATCTCGATAACATAAATAATAAATAAATACCTGCCAACTCTACTAAACTGTCGAGTATGCTCTCTAGTAAATTTATTGATCCATAATAATATCAAGATATGAAAATCAGCACACCGAGGATCTTGATACGATGGTACAAGAGATTTTTTTTTTCACTGCAATTATGTTCAGGTATTCATGTATATATTTGTTATCCTTATGATTGTTTTACATGTTTATTAAATTACAAAATATTCAGTAAACTATAAAATTAATTATGATATACACAAACCGGACAAACAGCCACATAAATTAAAAAAAATGAAAATCAGCATGTGTGTTAATCCATGAAAAAAACGCCACATCTCTTCGTAAAATATTCTCCACGCCACATGGCCTGCTCTCCTCATCGGAACAAGCGAGTGCCATCCATTAGCTTGCAAAACCCGTTGGACCATGAACACCGACCTGGACATTTTCTACTCTAATCCTGTTCTTTGAAAGCGGTTTGAGTTTTTAAGGACCGGATCATATATATAATATAAAATCTGGCCTCTTAATCTCAATCCCTAAACAAACCATCAGGGTAACTCGTGACAGTTGTGCATGCTTTCTCCGGTCTCGCGTCGTGATTATGGTGTTTTTAATTTGGTTATCTTTTAAATATTTTTAATTTAAAGAAATATAATAAAATAATATTTTTTAATTTTTAATTTTTTTTTAATATTAATATATTAAAACAATTCAAAGACTTAAAACAAACTTTATATTGCAAAAAAAAAAATTGTTATCATTGATTCATGAAGCGTTTGGAAATATAGAGCACCCCATGTTTTTAAAATATTTAATTTATTTTTTTTGTTATAAATTATTTTTTTTTATATTTTGAATTGTTTCAATATATTAACTTCAAAATATTTTTTTATAAATTAAAAAATATTATTCTAATATATTTTAGAATAAAAAATATTTTAAAAAATAATTATAAACACTCCAAAATAAATTACTGGCAACGGGCCCAATTTTCTTTCATGGACAAGGGTGGTTTGCCCTTGAAAAAGGCATTGAACAGTGATGCACGTATTTTTCAGAGCACTTTGCTAGAGATTTCTTTTCATTTCAGGAGAGGTGTCTTTTTCAGGGATGGGCAAATCAGAGTGCAATGCTCTCTATGCACACCAATTGATAGAGCTCTTCACATCTCCCATTATTGGCAAAATAGTTGATAAGATAAAATCATGAAAATAATAATAATAATAATAATTTCAAAGTCTGTGGTCTTTTGGGGGGCCCATATGACATTAGAGTCGCAATTTCCATGGGAATTCTTTTTTGTAATATTGCCATTAGAATTCCATTAATTAATCAAATGAAATTAATCGTAGCCATTTTTCAGTGCCTTCTTCAAAATCCATTCCTCACTGAAGAGATGTCAAAAAGTTCCATCCTCCCATGGTAAGATCCAAACAAGCCTTCCTCACGTTGATGAGTAGCGTGCAACTAACGCATCATCCCTTCTCGGGGCAGCTTTGGACCCATTGGTTCAATATATTAGACAAGATAGAGAAATGAATTTCTTATTTATTTTTAAATTATTTTAACAGGTAACAAAAATAATTTTTAAAAAATAAAATTTGAGTTAAATAAAATTAACTTGCTAATCTCGCGTCTATAAAAATATAATTAAGATAACTCTATATAAAAAATATAAAGAAAACTAAAGTACAAAAATTAACTTTAAAAAAATAATATTGAATATTAAAATTTAAAAAATATTATATAAAAATAATAAAAATCAATCAATTTTAACTTTTAAAACATGTAACCGTGATCATGAAGTTGGAATTAATTATACAAAAAACAAACCTAAAAAATAAACAAAGCAAAACTTTCAATAAAAAAAATATTGTGATGTAAAGTAAAAAAAATCTAAATTAACCGGTCAATCTTACAATCATGGATATAAAATTTAGATGATGTGGTAGAAAGAAAAGTAAAAAAAAAAACATGAAGATCAATTCTAAAAATTAAATATTTAAAAATAAAATTGAAAAAATTAATTTTATAAAAAAATTTAAAATTAACCCATGTTGACTGTCAAAACTCGTAATCTAATAAAAAAATAATGGATGAAATTAAAAAAGATACAATAAAATAAATATCTCTAACAAATTAAACACAAGTAAAAAAAAAGGTCAAATTTGATGTGAAAAAAATTAAAATTAGATAATGAAGGATAAAATTAAAAGAAATTTTAACTGATGAAAGAATATCAAAATAATGAGAATTAAATTTAATTAAAAAAATAAAAGATAAAATCTAACTATTGAAGATGAAATTGAATAAAAAATTAGTTTTAAAAATGAATAACAATAAAAATTAAAAAATAAACTGAATATAAAATATAAATGGTAGAACATTCTCGTATTTTAGCCAATCACTTTTTCTTATTAATATTTTATATTTATGAAATTCTAAATTGTTCTTTGATCAATTTAATTTAACAAAAAAAGAGATAAAAAAATATCTGGAATGAAACTTTATTCTTGCCAGGACACCTTGCGAATTTAATCGCGCTTGAGAAATGAAATGTCTAAAAGGTCTCTTGACGAAACTTAATATTTTTTTTACTTATAATGCTAATTAAGTCATTTGACTATATAGTGAAAGGTAAAAGTTAAGTCTGTCAATAATTAGCTTGCATGTCCAGTGAAAAATTAAACCACCCATTAATTGTTTAGCCAGTGAATGTTCTTTACAGGGTAAAAATAGGGAAAGTATTGGTCTTTGCTAAGATACTTTACCCACATGTTTTAGTTTCTTGTTGACTAATAATAATTAATTAATGTAAAAACAACAATCCCTCGCAAAGTCGATAGCGTAAAATACCAAAAACACTTATCTTTAGTTCATTAAACGCCAATCAAAGGCCAAAAAAGTTGGCCCCACTAATCTGTCTTTACCGCTTATTTGTCCTCGGCGCGTCCAAGAAGACAGACAAGCCCAAGAATCCGCCACAATCCTTTCTCCAATCCTTTAACACCACGTCATCTCTAACCATCATTTTTCGAAACTTACATTTTAACCCCTATAGATTCGGTGATATTTCACTTCGGCTTTTATCATATCATTTATTCCAGCATCGATCTTGAAGTCTCATATAAAACTATATTGCAGAACATGTTATGGCAGCCCATATTCTTTTTATCAAACATATTATAGCATTTTATATTTTCATACTTTTATATAATATATAAATACACACACATATATACGTAGCCTCTTGTTGATAGAACTGTATATTTATCTCGGATACCTTAACCCTGAGTATTGTACAAAATTTTTGACATGGACAGATTTTTCGTACCGCCTCAAGCAATAACTCGGTGGTGCTTCTTGGACCCCTGTGTTCAAGTCTTGGATTGTTTTTGGATTATAATGATAAAAGTAAGACAATAGACGACCGCATGTAATATTTATGATTAGTGTGTTTAAGGAGTTGTATGATATTTTTAAATTAGAAATACATTAAAATTTTTTATTTTTAATTAAAAAACATCAAAAAACTGAAAATATTAGTTTATTATTTTTAAATAAAAAATAATTTCAAAAGCAGATGAAACCATACAAACAATCACTCATTCAGTGTAAACAATATTTCCTTTGAAATCACCAAACCACCCTCGAGAAATAATACGATGACAAAATTATCCTCGGAAGCCCACCGAGCATGAAAACACAGAATCAGAACCTAATCCATGCCCCTCTATATAATGCTCCCCTCTCCCCGATAGAACCTCCATCAGTTCTCACTTCTCTGGTCGCTATCTCTTCTAGAGACATCTACCTCTATCTAGCACTTGTCTTTCTCTTTCTTTCTTATTTGTCTAACAGGTACAGTCAAAGCTCTCCAAGAACTGGCTAACTCACAAGAAATTCTGGCAGAAATCACTGAAACAAAGCCACCAACATCATCAAGAAAGAACCAGGAAGTGGTTCTTGCTTTCTATGAAGCCTTAAAGTCACGTGACGTGGACACGGTACACAAAATCCTAGCCCACGATCTTGAATGGTGGTTCCATGGCCCGCCGTCTCACCAGTTTCTGATGCGCCTTCTCACTGGTGAGCAAAAAGACAACGACGTGCCGTTCGAGTTCTCGCCTATTTCCATCACCTCTTTTGGAAACATTGTGGTTGTTGAAGGGTGTGATACCAGTCGTTCCATTTCTTGGGTGCACGCTTGGACTGTTACGGATGGGGTAATTACCCAGGTTAGAGAGTACTTCAATACTTCTCTCACTGTTACGCGTCTTGGAAACCAATCACAGCCGTCTGATTTGAAGTCCAAGTCAAAGTCATCATCAACGACTGAGATTTCTCCTGTGCATTGCCCATCCGTCTGGGAGAGTAGTCTCTCCGACCGGATCGGTAAGTCCGTTCCGGGTTTGGTTCTGGCTATTTGAGTGGACTCTGATCAGGTGCATGCGGACGTATTGTAATATACTCGTAGTTTGGAATAAATAGAGATCTGAATCACCGTCACTCGGATCCTGTCTGGTTTGTTTTACTGGGTCTGTTTTTCGTTTGGTTTTGATTGTTGAAGTTGTAAGAGTGAAAGTAGTAAGAGCCAGCCAAGATGGGGAGACCCGTTTGGTTAACGCTACATATCCGTGTTATTTGGTATCTTCATTGCTTAATAAAGATGTTGTGTTGTGAGGATGACGATGATGGCGGTCTTTTTTCTTCTAATTTTAATTCACTGGATCCTCGTCGCTTTTTACCGTTTTGTTTGTGGCTTGGTAAACATTGTGGCAGTAGTATTAAATAAATTTTGCACTGAGCACTGCTTTTAGAATATATAATTAGAGAAAAATATTAAAGTGCCGATAATTGTTGAATTTAATGAAGATGGAAAGCGGATAAGATTTTGATGAGGTTAGAGTTCCGAGGGCAGGAGCACGTGTCACTCTGGAGCCCTGTGGAGTGTTTTAAGGTTTTGGTCGGCATTATTGGGTGGAGCGGGAACAGGGCTCCATACGACCAGTCAGACGACATGGTACGCGGTATTTTCCATTATGGCTTCAGCTCTCTGTATTTTACCTAATAACCGGCTGATGTAGAATATTTCTGTAAGGTGATGAAGGGGTAGCATCAAATTGTATACTGAGGATTTTCTTTTATAACAATGGGAAATACTCAGCCAATTTTAGTTATCACTGTTTAAATATATATTTTTATATTAATGCAAATCAGCCAAATTTTTTATATCACTATTTGAATTAACAATGGTAAAATCATAGCCATGCATTTTTAATTTAAAAATTAAAAATTCCTTCAACACGTGAGGATCCAGTATTTCAGTAAACGTCCTAGTTAATTCAACACTCAACGTCATACTTGCATCGTTAACATCCAAGATCAACAAACCAACACGAATCAGGGAAAGAAATATTTATCAATGATCATTAATTTGCATACAGAAGGGCTCAGTTATATCGCTCTCCTTGCCACACTCTCTATTTCCCACTTGTGCTCTTAATGTCCAGTTCCATCATCAACGTGATCCGTGAAATTTGAATGTAAATTAAAGAAAAAAAACACGGTCAATCTAGATCCAGAGAGATCACATGATCGTCAGGAAAAGAAACTCAAATATAGTCTATATTGATAAGAGGTAGAAGAAGGAAGGGAGGGTATTTCTATTAAAGAGAGAACATAATAATGAAATAATTATTATTTTAACAAATAAAATCACAATGATGTGCAGTGATGGTGTTATTATGGTAGCAAAAATGTTAAAAAAATGTTAAAGAGTTATATCGTGATTGTGATAAAAAAGATGATGATATTTATTATAAAAAATTATTATTATTATTATTATTACTATTATTATAGTAAGACAATGATTGTATAAGATAATAGTTGTTGTGTTAGGTGCCGGTGACAGAGTGACAATCATGGGATGTTAATGGTAGCTGTGGTTACGATGTAAATATTATAAATTATAGTGTAGGAAAAATATTTTATTTTTATTAATGAGATTAAATTATTTTTGTTTAAATTTTGATGCTTTCCTAACTAATTGAAAATAATTCTTGTCAACTTATTTTTTCATGGCTTGTTTCTCACTTAAAAACGAAGAAAAGCACTTTCCTATGATTCCCATAAACTTTAAACAAAATTATTTTAGTCTATGCAGTGATTAAAAAAAAATTGAGAATAATACTTCATGTTTTCTCCATTTTTTATTTTTTAAATTAAATAGATATAAATCCCAAAATAACCAGCTGTGTTGGCAGGGTTTATACAACTATGGGTTAAAGTTAAAAATATAACCTGGACACTACGAATTACTAGGAAAGGCATGCTTGATCGGATTATTGATTGAAATTATTTATTTGAAAATATAATTATAGTTATTTTTTAAAATATGTTTTATATTAAAATAATATATTTTAAAAAAATAATTTTAAGATTAATATATTAAAATATAAAAAAAATTAATTTTTAATAAATAAAAAAATTAAATTTTTAAAAACGCGGTACCGGCTGGAAGCTAGTTATTTTTCTTGGTAAACAGCACATTTCATGTGACGTTATAATTATTAGCTTATCGACCTTGTCTTGCCAGGTGCACGGCCCAGATTAGATCCTTATAGCTGATACTTTCCAACAGCACGGTGAGAGTAGGTTCATCGTAGCGTCAGCGTGCACCGCCCTATCGAACAATCATTTTGATGGAAGGTGTGAGAACTACATTATCAAAATAGGTTTTTTTCCCGTCCTGGGATCACATAATCGAAAAGGAGCGACCAACAGCAGAAGTGGGTACATTCTCAGGTGATAATAATTAAAAAAAAAAACCAAAAGAAGCGCGTCCTCATACGGGATCATCGTGGGGACTAACATGGTAACTTTTTCACTTGGTGGGACAGCGGTCGGGTGCCCATGGGACCTTAGACGCTTCCCACTTTCCCAGCTAGCCCCCCACTTCCTTCATCCTAGCTGCGCCGGAATAAGCTACCCCTTGGTTAATCATGGATATGAGATTCTCACACCACTAATTTTAGGTTTGAAATTGAATTTCTAACTGTTTTTTAAATATTTATTTATTTATTTCAAATTAATAATTTTTTTTAATTTTATTAAATTATTTTAATATGCTTTGTTAAAAATAAATTTTTAAAAATAAAAATATTATTTTAATATATTTCTAAATAAAATTATTTTAAAAAATAATTATTGAATCGTTAACGATGAATCGCTGAAAACACCCATACATGTTTTTCTAATGGCATAAAATTCAACATGGCACCTATCTGATCCTATGGGCCAAGAATCTAAAAAAATTTAACTTGTCTTGCTGTTGGGAGATGAGGACAGCCAGTCTGTTTCAAGTGATTTAACTAGCAGAAGAATTTGGTGTAATAATTCTAACGCCCGATGAAAATCAATTTCATTGAAGGACTAGTGTCTCCATCACCTAGACAATGATTTTTTTAAGAGTATGTTTGAAGTGCTGTTAAATTATATTTATAAAAAATCTTGATTTTTGATTTTTTATTTTAATTATCATTATTTTAATATAAAAATATATTTTAAATTAATAAAACATATGCTAAAAAATATAAAACAAGATTTATAATTATTAAATTTGATCTAGGTAGACCCAGCTATAGAGCCATGTTTCGGGTTTTATTGGTTAATCAGGCCTCACTTGAAATTTTTTTAAATATTTTAAATTTTAATATTTTATATGAATTTTTTAAAAAAAATTATATAAATATAAATTATATATAATATAAATAATAAAATTTTAAAAAATATTTTAAATATTTTAATCAAATTATTCTATTTTACTCATATTGATTTATAAACAGCAAGGTCAAATGATCTTTCTCTAACAGTAATTTATTTCAGAAATTTATTGGGAAAACAAGACGGAGGGTAAGGTAAAAAAATTCACTAGCACATAGCCAACATGGATATAAAATTATAAACAATCCTTTCAAAATCAAAGCTTTAATTTATCAAATTCACCTACACAACAACGCTTCCAAGCACAGGGAGATTGGCCTAGCGGTGCAAGGGGCTTGTCTTCTTCCACTGCACCTGGATTTGAGCCTTAGCGTACATGTTTGTCACCCCTACGGTACCTTACATGCCTACTGGATTTGCAGGGTATTCAGTGAACCGTAGAGATTAATCATGGTACACACAAGCTGACTCAGACACCCCACATAAATTAAAAAAAAAAAGTGAAAGGTTCTGTCTTGGTGGCGCATGACAACTCTTCCACAGTAAAAAAACACTGAAGATAACTTGAAACCCATCTAAACCCTCCTACCAGACAATAAAAACAGATTCTCTAAATTATAGCTCGACACATCAATACAGGAAGTACAACAACATTACATCCACTTGATCAAATCAACAAAGATAATCAAACAACTCCCATCATAAAGGTTTTTCCTTCCAGCTTTGGCCAGTGGCTACAACTCCATTCAATGAAAGAGTCTTTTCTAAATTACAACGTGACACACCAGCACAAGAGTTTTTGTTTTTCTACAGAACCACAACGCCAGCTCTCTATCCCCAATTCTTTATAGAATATTCAACCGGTATCGTCTGGAAAACTTGAGTGAAGGATTAACCCATTAGATCAACTAAAGTTTTGCTAGAATGTTGCTTTGTCTAATCTTTTATTAAACTCAAATTAGTCTAGTTATCAGGTTGATCGGATTCCAGGTTAATTCACCAGACTGGGTTGAGTTTATTAACTATAATTTGTTTCAATTTTAATAAAGTAGTTATTTTTTAAGGTGTTTTTTACTTGAAAATATATTAAAATATTATTTTATTATTTTTTAAATTATTTTTTATAATAGTATAATATCAAAACGATTTAAATTTTTTTATGAAATACTATTTAAAACACAATTCTAAATAGGGTATAAGTGCAATTGTGATAGAGACAAAAGCAGGAAGGAAAGATAAGGCGGGGAATGTTGGCCAACATGAGTGGTGTCGAGAGAACAATTTCAGATCCTTTATGCAGATACCATTATTCCCCTTACTGATTTTGAGAGGACTTCCTGCTGATATGCGTCTCCGAATATGCCCACCGTTTCTCATACTTGCATGATCGATAAGTGCAAATAGTCTCTCCATCTTCGATATCATGATAAGAAGACCAACATGATGGAATATGAATTTTCTTATGGCTTCCGAACCAATTGAATGAATAACCGAACCAAACAAAAGTCGACGCGACAGTGCCAAATTAAAATAAAATTTAAAAAAAAAACATGCAGAAACTAGCCTTTGCTTTGAGATGCTGGTGGTGCCCTTCTGCTAGAATTCATCCACTTTTCTTCGAAAAACAACGTCGGAATTCGTCCTCGTGTAATTACAATTAAGTTTGTAAATTATTTTTATTTTAATATATATATATATTTAAATTTATTTTTTATATTACTATATCAACTAAGAAAAATTAATGTCAAGTGTAAATTTCTTACAATTTCATAAAACACGGTTTTTACACACTCTTAAACAATATAATATTCTCTTTGAAAGTTTTTCTTCTTCTTTTCTTTATGGTTAAATCACACTCGTAACTAGTTATCACATTCATATCAAATGTTACACGTCTGATGAATACAACGTGCTTACAAACGAGATAAGCATGGCCACTTCAATGGTGGAAGAAATGCAAGCCCATGAAATTACTATGTTTTGTTGTTTTCTTTTATTTCACACCAATCTTGTCCTGTCATTTTCGGTGCCTTTTTTTTTTTATCCTTTTTAATTGGTTACTGAAGCTTTTGATTAAATCATGGTTAATTGACAGGATCTGTAGTTCTCCCTCTTCTCCTATGGATCTTGTACACAAGTAGCAGAGAATTCTTCGTTATTACTTCGACTTTACACGCGCCGAACATCATTGAAGTATCTATCAACTTTACACTACTCGAACTGTCAGTTGGCAGAAGCATTCGCTTTGGATCACCAGGAGGGGAAAGTGAGTAGATTTAGGATATTAATAATATTACGTTTTTAGAACCTTGATATTTATCGGATGTTATGAATCACAATATTAATTATGAATGTTGTTTATTCATATAATCTTAAATTATATGCAATGGCAGAATATGTTTTTTTTTTTCAAATGGTGTTATTTTGTTGAAATTTCACATTTGTTGTTCTAATCTTACAAGAAAATCCATAGATTTATCCATGTTTTGGTAGTTCGGTAATAATTGTGTTTCAAAATATTTTTTATTTGGCAATATATTTCAAATAATATATATATATATATTAAAAAATATATTTTTAACATCAATAAATCAAAACAATTAAAAATATTAAAAGCATAATTTTAAGTAAAAAAATTAAAATTAAAATGATTAGTATTTTAATTAGAGCAATCAATGGACCCGTTAGGACGAGTGTATGATCCATGAGAAATTAATTTAGATTTCGGAAACTAACCAAATATAATTTTGCTTGCAACACTTCTTCTTCTCCGTTACCGCGAACCATATGGCTTGTAATGTTTTACCTTTTTTGATGTTCTCTTGTTCTATAGATTAATTAAACTATGTTTTTTTTTCTCGATAAAAAACGAGAATATAAGGTAGCATAACTCATTATGCCAATAGAGAATTTTTCTAAATAATAACTCTTAAGGGTGTCCTGTAAGAAAAGAAAAAAAAGAAAGTGAAGGTGAAAATTAAATATTAAAATGATTAAATTTATTTGTTTTTGTTTTTTAAAAGTGTTTTTGAAAAAAATTAAATTAAATTTTATTTTTTTATTTGTTTTAAATTAATATTTTTTATTTTTAAATTATTTTTTTATTTTGATATTAAAAATAAATTTTTAAAAATAAAAAAATATTTTTTAAAAAAATATGGTGCGTCTCCCAATTCTTGAATGAGAATTAGTGTTAAAAAAAGCCCACGGGCCGAAGACCGTAACCAGAACTTAGAGCCCTTTTTACTCTTGTTTTTTCCTTAAAATTAATTATTCGGTGTACTTTTGTTTAATAATGATTTACCCATCCCTTCGGCTTTGTTAATTTGTACACGTTGCAGCAAATAATAAGGAAGCAACAAATGTGCGCAGGCATTTTTAGCCCTTTACGATTTGATAGTTTCGAGGCTTATGCTCTTTGACATAATTTATATCTCAATGCTTGAATTTAGACTTCGAAGTTGTACGAATCCATAGCTATAAGATGTATTTGATATTATATTAGTTTTATAATTGTAATTTAAAAAAATTATTTTATAAAATTATTTTTAGTTAAAGTTAGTTTAATATTTATATATATTTAGTTTAAAATGTGATTAAAATTAAGGTTAAATAAAAAATTATTTAATATATTTTATTAAAAAATATTTTTTAAATTAAGAATTTATCTATATATATTGATGATTTTTAATTTAAATATTATAAATTTAATTATTGTTATTACAACATGAAATAAATAATACTTATATTAAATATTTTTTATTATTCTATCATTTCATTACGTGTGAAAATTCATCAAACAATGATTATAGTTTTTTTTGTTTCTTGAATGCACAATAATATTAAATAAAATATTATCAAGAAAAAAATTGGGATTGTGATCATATTCTGTAAATGTTATGTCATCAATCAATCTTCTTTTAATTTTTAAAATAAAACACAATTAAATATAGAAAATTAAATTTTTTTAATTAAATCAGATTTTATTCGATATATTTAGCTTTGAATCAAAACCAAATCAATTTGACTGTAACAGTGAAATTTTATTTTTAATTATTCATGAATTTGCAAAAAACAACTGATACTTTTTATAAACCTGCAGTTTAAAAATAAGTTGTATATATCTCACATAAATAATAAAATACTTTTTAGCATTATCAAACAAGTTATTTCTACATCTTGTTTAACCTTTTAAACAAGCCAATGATATCATAGTATACCGCAAAACTCGTTCGGTATCCAAGTGCCATATAGACTCCACGGCATAGGATTTTTTATTTGGATCCGAATGTAGAAGGTGCCCTAATACTCTCTTGAAAGAGGGATCATCGATCATCTCAGACTCTTGATGGCTCAAAAGTCCAAAGCAATTACTCTCAAATTGGATTGCACTTGTTTATAAGATGATGCTCAACGAGAACCTCTAATCAAATGTTTTATGTAATTGATTTACTCGAAACTAATTAGTTATAGTTGAATGTAATATCTCCTAATTAAACTTGATATTTACACGAGCTCACAAGGCTCCTTGTAAACTCTATAGTCTTCTTTTTACTCAAGTCTAAATATTCTCTGCAACTAATAATGTATATACACGAGTTCGAGATCAAGATGTGTATCTTTTATAAAAATCTAAAATAATTAAAATTTTATTTATTTATTTTGAACCATAAAATATATTTTTCAGGAGCTCACAGGGCTCCTCCTTATCTCCCACCCAAACCAACTTAGATATTAAAGGGCACCCAACCTTTTCAAAAACAACTTGTTTTGCAAGCGTCCTAGCGATCCAAATCCAGAATTTTACGCCTTCTAATTTATAACAACCATAATTTTTTAAAGGTTTCTAATAACCTCATCACGTTGATTTCTTCAGGACAAGAAAAGGTAAGGGGAACAATCATCGGAAAGAGTCCTTCGAGACCTGCCTATAAATCTTCTTGTTCCCGTTCAAACAGAGCGATCTTCCCTTTCGAACATGATAATTATGGAAGGTCACAATTAAGCAGCGGCTGTGGAAGCAACAACTTGACAAGGAATCATTCACAGTCCATGTGATTTTCTCGGAGAAAATGGGGTCTACGGGCATTTTCATGATAGATGGATCCACTTTTACACGAGACGATACGATTGCTATATCTAATAATTTCTTTGGATTGACAACAATAGATTGAAAGTGACATCCATTAATATACTTTAGTCCTTGCTAGTACAGAGATAATACAAGGAAATAAAATAAAAGCTTGTCAAACATCAGAAACAATTTCGGAGCGTCGTTGCAGAATACCGGTGAAGAAAAAGGACCACCTGCTCAGGGGGTGTCATTCTCATCAAGAATCACCAGCAATGCCACGATGAATGCATAATCAACCTCTGGATAAACTTTAACCTTGTATTTCTCCTTTCCCTTGCAGAAACTCTCAAGAGTGAAGTTATGTTTGACCTGTAAAGTATCGTTACATTAATAAATCGTAAGTGCAGTCGGTTAAGATTATCCATCGTTTTTTAATAGAAAAGAAACTATGTATATATATATTCAAAAATATTGTTGAACGTTGTCAAACAGATGTTCGCGTTTTCATATCTGAAGCCAAATCAAAATATATAAGCATAAAAGCTATTCGTTAGTACCTCTGCAATGAGTCTACGGCCTTCATAAACTTTGAATGACAAGGATGTGTAAGCTCCAGTTATATGGAAGTCAGGTTCCTTTTTCTTGAAGTTGTTTGCCAAGAAGATATTGATCTGTTTTTTAATCTGGAGAGGATGAGATTGCTTCACAGAGAAGAGGATATTGCTGGCGTCGTGTGTGCTTTCACCTGCGTGAGCCTTCCATTTATGCCGAAATGCAAGTGCCTTAACATCAGAAAATAACAGTAAAAAAAAGACATCTTCAGGTTCTTCAATAAATGCAATATCAATATATTCTGGCAACTTATTACTTCTTAAAAAATTATAAGGAATAATATATATGAACTTTTTTCATGCTAGCTAGATTGATTTTCACAAGAGATTAATTGTAAATTACCTTTCCCCGCAATGTGAGGATTGGAAAACCAGCAGGATCAAGCAAAACTCTTTTCAGCTTGAAGTTCCAGACACCACCATCTACCTTTAGGAGAAAGTTTCCACTGAGATCAAACACTTGAAATTGCGAACTGGATAGTTTATTAATCTTCTTCTTGACAATCAACTCAAGGGGGTAAGGAGTACAATAGCTTTCCCCAATAACAATAACAGGAGGAACCCCATAAGCCCACTCAGGAACCTTCATTGAATTGCCTGAAAACCTGTGGGAAACTAGCTAGCTGGAAGACAATCAAATGCTTCTTTTTTTGTAGCCAAATTATTACGGTCTGTGCTCGGATATTTATCCAAAAACTGCTGGTCTGATTTGTTTCCTATTTTTTTTGTTGTCTTTTTACGTTTATCGTATCTTTTTACATAGATTTTTGACTCAACATTTTCTATAATTGGAGGGGTACAGGTAGATACTCTATCCCTTTTTGTCTGAAAACAGATCTTCCTCGTTTCAAATGAGAATTTTTGTTGGGAGTTTCCAAATGAACGTTGGAGAGCGTTCTGCCCTATTGATAGGTCTTTTTTTTTTTTTGGATTTGACCAGCAGTTGTAAGGGCTTCGTTTGACGTGGCCTGATGAGCTAATCACTACTTTGTATGGTGGAGTAATTTCATTTTTTCTCCTCTCTAGTCTTGCTAGGTATTCTGTCATGATGATCGAACAAACTAGAGGAAATCTTGAAATAGGAAGCCAAGGCTTGATTGTATTTCTGTGAGATTTATAGAGCAATTTTCTTTCTTTCTTTCTATGTCGAAAATAAATTAGAAAATAATCTTTCTATTTTTTGCGTTTGCATTTTGCAACAAAGAATTCAAGGACATATTTGGTCTCCTGTGCAATAGAATCAACAATCAGCATTCTGCAGGCTGCAAGATTATGGAAAATAAAAAGTTGTAAATATATTGATAAATATCAGTTTGGAATCGAAATCGTGTCGAACCAACTTGGAATCACGTTTCCCTTCCTTCCTTTTTTATGAACGAAACGGAATCGTAGATCAAGAGACAACAAAAAGGACCGGGCTCTGCCTTACAAGAGTTAATACAAAAAGGCAAAAATATAAAACAAAAGGAAACAGATCCTTGAATACAGAGCAAACTATCTATTCGTTAAAAACAAAACATACTTTGGATTGTTGAGAGGCTTATAGAGCAGCTTAGAATTGTGAAACCTACTCCTTACGATATCAAATATCCACATTTGCGAACAACTTCCTCGGAGTGCCGAGCGTTATCGTGAATTCTGCAGTTTCTCTCCTTCCGATTTATATATTGTGACACTCCAAGCTATCCTGAGAGGAGCAGGCAAGAAAGTCTTCTTTTCAAAGTCAATTTTGGCCCATTGAAACACTTAATCCCAGCTGACAACGGTTCTATTAATACAGCACAATCGCAGAATTGATTTCCAAATGTTTTGAGATATGCCCACCTCAAAAACAAATGATCACTATCTTCCATGTTATCACCAACGTAGAAAAGACAACCACTATTAATACTTGTGTCCATCTTAACTTGTTTCATCTCTGTGGACAATCTGTTGAGACAGCAAGCTATGCCGTGAAGCTATACCTTGGTAGATTCCAAGTGCCCAAAATAAGAATATGCCAGTCAATACGAGGCTTCTTGCTTCGTATGTGTTCCCTGGCAGTCTTGGTAGAGAAATTCCAATCCGCGTAAGCTTCCAGTTGACGATCTAGTTGATATTCAAGGTGGTTTATGTGGTGACACCAGAAATTCTCGTAGATAAAGGATTAATTGGTAGAGAAATTCTCACAGCTTTTCTCGATTTCAAACTAAAATGACAAAGTAAATAACAAACCGACATATCCCTTTCTCAATGAATGGTACCTCAAGAGTTTTAAAATATATTATTTCAAGAAATAAAAATATGAGAAATATTTTTTTCTTCAAAGATAGGGATTACAAATAGGATTCGCCGTAATTCAATTAGATCACGGGTTTAGTTTAACGAGGTCAGATGGGAATGAAGCCGTCCTTCGAGGCTAGGAGAAAAGAGACTCCATGCCTTCGCCACTTCACATCCCCCAAATCTGAAGACATTTTTTTAATTATAAATAAATAAAAAATAAGTTGTAAAGGATCCTCCCAGGAAATCACCATTACCATGGAAGAGGAAGTTGTACAAACAACAGATAAGGATTGGGTATAAAAAAGGAAAAAACAAATGCAAAGTAGACCCGTAAAATAGAAAGAAACAAAAGCCCCAAATAAAACTGACAAAAACCCCCTGCAAAAAATTGTCAGTCTTTTTCTCTTGTACGGCAAAGTCACTTCCTTCCACAGGCAGACTCGTAGAACTCTCCAAAAGAGTCTCTTCACACAAGCCAAAACACAAAAGAAGCATCCTGCCCATCATTCCATCGCGGCCGGGTGAGGTCCGGGTTGACTCGGAGCATTTGAAGGTCAAAACGGATGGAAAATAGTTCTCTTATTTTGGATGGCCAAAAACGGGTGCCCTTAGGTCTGGTTGTATCTGATTGTGCTAAAAGATGGTTTCAAGATGCATTAAAGGAAGCAAAGACTGGTGATATTACCATGCAGGTTCTTGTGGGTCAGATGTATTTTAATGGCTATGGTGTCCCTAAAGATGTTGAAAAGGTTTTAACTTTTTCTTTCTTTGATTGTTTATTTTATGGTTCTTTATGTTGTTTTCTTTCTGGGTTTTCTTTGTATTGTTGGTTTCTTTAATTTTATTGTTCTTAGCGTTGTATTTAGTTCCAAGATCAGGATGCAGCCGTTGATGTGCGATTTCAAGGTTTGGTGTAAATTGCAAGAAAATATTGGATTTTTGAGTGTTATGTTGCCTTTGGCTTTTAAAAAGGGAAAACTCAATTCATATTAGGTTGCAGGTTTTCCTTTCCTATTTCTTCAGCTTGCTTGTTTAGTTGTGTATATAATTTGGGTTGAGAATATTAGATAGCATTCCAAGGTTACTACATTTGTTTGCTTTTGACGAAATTGGGAAAAGGAACAGAAAATTAGAACTTTTAAATACTTCCGTGGTCTTCTTTTCTGTTGTTTAAAGATTAGTGAAGAATTACTACTGTGCATTAGTTGCATAAGGCAAAATGGAAATGGGTTTAAGTTTATATAGTCCAAAGATAAGATTCTTCCATCGGCAGTTGGTTGACTTTTAAGAGGTCATTGGAAGCCTGGTGGATATAGGAAATTTGCTTTTTAAATTGACATTTAGAACTGTGAGCTAAGCTTGATTTTCGTTATTTAGATTATAAGGGTTGGAAAGGTTCTTTGTAGAATCATTTGTTTCTAATTGTGACAAATACCAAAGTATCATTTGTTTCTAATTGTGACAAATACCAAAGTTTTATCATTTTCTATTCAACATGAGAGGGCGTGTTAAGTGAAATGTTTACAGCGTGACAGTCTCATAGTATGTGTTCGATAAAGGCTTTTTGTTTCATTGCTAATCCTATAGTCCTACCAGCTATTCTTAGCCTTTCATTTGTCAATTTACCTGCTTAATCTTCAGTTTTGTACTGCCCCCAATCTCTTTGGTTATGAATTTTCCATTCTAAATGATCTTCATAAACTCATGTTCAAGGGAAGTTATTGGATGAGTAGAGCTTCAAAACGTCGAATGTCGGTGTGGAAAGTAAGCGATAAACGTCCAGGTACATATACTCTCCTTCCCTTCGTCCCTTCTTCTCAGTGGTATTTTAGAGTATGGCTCTGTTTGTTTTACGTTACTTTTATCTGGACTCCTTTAGGTTATAATGCAAGTGACTCAGATTCAGATGAAGTGGAGGATGACAGGAAATAAGACCAGACATTCTTAGTCTTGACAAAATCACAAATGAGAATGCAAGGTGAATCTACCATTGTTGCTGCTAACTTGCTAATTTCTTGTTATTGATTGATTCTATTTCCACTTTCCTTCCACGCACCAATACAGAACTCATCTTTCATACCAGTTTGTCTAAGAAAATTAACCATTACTGGATGCACAATAATAACTTTTAAAATTTATGACTTGCTTAATATGTTGGGTCATGTTCAGCTTCAATAGAAGCTCTTGCTACGCTGTTGATTTGTTCATTCCTAACAAAGTGTGGGAATCACTGTGTTTTATCCTCCTGCGGCTTTGAAAACCACAAAAGATGAGAAAACCCCCAAAGTAACGCAATAGTGCTTAAGAGTCCTCTTGCGGCTTTGGAAAGCACAAAATATGAGAAAACCCCCGAAGTTAGGCCATAGTGCTTAAGATTATATAACATAATTTTTTGTTGGCGATGTTGCTCTCAATGATCTTAAGTGGTTTCAGGGAGTAATTGTCAACTGCTATGAAGTTGCCATAGAGAATCAGGATATCCACTGGACTTGCATATTTGCTTAGAAAACAGAGCCAGGAAGTAAGACAGAATAGCTTCCACTCTACCCCCCTGTCCAAATTATTAAAAAGCTTTCCTTTCTATGCATACCTTATGGTGCCAATTGAATTCTAGAGTTTCTCATGCTGTCATTATCTGTTTGCGTGCTCTATTTTCTTGAGTTCTTAATCCTAAGCTGGACTGTGAAATATCTTTCCAGTGTTCAATTTGATCCATTTTACTTCTTTATGCCCACATTGAATATCTGAGATTATTTTATATTGGCAAATAAAGACAAAATGAGATGATGATAGGGATATATGGTCCAGGAGAGCTGAGGAATTTACATTTCTTTTTTGATGTTGCATGACTGTTAAATTTTTGCTCATTCACTAGAATAAGTAAATTTTGTTGACATTTGATGTATCTAAGGAGCACGAATGTGTATTCAGGCCTCAATCAATCTATTCTTTAGAAGTCAAGGGCTTGCTTGTGCCATTGACCTGATGGGCATGACAATGACTACCAGACATAACTCTTTTTGACATTGCACCCACATTAATCATCCCCCTTAATGATTTTGCATGTTTTTAGTCTCAAAATAGACAGTTATAGTTCTTGCCATGAATGGGCACTGTCCTTGGATAAAGTATCTTGCCACTGCAAATTCATGGGCTTGCTTTTTTGGATTTAGAATGGATCAATCATTTTTTTGCAGTATGCTGAATTGGCCCATCTATGCATGACTAGCTTGTAGTGATTATGATTTTCACTTTATCATCAATAGTTTGTAGTGATTCTATAAAGTCAGTGGTATTTCCTAGAAGAAGGTGAGAGAAGCTTTAATCTCCATTTAATATCAGCAAGAGAGATGTAATTGCAGAGCATACCTTCATAAAACTTAAAGTGACCACCTGTTGAGAGCACGCTAAGCAATAGCTGACACTGCTGGTTTGGACAGCGCATTGAGCTCTGGTTTTTATGAGGATTTTTGTCACTAAGCCATGAAATGCGTTTGGAGGGATTAAGCTGTATTATCCTTTGAGGTGGAAAGATTTAGGGGTATAAACAACTGAGGTCTTGTTAGGCGTGAATGGCTGGTTGGTCAGGTTGATGGTCAGCCAGTAGAAGAAAATTGGACACTGGAAAGATACAAAGCTATTAATTGTAGTTTGCATATCATAAATGGATTTTAGCAAGTTGTGAAGAGCTCTCATACTGAATTCTGTTCATTGTCTTTTGCAGTGTATTTTTCAGCTGCGCTGTCTCTTTGGAAGTCCAGATGCTGATGATATCCTTCCCAGCTGTTAAACTTTTTTGATTTAGTTTTCCTTTGTATTATCCAACTATAGTCTCTAGGTATGTTTTCTCATTTGTAGTAGTGTGGTGTTTTTGCATTTAAATTTTGGGCCCTGGTTCTAATGTTTCCGGACCATTTCCGGAGAGAATTTCTCCTATTTCTCTTTCTACTCGTTCTTTACCACGAACAGTTTAGCACAGAATTTGGAATGAAGAGGTTGCTCATATGGTTTCGCTTGGAAACATCTACGATTATGTATTTTTCTTGGTCCTGTGGTACATTTGCCTCAAGCAAAGAAACAGGAATGTTGCATATAAAACGTGTTTTACTAATCTTTTCTCCTCCCTATTTGCAATTGATCATCGGATATTCATGGTTTCAGTTTAGAGGTGAGGTCCTAACCGAGCACGTTTGTTATTTCCCTTCTTTTATGCTCTTAAGTTCTTGATCATTGACAGATACTTTACTGGGTCTCAACAACATTTTCAATCCAACATTAAATAACCAAAACTTGAATTAGCATTTAGCATAAATTTGTACAGGATTTCTAGACAAATTCCAAGTTTATACGGGGTACAGTTAATGGGTTGCTGGTTGCTGAAGCATGGTTCGGGTCATGCCTGCGTAATAGGGTTCAAGGCAGGCTCCTTCCCACCCAAAAGAGCCGGTCTGGATGGGTTAATTAGGACAATACTATCTGCCTTCGCGTCTGTCCTTTCTCCATTCCCATGGCTTCTCAGGATTAGGTGAAGCCCATAAGCCTACTCGCTTTGCTCGAGCCTCCTTTTGCCACTAGTAGGATAATACAGATTACAATAATTAGGTTACGAAAGTTTCATAAATGTTTTAAGAAGTTTGCTAGATCTCATGATATAATTTTACTCTTCACCAACACATCCCTAGACTAGGAAGGAATCGCTGGTTATTAAAATCTTGATATTATATTAAAAAATTCTTATTATATTCACTAAGAAATGTTTCAATCTTATTATATTCACTAAAAGAAGGGTGTAAGTAATTTCCAGTGCGGGAGTTAGCTAAGAATAATGGTCGCTTACTGTTTCTAGTTCCCAGCGTTGGTCATATGCAGTATAATGCCATGCGAGCCCCTTCTTGAGCATTATTTCCTATCATACACACAGATTTTAGAAATCTCATACACCGCTAATAAATCAGAAAGACAAATTCGAGAAAATGGGGACGCACCTGTACAAATATTCCATTGCAATATATATCACCTACACAGCGGCCATAACGATCTTCTCCATAAACAAAGATTCTCAAACACTTGCCCTGAACAAGATTAGCAAGCTCCTCTTTTGCCTCTTGCCCATATGGCATTTCACTCTCAGGTGCATCTATGCCCCTATATCGTTTCCACTCCAGATACATTAACCTCTTATGCAATCCGCAGACTATTCACGGACTGGGGGGGGGGTGTTTGTTTCTTGTGGTAAGACCGTGTTTTATAAAAAATTTAAAAAAATCACTTGAAATTAATTATTATTATTATTATTTTTATCGTTTTGATGTTAAAATTTAATTTTCAAAAATATTAAAATATATTATTTTTATATTTTCAATAAAACACGCTTTAAAAAAATAACTAAGAATACACTTCTGAACACCCCCGTGGATCTTACGGGGAGCAGATGTTACCTTAATCGAATGCGATACTTTCGAGCAAGAATCTCCTCATTTTGAATATTTATTACCCTGCACGCAAAAGAGTTTACAAAGCATTTGTTGGAAAGGGATTTGTTGCCCGAGTATTGATTAAACAAAATTCACACGAGAAATCAGAAAACCAACCGATATCCTGCTTCAATAATTTTTTTATGAAGCGCATCTGCCTTCCCATAGTTCCTCTCTGCACGAGCTTTAGATCTCTGAACAGTAGCCATGTGAACCTCCCTTGGAACACAAGCTGACTCCCTGGGGTCGGTCGTGCTAACATAAACTGTAATGGTGTCTCCATCAGCTACGGCTTTTGCATCTACCTGGGTTAATTAAATCAAATTGTCTATCACATGAAACCTATTCTCGAAAATAAATTGATTGTAAATGAATTCAAGGTTTGAGCAAGGGCTATTGCTATAATTAACTGGCAGTGTTGGCATCTCAAACTTGACCCCTTCAGGCAATGGTGTTGGGATCCCAGAAGAAACTTGAACAAGCGTGTGAGGAAGTGGGAGACCATAGAAAGCCAATAAACCCTGTAAGGTAAAATAGGAACAATAATCTTGCATTAAACCTACGCTGATGTAGTAAACATTCCGCACCTCAACAAATCTAATGCTATGGTAGGTGGTTTTCAATCCGTACCTCAACATCTGCCTTTTGGTGTCTCTTCAAGGTCTGGATAACCAGCGTAACAGCTTCTTCAGGAGTT
Source organism: Populus ilicifolia (assembly GCA_015708895.1). NCBI lineage: Eukaryota > Viridiplantae > Streptophyta > Magnoliopsida > Malpighiales > Salicaceae > Populus > Populus ilicifolia. The sequence continues at coordinate 2,426,840 of SRLM01000574.1, forward strand.
TTTGGTGGGGGTTTTGCTTCTTTCCAAGCCTCCAACAACTTTCTATACCTTCATAAAAGTCCAAAATTTAAACTAGCTACATATTACTACATGCTTGTGACTTTGCAATCATACAACCTGCAGAGAATTAGGGATTGTAGTGTAATAATTACCAGTTAGCTTGAGCCTTCTTGGATGAAACCACATGCTTACCAAGTTCTTCTGGGACCTTAAGAAAAAACAAACAAAAGACACTCTAAACTCTAAAGATCATAAAAATAAGGTAAATCATAGCATGGTAATTAAAAAAAACAGAAGTTCCATGATCACTCAGATCGATCGTGACCAGGAATTTAATTGCACCATGAGAAATGTCAACCATTAACAGGGACAGCCAGAATTTCAAGAAAGATTAAAACATAAGCAAGAAAGAATACCTGAGAGGTAATTTCAAAGTGTAACAAGTCACGGGCAAGAGCTGAAACACCAACTGTGGCTGCTGATACACCGTGTGGCCCCAATGAATCAGAGTCCCCTGCTTCTGCATTTTCGTAACAATGCCCACATAGGAATCTCAGGGCATTTCCCATTTTCAATTCGAGATTTGTTTTCTATTAAAAGAGAAGCTTTGATTTATCAAGAAAGAAAGAACATGGTTTCCTTTGAACCTTTTCGTTGAGAAGGAGAGAGAACCTAGGGGGGGGGGGGTTAGGTGCGGGTGTAGGGCAGGAAACTTGAGCGAGGAAATTAATGAATAGGAAGGAAGAAGAATACGTGGCTGATTTGGTAGTTTATGTTGACTAGAGAGGTAAGATTAAGAAGACGCTTTTGTAAGCAACGCTGATATCACGCGCTTGTAACAGACGTCACTTCAATCTCCCTCTCTCACTGGTCAGTTTACGAAAAAATGAAAAGAAAGAAAGTCACGCGCCTGCTTTCCAACATTCAACGTTCCTTGCCAATGATAGTTAATTATTGTAAGCAAGAACGTAATAATTTCCAGTTCACAGGGGTAAGATGGGTCTTGATTGGTCTCTTGACCTTTTTGGTGATAAATAAAAAAAAAAAGTGGACTGGGAAAAGATTGTCGTTCTTCATTTTGTGGAAGAGGTTTGACTGTCGATAAATAGAAGACAACACTGAATATAAAATTTTTTTTTGCAGTGTTAACAAAAATGATGTGCTTTTTTTAAAAAAACTAATTTATGAGAAAAAAATAATTAGTGATAAAAGATTAAAAAAAATAATATTTGCAGGGGTTGATTTTAGATTTCCAAACCAAGAAACAATCCTACTCCTCCATCAGTTGCTTTCCAGTGGAGATATCTTTCCTTTTCTTTCACGAGTTGTATTCCTCCTCTCTTGTCTAAGAATCCGAGTTTAATTCTTTCCAAATCTTCTTGTTGATGGGAAAAAAAACATTCAATCGTATACATGTTGATGGAGTCTTGAAAAATCTTCGCATGAAAATTAACCTTTCACGCAGTGATCCTAGACATGTATAGACGTATAAGCTCCTTGGTATCAGCTCTGCGCATGAAAAACTGGCTTTTCGCATGCTGTGATCTTGGACATGGATGCATAATTAAGCTCAATAACGGCTTTGCTTATGAGCTCTATAGGCTGTTGAGATCGAATGGTGAATGAATGAATGTTTGCCTGAAAAAGCACCTATTTTTTAAAATGAGAGATTCATGAAAAAAATATAAGTACAGGAAAGTGTTGAGTTTAAAAAAATTATAACATGTCATTTTTAGTTAAATAATCTAGAATATTTATACCTCTTGGTCAGGTTAACTCATTTTAAAAAAAGTTTATTTGGCAATTAATAACATATATGTTTATCATTAAATTTAGTACTTATAGATAAAAAAATTTTTTTGATAAATATTGGTAATATGTTGGGAATAAATAATTGATGTTGATAATAAAGTCATTATAAAATAATTTTAAAATATAAAAATCTGAATAGAATAAATATAATATAATTTTTTTATTTTAAAAATATTTTAAAATTAATTTTACTTGGTGTGAGTTAATATATATATATTGATTTTTTTTTATCTAACACATGTTTATATAATAAATAATATCAAATATTTATTAATAATTTATTATTTTTAGTTTTTATTTAAAAAATCCTTGCTCTATATGTCACTGGTTTTGACCCACGAGTGAATAATAATAAGTCTATGATGTCAAAACTTTAGTGTCAGAGAACCTACACCAAATCCAGGCGGTGATTGGATGACAATGGTTCTCGTGAGATAGTTCAGAAGGGCTGCCTGTGCAGCCGTTCTCCGAGCAAATCCTTTGTGATTTTAAATTCGAGAAAATAGAAAAGGAAAGGAAAGGAAAGATTTCTCTGCTTTAAGATGATCCTTTATCCTAAAATTAAGTTTCGATTTAATTATAATTTTGAGGGTTTAGTTAAATTGATTAAGCTTTGAATTTATTACCTAGAAATCTTTAGTTTAAATTCTATAAATTCTAATTTATATAATTATTAATTTTAAAATTTATAAAATTAATTAAAATATATAAATATACATGCATGACTGATACATATAATTTTAATTAAAAAAATCACCTTCATATTCAACCCAAACAACAAACAACAGCGGCACCACCCTGAGTCGTCGTAGGGGGGAGGGGGGGGCATTGACGATCGAATATTATTCTTTTCAGTTCCCTCTTGTACCTCTCTCTCGAACATTCTATCTCCTCCCTCCCCCTTGTATCTTCTGCCTCTTTTTCACCGCGTAGATTATTTAACATATTCACATTGGCGGAGTTTTGTCTGAGGGGGCTTTTTGCTGCCGTTTTGGTTGCTTAGGGTTTCATGGATTTGTTCAACAGATCAGACTATTTTTATTATCGAATATCTCTAAAAAAAAATATCTAATAGTAGAATTAAACTACCTAAGGAATTAAATCTTAAAAATATTATTACAAAAAAAAATACATCTTTCTTGCAAGCACAAGTTAATTATTTTTTTTAAATTTTATTTTATAATAAATTGATGTTATTTTTGCTGTGTTATTCTTGCTAACTTATTATTTTCTATGAGTATGTTAAATATAAATGTTATTTGTTTAATTATGTATATAATTTTTTAAATTATCCTATATTTTATTTTTAATCACTAGCAAGTTCATCACCATTATTTTTCTTATAAAATTTATATTAAAATATACATCAATTCATCAAAATATATTTCAATTCATATCTATATACATGAAATATTAATCCAACATACCTCTAAATTATTACCCATACTAATATTTTTAATAACTTATTATAAAAAAATAATTACTTATTCTGCTATTTATTTTTATATTGTTCTGTTTTCTTCTCTGTTTTTAAAAGAACAAAAAATGTTTAATGAAACATGTGGAGCATATATATTATATATTATATATTATATCATGTTTAACAATACAATAGCTAACTTGGTCAATTAGTAGAAATAAAATCTGTATTATTAATATTATAACATAAAAAATATTTTAAAAATATAAATAAATAAAGAGGGCAATTACCTCGGCTCCGCAACTGGACTCAAAACCTGCTAATAACACTATCTAGTAGCCGGGATAAAATTATGCAAATAAAAAGGGTAATGATAATATTCTACACTGCAGTTCCTGAATGTAATGTCTAATGGAAAATACAGGCCTTACAGTCTGCGGCCTACACACATGATCTGCAGTGACTTGCAGCAGCAGGTGCTTGCACCGACCAATTTGATTTTCATCCATCGTTGTTGTATACTTACGCTCCATGACGACGATGCTTGATCCAATTCCAAATTAAATTTATTTACGAGGAATGGTATCGTGCTGTGTTCAGTTATTCTCTCGGGTGTTTACCTTAGCTTCAAAGGTATTGGTTTAAAAAGATTGCGACGGTGGGCATTTATTGGTATTCTGTTTGGATAATGAGCTTCATTGTTCACAGTGCAGATGAACGTTTTTGTTTTCTGCAGAATGGAAGAGGGAACCCTGTGAATCCATTTTGGGCTATAGCGGTCACAAGTCAAGACAATCATTTTGGGCTTAAAGCCCGCATGCTGAAATCTTGTTTCTATAGCTTGAAGCCGGCCATTAGTTGTTAATTAATTAACATTTACTGAAATGCTGTGATATTTCACATTAGCCATGAACAATAAAATTTCTGGATTTTTTTCTTTGTCCCTCTTTCATTTTTTAAATTTAATTTATTTTTTAAATTTTATCTTAAAATTATATTTACTATAATAATAATAAGCATATCAATACTAAAACTTTTTTTACTTTAATTTTACATGTTGACCAGATGAGCTAAGTTTGGGTTTTTTAATTTTTTTAACAATATTTTTTATTTTATTTTTAAATATTTTATTTGCTAGAAAGAGGTTCAAAATTTTATTATTTTATTTTTTATGAGGTTATCATGTTTTCGTTTAATTTTTTTGTTATCAAATAAAATTTTTTAATATTTATTTTTTTAATTTTTTTCTTGCAATTTCATCATTTAATATTTAATTAATTAAAAAATAATTTATATTTTTTATATATATATTTTTCTTTATACAAGATTATCTTAATCTTCTGTTTATGGTCACAATGTTGATAAGTTTGATCTAACTTGATTCGAGTTTTTTTTATATTTTTTTAAAAATATATTTTATAGTCTATACCTTCAACACTAAATTATTTAATAATTAAATTTTATAAAAAAAAATTATAGTTATCCTAGTATCATAATCAAATTTAAAAATTAGCATGCTAATCTAGATAAATTTAGCGTGGTTTTTTGATTTTTTTGTTAATTTATTTATTTTTTCTATGTTTTTTTATTTATATTATTTAAACTAATTGGATTTCAAATTTTCTTCTTTTTTTTTTTGAAACGCTTGCGTTGCTATCATTTTTCTTATCATGAAAGAAATTTAGACTAGCCACCTATCTAGCAGGTTAGCAAGTCAAAACCACAAAAAACATATAGATCAGGAAGTCTCGATGCTTTAAACTGAAAAGCTTCACATTTCCATGTTCCCGTGGCTAGGTTTTGGTCGTATATTCCCATATAAGAAGTCATTCCAGGTGAGAACGCATACACTGCAACATCACAAACTAAACAGATGCACGACGACATTTGTTGGCTCTCTCATGACAAGGCTTGTTCTCTCTCATAATACTTCCATTGGAATGGTAGAAGAAACGTGGCGTTGGAACTTGAATATCGAAGCACTGGAAAGGGCCCCTTGTTCTACAGGTACTCTTATTGATCGACATATCCTTGGCTTGTCTTCTATTTCTGACACATCAAAGATCTATCGGCTAGCCATACTGTTCGTCGGGAGGCGCACATTACAGGGAGGCACTATCCTTTGTCTTAAGGACGGCCAAAAACCCCAGAGTTCATCCAGCAGTCATGCGAGTGTGTATGATGAAGAATTTTTGAGAAAAGTTAGAATAGAAATGCCAAGCGGTGCTAATATCAATTTCATAGATGATAGCGCAAGAGATGGATCTGGAATCTTATCGTAGTTCAATCAATTTTGGCAGACCACGACCTTACCTTGGCAGGTCGTTGCCATGAAACAGAGCCAGAAGCTCCAACAAGCCTATCAGAATGGATGAATTTGCGAGAGCTTGGGCCGATAGGGTATATACTTGCTTCCGAGGATATTTCTAGCACTTGCTTTTGTGACATTAAAAACGCCATCAACATTGCCTCCCAATACAGTATAAGCAGGGTTCGTATTAAGAACCTAATAGAAACTCTCTCTTTTTTAATCAATCATTGATAGATTCATGAAAACCATCAAGAACATACAAAGAAACCATACAACTTTGACACTGTACCAGTTATGTATCCTTCCTCGTTTCCTAAAGAAGTAGAATTTGCTTTGACAGATGTCTTTTCTTGTTTATCAACAGGTACTGAAGCATTAACGTCGCGGTGCGTGGGTTACGGGGAAGAATGCAAGCACATGGATGGCCAAGGTAGATAAAATTAACTTGCTAAACTATGAGACCACAATGCAATGAGCTCTGTCGGAGCAACAAATTGCAAAGATAATCAGATATTTCCATGAAGAATCCCAGCTTACCTTCCATGTATCACACAAAGGATCAAAACCAACATGGTAAACTGATATTGCTTCATTTTCTATGCTTGTGTTGATGGCATAATTTGGCTAGCTTATACTCGGCCCCAGTAATCCACTAAAGCAAAAATGTACTAGCTTGTCGGTATCTAACTGGATTGCAAATCATTTAATTCCATTTCTTGCGTCTTCCTTCAATTATTATTATTATCATTTTGTTTTGCAATAACGAAGGCATTACTAATGCTCGATGCAATGCAATTCCTTTTGATTAATTAGCTCTACTAGAATCAGATGATAGCATGTAATTTACTCTCTGTCCAAGGCCATCCATGCTCAAAACAAATATAAAATAACTGGATTTAATCAGATGCTTATGATTTCATCTGCTTCATTATTCCCGAATAAAGCTAAGATTCTACAAAGCGCCTTCTTTTTTCTGCACAATAACATGAAAACCCCAGATAAAAGAAACAACTACAACAGAATTCAAAGTCCAAGAGCGATTCTGTACAAAACAAACAACTGGGTTATCCTCAAACTTGCCGAGTCACACAACTCTACTTCGGTTGCTGAATCGTCCTTGGACTCAGCTTCACACTCACTATCTTGGGTGCCTTCTCCGAATACCTCGGTGCCTGAGCACGATCAACCCGACCCTTTTTCCACTTCATCACTCCAAGCGAAACCAATTCCTTGTTGCATCCCTTCACCTCCTCCTCCTCCGCCTCTCCTGCAACAAAAAGAGAGAAAACCGAGTTAGAGAGTAGACTTGGCGACTCGGAGGAAATTTTAATTTCTAGGACAGCACTTACTTACCTTTGATAGTGTCGTAAATTGGGTCGTCGAAGAAGAGAGAGTAGAGATCGTCAGGGAGGAAAGAATCATAAATATCAGAGAATGAAGGGTCAGATTCGGGATCCCAGAAACGTTCTGCGAGCCAGTAGTCTCGGAACCAAGGGGAGGACTGGACAAGGGCCCACCATTGGTCGGAAAAATCCTCCACCGTTCGATATGACAGCGGTACAAATAGCGGAGCGTTGGGATTTAATGTTGATGCTGATCTGTGAGACATTATCTCCATTGCCACTTGAAATAAAGCTGCGAGAGAGAGAGAGATGACTAACGGGTGGTGGGTATGACTAGATGCAGAGAGAAGAGCTGTTAAGGATAAGAAGAGATATTTTTGATATCTTTCTATAAAACAATGATGATTATATAGCAAGGTGGGGTTTTAAATAGCCTTTCTTTCCGGTTCTATTTGCAGAAATGACATTTTTTTTTAATATATTCAAATGCTATTTTGTTTTCTTTTAAACAAGTGTTTTCTAATTAAAAAAATCAGATCTTTCAAAATTAACATTTAAACGGAACATTATTTCCATTTAAATGCATGCAAAATCTTTCTTTTAATTAACATATAAAATTCGCTTTGGTTGGTTAGGCATTTAAAATGCACATTTTTTTACTAGTTATGTAAGAAAATTGTTATTATACTCGAAACATAGATATAAAATGTACATTTAAAGTAATTTTTGTCAATAAAAGCTTATTATATAATCATATTTTCTTAAATAATATTAATTTAATGACAACAAAAAAAAATGGTTAGATGATATAATTAAATCTGCCTGGACAGCAAGAAATATTGGTATTTGTTGAAATCCTTAGAAAACTAATCTTTTTATTAGCAACATTATCTCAAGTCACTAGCAATCAATTACACTTTTTTTATATGGAAAGAGCAATACCGGAACAACAGAATATAAACGTTACGGGCAGGTCACTAAAAAACAAAGACAGAAGTCTGTTAAAAGCAGATCATTAAAGTGATCTCGGCAGGTTCCCAAAATCCAAAGCTACGGGGACCCCAAAGGAAGAAAAGCACTGTTAAAAGGCACGTGCTACTCCTCCTTATCTTTTTTGTTTCTTCTTCTTCTTTGTTTTTTATATGGAATGAACTGCACCTAGCTTTGCCCCAAGAGAGTACATTTGATTATGCAATCCACGAACTAATATTTGATATAAAAAAGAGAGCAAGTGGGGTCATATCAAAAGTAAGAAAACTGACGTGTAACGGTGTGAGTGGTGTTCCTGTACTGGATTGCTTTCCCTCTTATCTGCGTAGTAGATAACACGTCATTGCTCTGATCCTGTGTTCTTCTTCTTCACTTACAATAGTAGGAAACGTTGTTTGCTTTTTTATCTCTCGCTGGGTGCGTACTGCATCCGGGGGCCAAGGCCCGAGACAAAAGAACAAGCACGCCTCAATTCACATGCACCATTAGAAGAAAGAAAAACTGATTTTGTAAACTGACTCCGAAGAGAGGTCCGATTGGGTATAATTTTCGTTTAACGGCCGCCCCACAAAACTTGCTTTAAACCTATTTTGTTATCCAACTCACGCTGTACTCTCAGATGTCAGATTGCGGTGATTGACAGGTAAATTCATATGCAGGTGTCAATTATGAGCCTAACGAGTGTGAATTCATAAACAATTTTGCTCACGCACCACATCAGGGATGCAAAAAGAAGATTCAATGTCGAGGTTTGAATCACTTAACTAGAGTAATTTATTGGAAGTTTATATAATTATTAATTTTAAAGTTGATGAAATTAGAGTTAAGGTACATCCAACATTCATATTAATTAAAAAAGAAAAAAAAAAGGAAAAGGAAGAAGATTCGATGTCATTCTATCTAGATATATACGAGAAGAAAATTGGGTATTCGTCATTCGGGATTGAAGAGAAGATGAATGTTGCTGCTGTCAGTATCAATTGGTGAACGTGATTTGTCAAGAAAATGGAGTAACCATTTTAGGCAAAGAAAGGAAAAGAGATAACTAACCTGGGCCTGTGATGACTCATCAATTTGAGCCGCTGAGAAGGGGGAGGCAAAAACCCTCGCTGGGTTGAGAAGAAACTCAGGAACCAGCACGATCCGAATCTATTGCTTCCTAACGGTCAAAATGGAGGATGCATCATGCATGACAGTAGCCACAGAGTCCATAATTATCAATAAAGGAAACGTCCAGATTCCTTCCCCAGTCAACTACGGCTCTTGTCAGAAAGCCGCGCTAAACCAAACCTCTCATTTAAACACAACCCCCCTCTCCCCCGCCTCCCTATCTCTCTCAATTCGCACCATGGCTGTTTCATCATCATCTTCTTCGCCTTCCAGAAATCTGAAAATAGGTATGGTGGGCTTTGGCCCCTTTGCACAGTTCCTGGCAAAGATCATGATCAAACAAGGGCATACTTTACGGGCGACTTCTCGTTCCGATCATTCTTCCCTCTGCCAAGATTTGGGCATCTCATTCTTCAGGTTAGCACACATCCAAACACACAAATGTCTGAAAGAACTGTTGCTGAACATGCAGTCTTTATAATTCTGCTTATGCTTTGCGAGGGACACGGGCACATTTCTTGAAGCAAATAATGATGTCATTTTGATTTGTACATCAATCCTATCCCTATCGGAGGTTCTCAATACAATGCCACTACATCGCCTGAAACGGTCACCTCTCTTTGTGGATGTTCTCTCGGTCAAAGAGTACCCGAGAGATGTTCTATTGAAAGTATACTGTCATTTCCATCATACCTTATTGAAGTTATAATACGATATGTTCCTTTTGATGTTATTATCTCGGCGAGTATTCAAGCACGCATGTCAATTGCTCAGGTGCTGCCAGAGGAATTGGATGTGTTGTGCACTCATCCGATGTTTGGGCCGGAGAGTGGGAAAAATGGATAGAAGGATCTTGCTTTTATGTATGAAAGAGTTCGAATAAAGGACGAAGCTACGTGCTCAAGTTTTCTACGAATTTTCGAAACTGAGGTAATAATAACACCACCAAGATAAACTCTCGCTTTTCGCCTAAGCTGGCATAGATGTTACTATTTGCTGCTAAACAACAGCCTAATCAGCGACTTACAAGCCATGTATATCAGTAAGCACTTGACCCAAGAGATAACCATTAGCCAAGAGACAACCTTGTTATCAATATGCTTGTTAAACGGGCCCCTTTCTTCACATCTCTATCCTAAAAACAACGAACAAGAAACAACTAAAACTCGACCAGTGAGGAGTTATCCTTTTTAGTCATTGGGCCACTTCTGAACAGATAAAAGAATAGCCACTTAACATACGAAGACAGCACAATGCTTGCTATACGCTTTCACTTTTCATCTGAAGGAATCTACCTCTTGATAAAAACAGGGTTGGGGGAGACAAAACTCCACCACCGAGCTTTCGACCCAGCATTTTCAATAAGATTGCATCCTCGATATATTCCCCATTCCATAATGCAATAACTATAAAATGTTTGATTCTTTGTTGACCAGGGTTGTAGAATGCTGGAAATGTCTTGTGAAGAACATGATATGGTAGCTGCACGGAGTCAATTTCTTACTCACACAATTGGGAGGTAAAACTACTGCCTTCAAATATTCTAGACCAAAACCACAATTAAGCTTGAATTCCTTCCGATGTAATAGGATTTTATCGGAAATGGAGGTCAAGCCCACATCCATGAGCACAAGAGGTTTTGAGACACTGATTCATCTGGTATGCTCAATTGCTTAAATTTTCATCAACTCTGTTTTCCCCTGTATCCTTGTCATTAAACAGACCCTAAATACAAAGTGAAGAAAGAAACCAAACAAGTCTCTTCTTTTTTCTTCTTCCCAGAAAGAGAGCACCATGAAAGACAGCTCTGATCTGTTTGGTGGCCTATTCGTCTATGATAGATTTGCCAAACAAGAGGTAAATTTGCTATACTCTTATGATCATGGTCACCTAAATTTTAAGATTTTAGTTATTTTTTCTTTCTTTCATCTTTTTTTTTTTAGATTGTGTGACACGGAATCGAATGTTCCCCAAAAAAATTCTGATGCAGCTGAAGAACCTAGAACTTTCCTTGGAAAAGGTTAAGCAAATGCTACAAGACAAGATGACCGAAGAGCAGAAACTGAATGAGTCCAAGTTTTGATATAGAAGTCTCGCCAATATCGCATTAAACATATACTGTTGTGCTATGACTAATTATGCTTTCCGCTTAGATTTGGGCATTCATTGCTTTTTGGCTTCTATTCCTTCACGTTGTTTTAATTCTCTGTTACAAGACATGGGATTTCTTTTCCAAGAATGTACCCGGTAACTTTTTTTTTTTCCTTGGGGACAAAGAATATGAAGATAAAAGTAAACACCTAAATATTAAAAGAAAATTAAAAAATAACATAAAAATATCATTTTATTTCAGAGTTTAATTCTAATATCAATTAATGCAAAAAACTAAGTCATAATTTAAGAGTTTTAGAATGAGAAATTGATAAGTGTTGAAGGAGGATCATAATGACTATTATGCAAAAATATATATATAAGTGAGTAGTACATCTTGTTTATTTGAAATTTTTATCCGTTACTTTTTCTATCGAGTGTTGCTCAAGAAAGGTGTTAACAATAAAGGAATTCTCAAAACTTAAATAAGAGACTATTAAAACTGCTACTAATCTTATTTAAGATTTGAGTGCAAATCTTCTCGAAGAAGGAGGGAATAATATGATTCAACTTGTGATACAGTCTAAGTAAAGTCAGATTTGTATTTTAGCGTAAAATGCGCAACAATTCAAGTTTATGGTAACAATCATAATTTTCAATCCGATAATTGAATTGGATTAAAATTTTACGCAGGCTTTCCAACCATATTTTTCTACCTTGAGTTAAAATTTCAAGTTTAGAAAGATACCGCAATATCAGTTAACAGAAACTATATGAATTTTATTTTATTTTTATTTGTGAACTTTCTATTTGATTAGGACTCTTTTCCTATAAGGATATGAAAGCTAGTTTTGAAAATTTTGTAGTTCCACGAGGATCTTTAATGAGTTACAATATAATCTTCAAGTGTGGTAAAGATTCATTAATGTTTCAGAATCTTTTTTTATAAGAATTTTTTATTCATCATAGTTACACAAGGAAAGAAGAGCAAGTGATATTTAATGACAGATTAATTATTTTTTATTTTTTTTTATATTTAGGCTTAATTAATATTTTGTTTTGAGCTACAATTCAAGGCTTATTTGGATCGGGTTAAGGATTTTTAATTTAAGATTTTTAGATCAATTTTGTATGTTGACTAGTTCAGTCCACAATGATAGATTCATTGGTGTTACTTTTAAAAACTATTTTAACACATATAACCTAAATTTTGATAGTATTTTATGATTATTATTTCTGAATTTTTTTAATTTTAACAATTTTGCATTATAATTTTCTTTGTTCTAGGGCTTTAAGCCCTCCTTCCAATCAAAATAAATAAATATAAATATCCATGATGTTAAAATAAGAAGCCACATGTTCTCTAACTTTCTGACACGGTATGTCAAAATACCAATCCTATTGGATATGCAGATGTATCACCAATGCTTTGCTATGTCTGTGCCTCACAGTTACTAGGTGGCATGCGAAGTTTGGATTTATATGCTCCCTAAAAATGTCAGTGTGTTATTGCTGGGTAGGTTTGAGGATGGCAAAGTTTGAAGTTTTAAGGGTTTGTTTGCACTTATATACTAGGTGAGATTTGATGCTAGCCTCCAATCTAGTGGTAGTGAGCTTCTTGCTTTTATAAGAGTTAACTAGTTCAAACCCTCCGTCTAGCATATTTGAGTTTTAAAAAAATGCCCGATTACAAAACAAGTCAAAGGAGCCCCTCATCTTTGTAATGGTAGCCAATTCAGTCCCTGGTGGCAATACACTTCCCCTACCCCGCTAATTACTAATGCTAACTCCCATAACCATTGATTTTGGGATCCTATGTCCAAAAATAAAATTGCTGGCAGAACCAAAGTAGCCCCTCATCTTTGTAGTGGTTGCTAATTCAGTTCGTCCGTGATCCTATTATTAACTCCCCTACCACTGATTGTGGGCTGCACAGTTCTGTGGCACACACGAGAAAGAAAGCGTTCTGTTGGAATCCTAAAATCAAGTTCTGGGATCCCTGTGGCGGTAGCTTAAGTCAGAAATTTAGGATTCGTTTTCTAATGATTTAATTCCTTGAGAATAGTAGGAAAACACGCAGGAATAAGAATCTCTAGTAGTTTACACTCAAGGCTTAAGCAAGGACAGAAAGTAGCTTGGAGATTGCCATAGAAGAAATAACAGAGCAAACGAGATGAGAGAACAAAAACATGCACACCATGCCCGTCCTCAAATGCAAATCAAAACACTCACTATTTCATTATGAAATCTAAGAAAATAACCCCGGCACACAGGTAAGCTGACACTCACTGCTGTTTCATACTGAAATTCAAAATCCCACGCAGGAAAATCCCAGCCAAAACTTATCCTACTTAGAACCTTACACATATAGTAAACACGAAAGCTTCAGAATTTCTTAGAAGATTCTAATTTTACCAAAGTTATCAAAATACCCTAGTTCCAAATTCACCCAAAGCACAATTATATTCCCAAATTAGGAACCGTGACCTCATACCAGATGGACTTACCTCCCACGCTCACCCACAGTTCATCAAATAAATCGCAAACTAGAACCCATAACCTTGGACTGATAATCCAATATATAATATCCCATAAAAACAACATTTTAGTTTCCCTTGGAAGAAAATCCCTGAACTTTCAAGTTAATATTTAGCGAAATAGACAGTAAAATAAAACAAACTGCCTTAGGATTATGCCATTCATTTATCTGGAGAAATAATTTCAAGCTATATTTCTGAATTTACTACATAAATTCAAATTTAGTGCAATCGGTATAAAATCTGTAGCTAAATCTAGTATGCCTACACCATGTTTGCCAAAATTTCAAAGAATTATACTGAACAAATTACATTGGGGCCATGAAAGAGGTATATGATTGAAATCTATTCCTTTCAGTTCTCTCAGCTGCTCAGGAAGAAAGCTTTACAAAGTAGTACACAAATATGAAAGTAGAATCACCAGCTCATTGATTGTTGATTTCATCAATACTGGTATCTTTCAAGGTATTACATCCAATTGCAGCATTACTAGGAGAATCCAGTGTCTGATAAGAGGGTGGTTCACTCTTCTGACTTTGCAGCCCTGAAAAGCGTGCAAGGTCGACCCATTGCTGCAGGAATTAAGGCAAAAGACAAAGTCAAGTTCATGCTAAAAAAGAGAAAACACTGGAATGCAATGCCATTGTTGATTTTGATGGTCTGAATGCCATTGTTGATATTTTGTTGATGATTTTGATTTTGGTGGGGCCCGTCAAGTAGATATGCATGAACTAAATCACCCCAAATGAAACACCTCCACACTTAAATACCAATAAAATAAATCCCCTTAGACTATAAATGGTTTACCATTTTTGCAGAAGCCTTTCTCTTCAGATAAGTACATGCAAATGCTTACTATCTTTGACGACATGATTTCAAAGAGATGCATGACTTAAAAGATATTTCAAAGAAGTAAATATAGCTTTTACCCCAAGTGGAACTTGTAGTGAATGAAGAAGATTCTAACCTGAGTTCCCCAATAGGAGTTAATTGTCCGAACAATAAATGACAGCATATTTACAAGAAGAGTTTGAGAAGAAAATTCATCAGAGATTCGATGCTCGACAATTCCAGCAATTATCTGCAATAACCAAGAAAAAGAAAAGGCTCAAGCAAAATAATTTACCAAATAAATAATTAACCAAATCCTACAGAATATCAGCTACGGAAATGCCATGTGCATGCTTTTTCAACCTTCTAACTAGAGACAGCTATAAGCCTGTAATACTAAGCCTACATAGCTTCCCTTATAAAAGCAGCAGAGCAAGGACATGGAAGCTGGGAACTCGATGTTTGCAGGAGTGCTGCCCCAGTTGTTTAGCTCATTTTATCATGTTGACCAATGATATAACAGACCATGCATTTCAAGGACTCTGTAAATTTCAGAATGAAGGCGCAACACTAAATCAAATTTATATGCTATAGCAGACATTTAAGAATTTACAGCCTTAGTTTAAGCTATTTGGCAAATACAGGTTCTAAAAAAGCTAGGTATGCATGGTAACCTAGAAGCCAAGGCAGATTCAGACTCTGGAAGGTCATGAACAGCAATTTCTATTAAAGGTGATGAAGGAAATTGAGGGAAAATTGGATATCAAATCACATGAACTATTAGGACATGGTTCAAATCAACAGTTGAAATTCAGCATACTCTACTGTTAGCTCTTAACTTGCAGTGAGATTAAAAAGATAGTGATGAAACCATTGGAAAAGAGAAGAAAAGAAAAATCACTTCATTGTTACATAATCCATTCTGTCAGGACCATATTCCTCGTATACAGCCATATTTACATGCTCTTCCCAATAGGAAGGAAGCCAGATATTCAAGGAGTTTTCGCCATCATACTATTTATCCTTACCTTATAGTGGAACTAACACTAAATAATCTATGCCCAAATAAATTTGTCAGATAATTTGCAATGCAAAAAATGTACTTAACAGGTCCATTTTTCACAGCAACAAGTAACTCTACCTGATACCGCAGATTCGCTGATGTTCCAAGAAAGCATCCATAGATAGCTGCTGTTTTGAGTATTGGTGATCTTTTAGTTCGTCGATCAGTAACCAATGCTGGATTGATTAGTTTGCGAATTGCATACAAAAAATTTGAGGCAGCAACAGCCCCAATACTGGAAATAAATCCAACACTAGAAAGCTTCACACCACCAACAATGACAGATGCTACTCTGTGACTGATATTCCAGTCCTTCCCTACAAGATTCTTTTGAAATGCATTATCTGGGATGGACTTGAGGAGACCTTTTAAAGCATCCACACTGTCAGGGACCGCTGTGTCATCAGCATAAGAAAGGAATGACAAAGTTGGGGCAGGAAGCCACACAGTAAAAAAATCAACAACTATTCCCCTGACAGTATCTGTAATTACATAGTCAAGCTCTTCAAAGAAATTTTCTTTTCGCCTCTCATATTGCGCCAAGAGAGTAGTGGTGATTGAGATTGCCTCTTCTATAGCTAATCTATGCAAGAATTTGGGATCAGCCAACAACCTTTCCCTGAAACCCTGCACACTTAAACGAGCTATGGTCAAGTAAGTACCAACAACATTACCTTTCCTAGAAAAATCCCATATCAAGCAAATGATAATGTCAAGAAGCATTGCGGTAAGAATGAAAAAATTCTAATGAGAACAAAGTTTTTGCTGCCAGAGAGTAAGTATACCTGGAAACGATGAGTGAGTTCCTTAATAATAGGATATTGCTCCAGATCAAAGAAATTCTGCAGTACTTCTGGCGATACCAAACCAAGATCAAGTCCTTTTTGGAGGTCCTGATGAGCATAGCAGCATATTATTTCATGAAATAAAAGGAAAGGAATGTCCTTGAGGAGACAGCAAATGTGTGAGAAAATTCATGATTGGAAAATAATGGTAACTTGCAAACTCAGCAAAGTAACCACATTTTTGCACCTTTCTTCTGTCCTACAGTTGTTATTTCAAGAACAAAACAGGAAAAATATAGCTCTCATATTGTACCCTTCAGCTTACCTGAGGCAGGGCATCTCGCCTCCTACCAGCTGCATTCATCACTCGAGCAATTTCAGCACGATCAAAGCAATTCCGATTGCAAGGTCTGGCAGCAGAATACCACAAGAAATCACCAACAGGGACTTCCCCCTCTCTTCGTATGAACTGTCTTTCAGGATCAAGTAATATAACAACTTGGTTTTTCTTCTGTGTCTTCTTTGAAATTCTTGCTGGCAAACCTGTCCCTCTGGATCCATACATTACATGGCTTGCACCCGTCACCACTACTAGCAAACCATTGGCTCCTCCATCTATAACGGCTTGCATAATAATTTGAGACATGGCATGATCCTCAACTACTCTTGCTTGTGCAGATAAGTATGAGCTAGGTCCAAAAGGAACAGGTTGCTTTGGAGCATTCATATCAGTTGATCTCCGTGAGATAGATGAGAATCCTGAGATGAAGCCTGAACCAGCTGGAGGAGCATACAGTTTACGATCCGCCTTGGAAAGCCCACGAATGCCCTCAGCTTGCACAGTCCTCAGGACCTACTCATGCCACGGGAATCAATAAATCCATGACAATATATCATTTTGCACTCTGACTGATATATAAACTAACAAACTAAACTAAGTGAAACAAACACTTAAGTATGAAAGAAGGATAACCAAAAAGTTTACTACTTAAATATAAAACGCCCCCCACAAATCCTGAAACAAAAACCTGATAATACACTCAAAAAATAGGCAATGCAACTATTGTCCGACGTATTGCCGTAAAATCATAAAAAAACGCAACTTTCTTCCAATGTTACACAATAGCTAACAAAAGAGCCAACGAAACAAATAAATTATATTTCCTTTAATACAAATGATCCATAAATCGAGAAAAAACAAGCTGTCACACTCAATATGTATAGATTACTAACATCAACCAATGTGTTAAAACTTGCAGATAGCATTATTCAACACTTTGATGGATATACAAAGAAGCAATTTCATTTTACCTTAAGCGGAACACCACAAGCAACAATTCTAATTCCATTATCACGACAATAACTCAATAAAGGCTCACACTCCTGCCATCCTTGCGGTGGCCAGTGCGTCATGTAACCCTTCAATGTGTCTCCATCTATCCTGCCACCAAATTTCACAAACATCAACGTGAATAATTTATTATTGGTTTCTCAGAATAATGTTTATACAATAAATGGTGAGAAAAGGAAGATGCACCACCTTTTATCCAAGTATTCATTTAGCAGGCGCTGCAAGTCACAAGGGAAAGCTTCCATGGCAAGAGAAATTGATTTCTCCCTCTCATCGCACTGTTTTTTCAAATTCTTAACAATCTCAAGCTCCAACTCTTTATCATCTTTTATAGGCACTTGCTCTGCTTCTCCTAAATACACAATCCTACCATTCATTATCTTCTCCCACACTTTTCGTTTATCCTTCCCAACAGCCATCGGCTCCCCGATCACCGTCGCGTCATAAATCCTCGAACTTATCACCTCCTCCGATTTCTTCTCCGCCGCCACCGTCGGAGGAGGAGGAGGCGGAGAGTCCGGTTCTTTCTTGGCTAACTCGGCTTTGGACGCGGCGGATTGGAGGATTGAAACGCCGAGAGCGAGGAGAGGAGTGAGCAAAACCTGGCGGCGTCTGGTGACGGTTTGAGTTTGACTGGAGCATGGAGAATCGGGGACGCTGAGGTGGCAGCGGTGTGCGAGGGAAATTGTTTTGGAGGGAAAGAGGCGGCGGAGAGGTGGTGATGGTGGAGTGGAGGGACAAGTGTGCCGTGGAGGTGTAGAGGCAAAGAGTCGTTGCGTGTGGGGCCTCATTTTTTTTTTTTTTGAAACGGTAGTAACGAACTGTGGTGTGGTGACACACGGTTAGGGCGTGTGAGAGAGAGACCTTGGCCCTTTGAAATAAAATAGTACCGTGGAGTAGTAGGAGTGTGGATTTGTATTCAGCAAGTGGAGGGAAAAAAAAAAAACTTTGTGACTTGGAAGTGGCGTGTAATTCCTGTTTTTTTTTTTAATAAAAAAACTGATAATTTTGTTGATCATGTTTTTTTCTGAGGTGCGGAAAATTAGAAATGTAGGATATGTGGCTATAAAAAGGTTTGTGGTGTCCTCGTGGGGACCAGAAGTGGCTTCTGTGGTTAGTTAGGCTTCGGGGTGATGACAAAAAATCCATTTCACTCTATGATTTAAGAGGAAAAGAATCAATATTTGCAGATAGAGGAAGGAGAGGAATCAGTATATTCGCAAAAAACATGACAAATTTTCAACCGAATGACGACCACTCTTCTGTAAACTGGCATCAGGTAGCTCTTAAAGACAGTGGGTACTGGCATCATGCAAATGGTCGGTCCAGCTCGGTTGCATTTCATCCCCTTTCCTTCTAGCTAGGAGAAAAAAACAACAAAACTAGAAGTTTGAGGGGTAGTTTAGTTGATGAGATTTTAAGTTTATTTTTGAATAATAATAAGTTTGAATTTTTATAAGATTATTACATGATTATTAATTTTAAAATCCATAAAATTAGTTGAAATATATACTCAAATACACAAGTTAATATAACAAAAACAACGAAATTAGATATTATTTGATTTTATCATGATGTTTATGCTGTTAAGTTTTCGTTTTCGGTTTGTGTACTTTGGTCCGTGAAAGAAGGATCGTAGTTCAGCACGTTAGGTGTTGTTTCATAGCTTTGCTAATTTGAGCTGAAAAAACAAGTTAGCAAAGAGAGGCATGCCCAGGGGTCAATACAGCGGGGAGTGCCTTTAGGTCGGGACAAAGCAAGGGAGATTCTCTTCTCAATTACTTGTTTGTATTCTTTTTATAATGGATGAGTAGATCTTATTGCTACTTTTAAAATTAAATAAATAAAATGATGTTTGAGGTCAATTTGCCCCCTTTCGTCTTCTTTTGATTTCGTGAGGGATTTTTTATTCTCTTGTTTTTTGTGTTAGAATCGGACGGTGCAATTTAGCAAATGTAAAATCCCTAACCACAAATTTTCACAGTTTTATATTATTTTTTTAAAAAAAAAAATTATTTTTAATACCAATACATTAAAATAATTTAAAAATATCAAAATAAATTAATTATAAATAAATAAATAAATAAATTTAAATTTATTTAAATATATTTTTAAAACATAAAATAAACAAGTTATGTATATTTATTGAGTTGATATACGAGTCTCAGAGCATAGTCTATTTTAGAATAATTTTTTTATTAAAAAAATATAAATTAAATTGTGTTTGGATAATTTTTTTCAAAAAAACTCAAATAGTATCATTATTAAAAAAATTAAAAAATATTAAAATTAATTTAATCAAATCTCATTTGAATTTTACTAGATTAGTCAAGTTATTAGTTAACTCATCAAAACATTTTTTTAATAAAAAAAATAAAAACATTGTTTTAAATGGCGCCTCTGGACCGATCCACATTAAATAACTAAGAGCAGCTCAAATCCTGGCTAAAAAAGTAATGGGTGAATTAGGCAATTGGCACATAAAAAAAAAAGGTGAAATAACATATTTTTACTTCTTGTGGTTAAAAACAATAACATTAATAATTTTATAAATGGAACCAATCAAATTACACCAAGAACTAAAGCTTCAGAAACTCAGCTAACGATTAAAGTCTGAATGTCATGTATCAGGTAACCTTAATAAAAAGAGTATTGCCTTCTAAGCTAGTATTATCCATTGATTTTAAAATCAAATAAGCGAGACTAGGGAAAGCAGCGAGTGTAGTAGTGGCGAGCCTCGTCTCCTTGAATGATCGATTATGAAGCACCAGTTTCAAACCTTGTCTATTTCTTGTCACTTTGAAAGTCCTTTATTTTCTTGTCCTAACTCAGAGTCTAAAATCTGAAGCACATGTCCACATACACGCCTGAGTCGACTTCTGGTGAGGTTAGCTGGATAATTGTTATTGTGGCGGTGGTGATGGAAGAGGTGGAGAGACTATTATTCACGGTGATAATGGAGCTTGAAAGGTGGAGGAGATAGGAAGGTGAGTTAGGTTGGAGGGGCAGAGATTATTCATGTGATTTTTCTCTTTTTTAACCTGGTCTTCATTTTTCTCTTTTGTTTTTTATTTTTACACGCAGAAGTAATGAATAAATTTAATAAATATTATTTTTAAGTGTGATAACTATCTTAGTAAATACTACTGTTCACAAGTGCAATAAAATAAAAATATATTAATTTATAAGAACTTTTTTAAATTGTGTTGTCCTTCCAGAATCTTTACACTACCATGCTATTTTTTATATTAAAAAAACCCGAAAACAACGCCAATTTCGGAGACATATTAAAGTTAAATCAAACAGGACCTAACTCTAATTGACCAGAGTCCATTTTACAAGCCAGAATCTAACGGCCCAAGGCAATGCCAGCTCCGGAAAAACTTGGGCTCATGCTGAACTGTTGTATTCGGTTAAGAGCACGTCTAATTGCTATTATTTTTTAAATAATTTTTTTTTTACTATAATATATGTTAATAATATATTTTTATTTTTAAAAAATTATTTTTAACATCAGATATTAAAATAATTTAAAAACATTAAAAATATATCAATTTAAAATTTATATATAAAAAAATGTTTTGCCAAGCGTAAGATGCAAAAATCATCTCCGCCTGCACCCCGTCATTCTGTGGCAAGCCGAAGTGCCTGCCATTCTTCTCACCTGGAAAGGAGGGACGTCCAAACAGAGAAAGCCTTGTAAATAGTAACCACTTGACAAAAGTAAACAGTGACCCATGCGCACGTCACTATTATTTGCAAGGAAAAGGAAAAGAAATTGTGGTCCATGAAACTCTATTCCTGGCATGTAATTGCGATGATGCCACCAAGAACATTATTCATTGGCACTCCTGCTATCCTGTCTAAAATCCCTGGGATGATGATCAAGGCGGTTTTTTCCCTCTGGGATGACTGCGTGACGCCACTCATGCACTTTCCCTGTGGCGCAACATGTGAAACAAGCATGTAAAGAAATTAAATGCGATCGGAGGTCCGGAGCATCCAAATACATGGCTTTTTTTGTTTGAATTTAATTCGGTGAAAATTATAAAAAAACAAAAAAATCACCGTGCAATCACGGAGACGGTCTAAATTATTGATTATCTAGTTTTAGTTGTCGTTTTTTAAGTGTTTTCTTTCAAGTATTAAAATAATACTTTTTATTTTTGACACAAATAATTGATTTAAAAATACAAAAAATATATTAAATTTTTTCAAAAATATTTTTGAAATAGAAAATAAATGGGTTCTAAAATAAATTTTCGGTATCAATTATTATATCAACTTGCAAATTTTTTTTCTACCATCCATTTCACATGTACCACCGCACTGCCTCGTCATATATTGCTTATGAATCAAGTACAGGCAACAGACACACGGTCACGGAAGAGAAAACCCATGACGGATCTTAAACTTCTCTCTTGCATGTACATGGGCAGTCGTTTTCTGGTATGATCTATAGTCAGGCATCAGCCTGATCGTGACCTCTCTTCCACGAAGGCATTTTTGGTGGATTGGAAGAAACCACATCCAGCTACTTCCGGATCTTTCGTTTTCATCAAACAATGGCTGCCTCTGCGGACGAAAAAATTTAGAAGAAGAAAAAATGATACGACCTCGAATTCTGGACAGCCCATAAACCTCCCGCCCGGATTACATAAACTTCAGCTAGTTCTTGTTCGAGCTTGGTCACCACTTGGCAGACCACATTAACATCGTCACCCATCTCCATGCTTTCCATCTCTGAATTATTATTGGAGGAATTGTGAGATTAGGGTTACTGTATTCTTCGATGGATCGGTGTTTTAGAACAAGAATTGGGGCAGCGGGTGGTGTTGCTTAATTGGGACTTTTTGTCGAGCTCGTATGCTAGAGAGAGAATTTAACGCGTGGGAGAGGGAAAGGGAGAGAAATTTCCCTCCAGATTTCCAAATTTCTAAACATATAAAAATATATATTTTTAACTTTGTAATTTTTAATATTAACACTTTAGAATTTAAAAAAAAATATTGATTTTATATTTTTTAAATAAAATATTTAACTATTGTATTTCCAAACATACCAAGGAAGAATCATGCTCCCCGGTACAGTTACTTTCACTTATATAATATATGCATTTAATTTTGTCCTGTAAAATTTGATTTGAAGATATCCTGATCATAAAAAAATAATAATAACCCAGTATATTATCTTGTGATTGTTATTTTACTGTCTAATGTAATATTTATAATATCAAACCTTGACTTATCCCATTCACGATCTGAAATGAGATACGTACGCTTTAAAAAAAAAAACACAAGGGACATCCACTCTCCTCGAAGGTGAGGATGTTTTATCATTCGCCTATTCATCATTATATTTGTGACTATTCTCTCTATTTTTATTTTTTTTATTTACATATAATGTTTGGACCAACTTGTGCATACCACGACTAATCCTCACGGCCTACTGAATACCCTACAAATCCAGTAGACATATAAAGCACCGCGGGGTAAGATACGTGCATGTTAGGGTTCAAATTCTAGTACAGTAAAAAAAACAAGTCTCTTTCACCGCTAAACCAAGATCGATTCTCTTTATTTTAAAGATAGAAGTCGTAGACGAGCATCATACATAAAGACGACCGTAGTCAGCGGCGGAACAAATAGGAGACAAGCAGTTGTCCGGACTCCTATAAAATATTTTAATTTTTTATTTTAAATAGATAGGTTATTTAATAATATAGCTTATTATATTAATTCTGGTCTTCTCTGTAGACTACTGTCATCTCCACCCCTGAACGCAGTGTATGTTTTGAACATGAGATAGCATGACATATTTTACAATATTACCGCAACACCATAAATTCACACGAGTCTGGTAACTTTATGCATCCATTTTTATATAATTAGATTAAGATTAACAAAAAAAAATTAAGGGGTTTGGAAAAAATATTTTTCTTCCATACTCGTTGCATCATAATTGTAATAATTCATTGTTTTTTTTTTCAATATATTCTTTTAAGGTTGTATTTATTTGGAATTGAGACCTGTGGTTTGTTTTATTTGTGTAGCTTGTGAGATTACGGGTTGTAAAAAAAAACCTACTCTATCAAATTAAATGGAGTTTTGTTAATTTGAAAAAATTGAAGTTAGAAGATTGAATTTAAACAATAGAAAAATATTTGGCTCTTTTTTTTTAAAGAGCTAGGGGCTCAATTGCACGGGCAGGGAAAAGATTGACACCATTTTTTTTTCACTCGTTTTTTTTTATTAGACCTGACAATGTTTTTTTGTTGCATGGAAACTGGGACACCTGGCCTGGGAGAAAATTTCTGAAGCACGGTTACTCGATTTTATAAAATAAAATTTTATTTTGTTAATCTAAACAAAATAAGCCTCAGGGTACCAGATTATATGAAACAATGTAAGATGCGCGAGGTAAACGAGCAGTGGCAAACACTAACGCGTGGAGGAAGCCTTTGCGCTTTAACAGCGTTTGCGGCCTCCTCCAAATTCATGCCCCCCAACTCAAGTGTCTTTAAAAGCGTTTTAGCGAGGTCGTCCCGGTGGCATGGCGGGCGTTGGAGGTAGAGGTGCATGGCTGGCTGCTGGTTTTATTTCTTCTCTCGCTTCCCCTCTCTTTTTTTCTCTCCCTATTCTCCTTGCTTACGCCTGTCCTCGCCAAAATAGCAAAAGGTCTGCCATTTGTTTTTATGTTAAATTGTCTTTATTATTTTATTTTGTAGTTGTTTTATTTTAATTTTTTTAATTAATTCAATCCATTATCACTTGGGTGATTGAGAAATGGTTTGGTAATTATTTCTGCTTCTTCATGTATGGGGTGATCCTAACCTGGGGATGAAGATTATAAATCATAACCTTAAAATATTAGCTTGATTTAATTTTTTATTGTTGTTTTATAATTTATGATATATTTTATTTTTATTTTTTATTATTGAGCTAGTCAGATATTGAGTTTTACAATACTTATTTATTTTGTTTGCACAGGGTCACCTCAATTTCATAACTTGAACTACGGTTTAACGATTTAATTTGAATTTACATGTTTTTTGATATAACAAATAGATATTTTGCTGGTTTTTCTCTTTAATTTTTAACTAGTTTGGACTGATTTTCTTGATTTTTTTAAATTTTCTTTTTGCAAGTCTCTCCTGATTCCGCAGCCCGAGTCCACGATCTAAAAAGTTTGTTCAGAGTGATTAATTTTTTTCAATTTATTTTTAATTTTAATTTATAATATTTAGTTGGTGGAGAGTCAAGCTTGATTAATTTTTTAATTTTATTATTATGATTTAAATTACAAGTTTAATTAATTAAAAATTAAGTTTTGTGATTTTTTTATTTGTTTTTTACTAAGTTAGTTTAATTTTATAGCTCAAGTGATGAATTTTTTAAGTTCAACCAAGCTTTAACTTATTTTTTTTTCTTTTTAATACCAGATAGATAAAAACTCCTTCGTCGTTTTTTTATTTTATTTTCTCTGCATGGAATTCCATGATCCTATTCTCAAGACTTAGTTCTTGAGTTTACATGGTTTAGCCATACGGATTCAAGCTATTGTTTTGTTGTTTTTTAAGTTGATTTTTTTCTCAAAAAAATACCAGCCTCTCAACACCCTTGCCTGTTAGGGATTGGATTTGTTGATTTATTTCACTTTATTTTTAACACAAGCATCGTAGGCTATAGAAGCTGCCAAGGATTGGTCTAAACCAATACGGTACATTCCCATTTTTTTTTTAAAAAAAGTTGTTGTCTGATATGTAATCTCAACCGTGTTTGAAAAAAAAAATCATCAAAATATATTAGATTTTTTCCTCATCGTTGATTTTTCAGGTTAAAAACATATTAACAATTATTCTATATTTTTTCTTCACTTTTTTAAAACAATTCAGATCCACGCGTCGCAAGGATAAGCATCCATGTTTTTCACCCATCTAAGTCCCAGGCAAACCATACACACTCACTCATAATGAGTATACTGGTCAAGTGTTTGTTTCTTACTGTATTTATGTTATTTTTAAAATAATTTTTTATGTTAAAATACATGTTAATAGTTTTTTATCTTTTTAAAAATAATAAAAATATATTAATTTTAAATAAATAAATGAAATTAATTTTTTTGAAAAATATTTCCAAAACAAAGAAAGAAAACAGGTACTAAATCCAAATGCAAAACTAACTCATTTATTATTACTTGAATTAACAAGCCAGGATTACATTCGACTTTTATACTTAAAAAATGGAAAATAAAAGAAACTGTCGCCTAAGTCATATCACATATATGGTAAATATCTACGAAGAAGATTCGCAGGGATGGTCAATCACAATTCATGCATGTATAGACTATAGAGTCTATACTCTCATTCCCGCCCGAACCACCACTACCGTTCCTAATTACAAATAAACCTTGTCATCCTGCACCAACAGTAAAAAAGGAATATGTCGACTCGTGGGCAAATAAATAATTTCACTTCCCTGTCAGATCGTACACTCTCAAAACAGCAAAGATGAGCACGAGAATGGTGGTCATATTTCGCGCTTCTTCGTGAGAACCTGTAACGTTTTTCTTTCCCGTACTGCTAACCTCCCTGAACTCTCTGCCACCCCCTGCTCTCCTTCCGTCACCCTTCATTTCCATTTTTGTTTGCAGAAACCCTAACCTTTTCTTTCCTCTTTTGACGGTTTTTTCCTAGAAACAAACAAAAGCTCTTCTTCGCTCATGCATCTCTTCCGAGACATTTGATTTCAGTCTCAAGGTTCTTCCGTTAAACTATCCTTTTGTTTTCTACCTTTAGTCTTCACTTCATATTTCTAAGCGATTTGTTTTTTTTTTTGTTTTTTTTGGATGATCAACTAATTTGCCATTATTCTGCGAGCGAGTGAGAGAGGTTTGTGTTTCTCCTTCTCATTTCTTTCTATTCTGGAAAATAATCATTATGAATTCCTTTTTTCCTACCTCAAATTTACAGCTGAAGGAAAACTTCGGAGAAATATGTGCAACATTAATTAACTGACGGTTGACCTCCATAAACACTGATTTTCTTGTTTTGTTTTTGGTTCATTTTTAAGATGATTGTGTTTTTTTCCCTCTTTATTTTGTTGAAAATCGTGAAAGAAAGCTGAAATCAGTTTGCTATATTTATTTATTATTTTTTAATTCAAGAGGATCCTTAAACTGTGGTTCATGTGGAGTAGAGTTAAGTAGCTTAATTAATCGTGTTTCGTTTTCATCGTGATGATCTTTCCAGCGAGAAATTGTAGGCATTAGTGCTTTTTTTTTTAAAAAAAAAATGTTGATTCTAATTCTAAGTATAAATATGGTACAGGTTTTCTCTGTTAAGATACGTTTTTTTCGGAATTCTATTTATTGTCTCACGTCATGTACGTTGATCGAGTATTTTCTGTTGTTGCTTCGATGTTAAATACGTTTTTTTTCTCTTAGGTTGCTTGCATTCTGGCTCAATGTAGCTCCAAGTTTTCCTTCTTACGACATGTTGTGATTACTGTTTCAAAATGATAAAAACATTTAGTGATTATATCTCTTTCTTGTTTAGCTTGCTTGCCGGGTTTGGGAAAAATTCAAGATTCAAGGGGATTGTATTGTAGTTTATTTAATTCAACCCTGCCCCTGTTTATGTTCACTTGCCTAGCTTTGTGCCTCCGATGTAGACTATTGATTTCAGTCTCAAGGTCACTCTATTCACTCTCTTTTTTATGTCTTTCAGGCTTTTACATGAGGCTTTTCCTAGATTCTTTTCTTTTTTTATTTTTGTTTAAATTTATGACCATTGCTAGGCAATGTTCATCAAATAAATTTTAATTTATTTGATGTAGTGGATCCCTGTTAACATTTGGAGTTTGAACACCTTATGGAATATTCTTCATGTCTGAGGAGAGTTTTGATGTTGTTGATGAAACATGACTAAGTGTAGTGACACTAGTTGTGATACGTGATTGTTGTCAGCTAGAGCATCTTAAGGAAGGAAGCCAAACTTGAATGAGAACATAAATTTCTTTAATCATATGGAGTGTTTAAGGTCTGATTTGCTAAACCAAGATATGCAACGAGTTGTGTTCATCTTATGCCCTTTGTCTAGTAGGAGATTTTAGATGTTTAGTGTGTTTTTCTTTGGTTGCTTTGAATTGTATCGATGTGGTTCAAATTTTCTTTGTTATGATATGTGTTTTAATTCCAGTTATTTATATATGCTCAAGTTTTTCAGTGCCCTTTATTGTGTTTTTCCTTTATTTATTTGTTCTCACTATAAAACTTGTTAGTGCGGCGCAATTCTCCCTGTCAAGGCATGCTGTGATTAGTTTTCGCTTCTTTTTCCCTTTTGGCTTTTGGGGTGGGGGAAGGAGGGTCAAGGGGGAATTGTTTAGTTGCTGAATCTGTTCTTTATTCATCATGGAATATTGATTGAAAATGAAACTAATGGAAGGCTATTATTTTTATTTTTTGAATCAAAAGAATGGGTGCAGGAAGGAAGACACGGACATTCCACTTAAAGGAGAAATCAGTAACTCAAACGTCAGTTAATAGCAGTATAACAGCTAGGAATCTGAGGAAGAGTGATCTAGCTGGAGTAATATTTGGATGCAAGAATAACACAATCAGAGAATGCTTCTCAAAACAGTTGTTTGGTTAGTACCCTTCACTTGTTTTTCATGTTTAGATTATAATGTGTACATACTCTGACTCCACTTGCTTGGGAAATTTTTAATATGCTTTCTTGAACAGGAATACCGGGTTCACATTACCCCTATGTAAAGAAAATAGATCCTGGTTTAGCATTGTTTTTATTCAACTACAGTGACAGGAAGCTTCATGGCATATTTGAGGCTACCAGTCTTGGAGGATGGAATATCGATCCAAATGCCTGGACTGAAGATGGCTCAGGCATTACCCCATACTCTGCACAGGTATCACATGTTAATTCTGTTTTTGGGTCCTAAGTTATCAAGTCTTAACCTAATCCATGCTTGTTTCTTTTAGGTTAGGATACGAGTCCAGATGCAGTGCCAGCCATTAGTGGAAGATCAGTTAAGTCCAATCATCGCAGAAAACTACTATAGACCAAACCTTTTTTGGTTTGAACTAGACCAGGATCAAACAAACAAGTTTATTTCAAAATTCTCATCTTCACTGGTCATTGCAAGTACCAAGGATATGCACAACTGGAATTATCTGCCTTGTGATCCTAATGCGAGGCAAGAAAATGACTATATGGATAAATTTAATGATTGCAAAGAGAGCACTACGACCTCTAGCCTTTCTCTGAAACCATGGAGTGCCTTGTTTAAATTTGAAACTTGTCCTGATACAAGAGCAATGACCGAAAAGTAGAACGCTGAGTCATCCAATGTAAATCTTACAAATCTCGATACGTCCATTGCAGATCATATTGGTGTTGAAACATGTATTGATTCTACCATTAAGAAAAAATCACTGTCTGCTTTGTTTACAAAGAGCACTAGTCCTGTCGCAAGCAAGATGACAGCAGAAGATAATAATGAATCATCTGATGCAAGCGTGGGCAACGTCGAAAATCTGGATGCCAAGAAGTTAAGCATAACAACCTGCATGGCTACTGCATTTCCAGAAAAATCACGGAGTACTTGGTGTGAAAGTGAAAACAGATCTGATGCAAGAGAGGTGATGGCAGTGGGTAGTGATGGAGAAAACTCTGAGGTAGATTCACAGGAAAGAAAGAACTCAGAAATGGAGTCTTTATATCTTCGTTCTGTGCTAGCCAAGGTAAGCTGTGGTATTTGTCGTGCTTAGTGTTTTTAATATGGACCTTTTCTGTTCCTCTAATTGTTTGTGACATGTCTTGAAGTTATCTATGGAATTGGAAGATTTGAAATCATCTCAGTCAAGTCAAGTTCAAAAAATCAGTTATTTGGAGCATGAACTGGTATGATCTATTATTCACTAATCACTATTGTCTTTGGTAAATGACAACTTTTGAAATGCTATGTAGTCTCTACTAGTGCAAACTGTTAAAATTGACTCATCTTTAATTAAGTACCTTTTTTGTGCAGTTTGAACTGATAAAGTCAACTTCATGAGAACTAGGGAATTTGCTGTCTTCTTTATAGATCAAACAATTTCTGTGATCAGCGTGAACACATCCATTAAGCTACCATTCATGTGTGATCTCTTAGTGCAATGCCGTGGTCCATGGTTTCTACTATGTATTGTGCTTGTTTGTATGTATTCCTTTCACAATAGGTTGATTATGAATCATTCACTACTCTCTCAAAGCCTCTTCCAGAAATCGATGCAAATTTATGTTCTGTGAAATTTCCATTTTTCTCCCCAAAACTTTCTTCAACATTGCTTTATTTTGGAGTTTTTGTGTTGGTCAATTTTCATCGTTAATTTTCTATTCAATTTACATGTGTTGAAATGTTGTTAATGGAATATTCTCCCTATTTAAAGAATTTGTTAAATCTCTGAATTCAACAAGTTTCATATACTTATATGATGAAGCTGGTTACTTTTATATATAATGGAGAGAAGCTCAAATGGGGTTATCATATCATTTTGCTTTTTATAGGATTTTTTTCTCTGTTGGCTATTGAATTAAAACTTGAAAGTAAATTGGCAATTCAGGCGCAATCAAGAAATGAAATTAAACTACTAAAAGATCAGTGCAAGATGTTGGAGTATGTGTCCTTTCCAGCAATGGGTCATCTTGCAGAAGATGGGTCTGAGCTTGAAGAATTCAACTCTTGCAGTGACGAGTTGATACTAATAGGAGGGTTTGATGGTTCTTCGTGGCTGTTGGGTTTGGACTTTTATTCTCCTTCACAGGACCAGATGGAATCTCTCACATCAATGAGTGCTATACGCAGATATGCCACAACAGGAAGGTTAAATGGTGAAATCTATATATTTGGCGGTGCAAATGATGATGTCTGGTATGACACAGGTATATTTGTTTTTTCTTTCAATTTTTCATCCTTTTCAAATTACTGGGTTTCTATTTCACAAAGCAATAAATTTCAATTTTCTTCGTGTGAAGTTGAATCATACAACCCTTTGATCAAGCAGTGGAGTTCTCGACCTTCCTTAAAGCGAAGAAAGGGAAGTGTGGCAAGTGTTTCTTTGGAGGACAGGATGCTTGCAGTTGGAGGTGGTGATGGGGTTGAATGCTTTTCTGAGGTGGAAATATTTGATCTGAATGTTGGAAGGTGGATCCCTACTCAATCAATGCGTAACAAGGTACCCTTTTAAAACCTGTTAACAACTTGAGTTGGTAGAAATATTGAATCTTTCAACTTCTAGTAATATTGAGTTTCGAAGTTTTCTCTTTGAAGCACTGTCTTCTGATGCTCATTTATTTGACTTGCTTTCGTTCTGCCAGCGATTTACAGTTGCTGCAGCAGAAATTAATGGCATGCTCTACGTTGCTGGGGGATACAATGGAAAGGAATACTTAAAGTAAGATGTTCCGTTCATTTCTTTCTTCTTTTCAATTGCTGGCTGGATGGGTGGTTGTGTCTAATCAATGTCAGAGTTAATTCACAAACATTTGGTATTACCCTTCTTTGAACATATCTGGGTCAATATGTTCCTTGTTTGTTTTGCTATTCTGTACAGAACACAATAGGCTAGAAGGCGATGTCTTGTAACGAGGGTCTTTCAATTGTTCGAGGACATCTTACACGATTCTTTTACTTTGGGGCACAGGCAGTTGCAGCATGTCTGGAATAAGTTTAATGTATTGTTATTATATTAATCTATTAATTCTGCAAATGGTACCATATCTTCAACATATTTTGAAATTCTTGCTACCATGTAAACATAATAATCCTTTCAGCACCTACTGCATGTAGTGTTACTCATACTAAACAGTAGATGTTCTTGACTTGACTTTTGGGATTTTCTCTTGATGGTCTTACAGAAATATGTTGTTGTAAATTCACAGGTCAGTTGAAAGATATGATCTACGAGAACATAAATGGGCAAGACTCGACAGTATGACCACAAAGAGAGGGTCACTTTCTTTGGTTGCTATGAATGAGAAATTGTGAGTCTATTTATAGTGACTTTTTTTAACCCTTCTATGGAATAATTCTGTATCTATTTAAAGTAATCAAAGTAAAACAGAAGATCATTTTAGTAACTGCCGCAAAATATATTAGTAAAATATCCCCTATGCCTGTGCTTTTATACAGGGCATACAATGCGAGGACTGAACCTTGGAAAATTGTGGTGGCAGGTATGCTTTGGGGGGCTATGATGGGGACAGGATGGTATCAACAGTTGAGGTATTTGATCCTCGTGCTAGTTTGTGGAGGGAGGCAGAATCCATGAACAGTTCCAGGGGATATTTTGGTGATGTCGCGATGGGAGATTCAATTTATGTCATTAGGGGGCTGAATAATGATAATCAAATACTAGACACGGTATACAACTGCTCCCTCCCAAAAATACAATAGTACACCATTTTGTATTTAGCCTCTCAGGGCTTCTTTACTGTCAAAATTGTCTTAATTTTCTTTCATGTGATGACAGGTCGAGTGTTTCAGGGAAGGCCACGGATGGCAGGAGGGTTGCTCGAAAGCCATTGGGAAAAGATGCTTCCTCTCTGCTGTTGTTGTATGATTAAGGGCCCATGGCAACAAGACCACCTGGTACTGTTGTTTCTGTTCATATGGATATAGGTTCTCATAGACGAGTTAGTTTTAATAGGATGCCTTGCTCTCGCCTTCGCTTTAGTAAAAAACATACAGAGCACAGTCTCGTTTTTGAAGCTGTCATGTCCTCTTAGCTGTCTGTTATAATGGCAGTCTGTTCAGAATAGTGAGCGTTATGTGGCTTCAATCAAAATTCAAAGCTCTTTATGAAATTTTTGCTAAGAAGCTGCATAGCTTGTTTAAATATCACATATAAGAGTGTTTTCAATGAAATATTTACAGCTCCTCCCTAGATAAATTTTGGCCCTGTGCTTTGCAGTGTCTTGCTCCATTTCCTAGCAGCACATTACTGGAACAGGTTAGAAAATCACCTTGTTATGCTTTTGTGAATAATTTAATTCATTTTTTCTTCGTAATGGTCATCTATTATCTCTTAAGTTGATCCTTTTTGTCATAGAACAAAAATCATACTAGTTGATCTATAATTTAAGGGTGCTTGAATGGATTAGCCTTGGAAACGGCAAAGGGAGTTTTAGATGGATACATAATTGGATCTCGTGATATAGCCACTTTTTTTGGATTTTGGTTGCTATCTCCGCTGTCTTGTAAGGAAATCAAGAAATACTGAAACAGTCCTAATTAATGGCAAAAAATTAAACCAGAACAACATCCAAACTACCTATTCATATTTTCATGCTTTCCGAGTCGAAATCTTCAATTATAAATTTTTTAGCGCAGTCTCAGACTCAGTTGGCACTTAGAGTCATGCTCGTCACCTCGTTCTGTTTCCAAGCCTCACTAATTTTGATGCTCTCTATCAATTCAATTTCGACCAAATTTTACGTGGTGGAGTGCCGAGATGATGAATTGCTTGGAGAGAGATTGACATTAAATTGACTGGGGACTCTCGAATGAAGAACGAACCGAATAACAACAATATATTACTGAAAGTTTTGTAGGAAATGCTCCCGAGTTTTGTTTTTTCAGATCGATACACCACAAACAACAGGCATGCATCGTTCAACTGGAAAACAAAAGACCATCTAATACACAAACAATCCTCTTAACGGCCTAGAATGCTCAACAAATTATTCCTATATCAATGTAACTGACGAGATAGCCAAGTGAAATTACCATCAAAACCTGTGTCTTCTGATAGCCAGCACATGATGGAGAGACCAGAAGAAATAGCGAAAATAATATGCAACCCTTACGAGCTTCCCAAGAATTGCATCAAGGTTACCAGAGACAGTACGGTCAGTTGTTGATACCAT
The DNA here is from genome assembly GCA_015708895.1 of Populus ilicifolia. Taxonomy (NCBI): domain Eukaryota; kingdom Viridiplantae; phylum Streptophyta; class Magnoliopsida; order Malpighiales; family Salicaceae; genus Populus; species Populus ilicifolia. The sequence goes on from SRLM01000574.1 coordinate 2,460,409, forward strand.
GAAATGATGGCAAGACAGCTATAAGAGGGTCTCCATACCCAACTGCATCTGTATTATACCGAACTAAGATGATCAGTTTCTCAGAAACCCAACAAGATAGACAAGATGAATTTATTCACAGCCAGATAACATTAGCAGTTCATGTTTCACCAGCATCAATGCCTCTTACCAATTTCAAAGTTTTCATTACACTGGCTTGATGATTTTTATACGCCACAGTTGTAAATTCTAAAGAAATGTCAAGCAATTTCTCAAAAAAAGATTTTATTGAACAAGGACCTTGTTCTCAACTGTCATTGCCAAGCATAATTAGCCACCGAATAACAAGGTCGAAGGCCAATAGAAGCAACTGGTCCAAACCCTGTTGCCTCAGAAGTCAAGTTAACGAGCAAAGACCTCACATATCAGCACCACCATTAAAGACAAGGAGAAGTAGAGTTCAAAGAGGAAAGCTTTGCTTGATGAAAGCATTCCAGGACCAAAATGCAACATTATGTAGAAGACAGCGACACACCTATTTATTTTCATAATCAAGTGAACCCTTTCCTTTCACATTTTCCCTAATAAGTAGTTAAAAAGGTATATCACATGTTCGAGCCTCGGAGGAAAATTCATAAGCTCCTAAAACTCTGTATGATAAACATATAACTTGCATTTAATCACATATCACTCACAAAATAAGCACAAATCATCAGAAAAAGGTAGATCGATATTTATGTTAGAAGTGCTTAGTAGATAGAAAGATGCCATGTTATTATATTCCCCCTTTTCCCTTGGCATATCTGTCTGCATGTTGCACCCTTGTTGACCACTTTTTTTCTTCAAATTATATATATATATCTTGAATGCATCCCATATCTAACTCATTTTTATCAAAAACTCATGTCACTTCAGGCAAGCATCTTTATAGTCTGAAGCTGTCTGCAATTTTTCAGAGACCTAATTACTCATTGGATTAGGTAACGAGGAAACTATAATGACAATTACTTCAACTTGAGCTTCCTGGGTGGCACTCATAGCCTGATTTATTCTGAACCCGGCTAGACTCCATTAGTAGTGTCTAGATATTCATTAGTGTCAGAGAAAAATTGACTTTCAAGTTATTTGAAAAATTAAGATGCTAAGAATCTACAAGTGAAATTACAATGGTCGATGTGTTACCTCCATCATTGAAGAGGAGCTTTAGTACTTCTCCCGCCACATCAGACTGTGCAATCATCAACAACAGCATGAGACAAATCAATCATCAAAGCAAACTCAGGTCTGAGGAAACTAAATAGAAGACCCACCTTAACAGGAAGTTCAGTACCAAATTGATCCAAATATCCTATCACTTGTCCTTCTTTAATCACATCACCCTATAAATTTGAATTTAAAATTTTCAGAATTAAAGAAAGGGCAACATAAGACGAAGCCATTATGCAACATTAATTTCAATATTTGGATCATTTAAATTAACGCAACATAGATATTGGGAATGAATGTGATTAATGCCATGATAATGAGGTTCAAAGATATCTTTCCACAAAAGCATTCCTACAATTGATGGTAAATATGAGCAAGGAACAATTCCAAGATATCTTTCCACGAAAGCATTCCTACAATGGATGGTAAATATGAGCAAGGAACAAAAAAAAAGTTAGTACATGCCAGGCCACAGTTTTGATGATGGAAAAATTATCTCGATCAAATGAAATTTTGAATTTGAGACCTCCAAATTCAGATCATACATAAATACTAGCACATGCAGGTTATCGGTGTGTGCTAATCTCATCAACATGGCTATTCTCCGTTAATAGATGAGTGAGCATAAGTAACTTATAAGCAGCACATCAGTAACCAATAATTACTTCCACGTGTACCACAGATCTACCAAGCTTAAAAAATGTCTTATCAACCTGGAACTATCTACAATCAAATAACTTCTATTTACTATATGCTCGTTTTTCTTTTTTCTTTTCATTTGGTTTTCATAAATCTGATAAAGGCTGCAACAACAGATGAAATTGAAAGTTACCATAAATACAAAACATAAGCTAGGATTGGCCCTCAACCATCAACTCTCACAATGTCATGCTAGCAAATAAAAACTAATACTAAATGGAAAATAACACATTGCTGAAATAAATGAAATTAGGAGAATTGAATATAGATAGTTTGGTTGACAAAATTTCCAAAACAGAGTTTGTTGGCAACAATTCAATAATTCAACAAATACAAAACATCTGACAGAAAAAAATGGCGTGCCACATCTACCTCTTTACAGATAGGAGGCTGCTTCTTTCCTTTCACTGTCCTGTTCCTTCGGAATGAGCCAACCTAGCAAAAAAAATAAATAATGATCGCATATGTCACCTTAAAGGCTTTGTTCACGAGTAAAGAGGACTTTGGCCTTTTGCTCTCTGGTAACATTACTTACAGTTGGAGAAGCAACTAGAACATATCCACTAGCTCCGGAAGCCTCTAATGCTGCCAACTTAGATGACTTCCCAAAGGAGACATTTGTAAAGGGAGTAGACTTCTCGACAGAGGATTTAGATGGCGATGGCAATGGCGATGGAGAAACAGCTGCTGATACCTCCATTGGTGGAGTTGGAATGGGTGGTAGTGGTGTTGATGATATCAAGGGAGCTTTCACAGCCCCAACGTTCCGCTTCAGATGCATTTCAAAGTCCCCAACCTATCGCAAACAGCAGAGAACCAGTAATATAATGTATTCATAGGATTCAAGGAGATTGCAGACATGGAACCTAGCGTCACTACTATATTCATTTATGCTGAGGTGCTGGAACCTTATTTTTAACAATCAGAGGCATTTCTAAGGATGCAGCTGGGCAACAAGAATAGCATTCTGAGAAAGACAAACAAGCACAATATGAATCAGGACTTCACCTTCAGTTTCAGCTCAGCAATCTCTGTCTCATCACAGACCTCTAGTACCAATGCCTTTGATGATTTGAAAACAATAACAAAGGAAGATTCATGTCAGAAGTATGCAAAATGATATAGATCAAAATGAGATGTTGAATCAAGCCTTCTTGAAACCAAAGTCATCAGCATGATAAATAATCAAACCATCACAACGGAAGCACAAAGAACAGAAAAGGCCATGTCCTAAGCATTTCTGTTGATAAGAAGTAGATATAGCTTGCAACAACACCCCCACCCCGAAGCTCAAAGGAAAGTTAATGTGACAATATCTGAAACCCTTATGTGCCTGCCAGGGCAAATAGTCAGCAGGGATGATATTAGCTGTTAGCCTGGTGATTCTGGGAAAGCATTAGTTAATATCAGGACAACGTCCCAAGTAATTGACTTTCAAGTTGATTGATTCATTAACTGCATACATTTCTAACACCATAGACAAAGAGAGAGACAGAGCACATTTGATGTCTAGTTTGGTTATTATGTTTCCTAAATCTCAAATTCTCGCACAATGAAGGAGGATCGTTAACTATTATTCAAGCTTTCTCAAAACAAGGGCACCCAAATAAAAACTTAACATGTATCTTTGTTACCATGAATCATAAAATCAATCCGCATTTATCTAGTATACAATTAGGCGGCGTTAAAAATCATGATCAGATCATCATAACAACATAAAGTAATTTAAAACAGAAAAATGACAGTCTGAATATAAGAATCCATCTAATACTATAAATTCACAAGTTAATAACAACAAAACTAGAAAGAAATTAAAAGCTCAAAGAGAAACACTAACTTCAAATCCATTCGGAAAAGTTGCATTTCGCAGAGAATTCTTCTCCAATGACCCTTGTTTATTGCCATCTAATAAACATGCCTCGTCAGTGGCAGCAAATTTAAAAAAACCAAGCCAAAAATAAAAGGCGCTCAAATAATATTTACACATATTACTAGAACATAACTCACCATCACTCTTGGCTACTGCAGGAGCTTCAGATGTTTTTACACAGGATACTAGTCTTAGATTTCTCTTTGATGGATAAGATATCAGTTTCCTGCCAACAGTCAAGCCTTGACCTTGAGCGAGCAAGTTACCTGCAGTGGGAATCTCGAGTATTATATACTTATAGGTGAAAAACTGCAAAATAATTAGCAAGATGAACAAACTTGACTGCAATTTTTAAATTTTGAGCCAAACATGCCTTAAATATCAACACACTCTCTCTCTTTAATACAATTTTTATTTCATAAACATAAGCAAAAAATTATAATAGATCTCGCTGCTTGCAACCTGATTTGAATCTAGCTACAGAGATAGGATGAAAAAAAGGAACAATTGTCGGCAAATTAAGCAACAAAACACACAAATGCAAGGAGAGATGGAGTTACACTGAAAGGATCGAAGAAGAACAGATGACTCCATTGGAGAAGAAATGAAGAATTTTGTTTGTAACGTGTAGAGAGGGGAAGACAGCAATGGCTTCCTGCTTAATAGGATCCTTTACAAAATTGTTAGTTCAGTCAGCTTAGCTGAACGGTTCGATAGAGATATAGTACCCTGCCTTCGTAATTTCCGCCCACTCTCCTCAGTTTCTCCACCCCTTCACACCCCCCACCCCACAATCATAATAATGAACAAAATTATACAAATTAACCCCTGAATTGAATATTGCGTTCCTATTCAGTATCTATAGTTTAATATTGTTCAATTTCACCCTTACACCATTAGATTTTAGTAATGTTTATCTGGAAATTGGTAGCAAGATTGATGCTTTATGTGTGCCAGTATTAGCATTATCTTTTCCATCAAAAACCTATGCATGATTACAAATGTGAGGCAAATAAGTTTACTTATATTAGATAATTACTCTGGCTTTCTTTCCAACAAGTGCGTGTGATAGAGTCACACGAGTACATTCTATTTCGGAGACCGTCACTTGCAATTTTTAAGGCTTTGATTGGAATTAGCTACACATATTCAGATATCAAATCAGTCCCTGAAATATATAATCTTACAATTCTACCAAAAACTATAGAGTTGTGACGATGCCATCTCAACATTAAAACTACCATTTATGTGCTGGATATTTAGCTGCACTCGCTATAGAATATAATCATGTCATTTATATGACGTGTCTCTTTAGAATGTATTTATAATATGATAATATTAAAAATAACTTTTTAAAAAATAAAAAAAAATATTATTTAAAAATAAAAAATACTTTAAAATACAATTATTATAGCCCACGCATATAGCGTGTTCCCTCGCCAAAACCAGCTGGTGGCGCCCCAGTACATGCAAGTTCTTGGAGGATGCAAGTCCTTCCCCGTCTTCTGGCTTGGCTGATGCCACGAAGACTTGTGTGCCCAGGTGTTAGGTTCTTCTTATCTACCTCTCACAACAAATTCTTAGAAGGCCGGAGAAAGAATCAGCTTTATTTTGCTTTCCAGCGAGAGCTAAAGGGGATAATTCTTATGGTTTGGATTCATCTTTACTGGCTCTTCGTGCAATTAACCAAGTTCTCGGTGATCTTAGTTTTACAACAAGGTTCAATTAGACGCTAGCCGTTCATGTTGAAGTTAGAAACTTAGCGCTTCTGTAACAGATTATTTATAAGCAATTTTTTATTTAATTATAGTATTTAATATTAATTTAATTAGTTAATAAATTAAATTTATAGGCTTAAAAGATAAATAATCTAACGGATTATTTTCCTACTCGGTACCTCGATGAATTGTCGTGGAACAGCCTTACAATTGGATCAAAAAGCAAGGGATTTTGAGGATTCAGCTTTTGCTCCCAACGATGTCAAATGCCGCAGTCCTCTTACCTGTACAAATTCAGCTGAAGAACCTGGGAAACTACAGCACAGATTGCTTGGCCGCTGTTAAGCTTCCAAGTATGTTTTTTTCTCTCCTCATCTCAGCTGTACGGCAATACTATTGCAGGGGCGCAGCGGCACACAAGCATAAAAAACTCTTTTGAATTTATATTATAGTTTTTTATTTTCAAATTATATAAAAATTAACGGAATAAGATTATTTAAAAATAATAATAATATATTTTTACCTTATATTTTAAAGGCATAACAAATTAAAAATTCAACCATCCAAATTAACGGAATAACATTATTCTTAAAAAAAATTATTATTATTATTTTTTTTACTATAAGGCATAACAAATTAAAAATTCAACCATCCTGCTCAATCTCAACTAGTGAGCTAATTAAATCAAATCTATTTATGTTAATCGGTCAATCATTTTATATAAAAAATATAATTTTATAAATATTTGCTTTTAAACATGTTTCATGAAATAAAATATATATCTTTGTTCATTTTATAAACTAAAAAATAGATTACAAAATAATAATTATTTATTTTTTTATGTTAATAATATAGTTAAATTTATGATAACAAATAATCTTGGATAGTTAAATATAGATCTATCATTGTTAAAACAATGAAGCTATATCCCCAACATATCATCACCTAACAATTATATTTATAAGTCAATAAGATATATTTAAGTTTAAGAAGAGATTTGATCGCACAAAACTAAAATCAAATAAGTCATTATTTTTAATCTAACTATTAAATCACACTTAAGTTTTTATAGCAGTGAACCATCAAATCTTTAAATATAAAAAATATAACCAAGATATCTCAGTTTTAATAGTTTTTATTTTTATTTTTAAAACCGATTAACTAATTTCACTAATCATTATAAATCTATTTACCAATTAAGCTAACCGATTTAACTTAATTGGATTTTCACTTAATTATGCTTACAAAAATTAACATTTACTAAATATCACCGCTTTAAAGAGTGAAAAAAAACAAAACTACATGGCCAAATTTTTTTAAACGATATTATTCCACCAATTTGTCACATTTACTGTGATAATTGCCCAATTTATCTATTATCGGACCATGTATGTTAGAGTTCATTGCATCTATTAAAAATAAAATAGAAGAAGAGTAGAAAATGGTTTAGAGGGGCTTCTGGCATGCGTGCAAACATTTGCAGTCCTCCGAGAAGCAACAAATCCTAGAAGACTAAAGAAAGATAGTTGCACAGCATCATGGAAAAACAAATGCCCACCATGTATTCTCCAAGATTTTGGGTTTTTCCCCATACATAAATCACAAGGCGTGTACCTTCCTCACTACTAACAAACTTAGCAATCACGACAACAATTGGAAATACCCCAACACAACATTCAAGGAAAATTTTCAGCTTGATCTGTATTTAAGAGGATTTAAACCCCTTGGACGTAAGATCGAAACTCAAATGCATGGCAAAACAAGCTAAAAGCAAAACACATTTGCCCCGGCAAAGAACTAAAAGCAAGCCAAACAAGAAGCACAATACATCGAGTTATTATTGAAGCTCCTTTAAGCTCTCAATGTCATCATGTAAGGGCTCCTTTCATGAAAAAGAATACAGTATGGCAATCCAAAGCTTCAGATTACTTGCAACAAAAAATTAGTCTAATTTATCAAGAGTCCACGTTCACTTCCTTTCTAATACTTGACAAATTCATCCCATCCAATCCCATCTGCTATCATAACTTGGCAACCCTAAACTTTGCCATGACTCTTCAAACAACTAACTCACAAACTTTAATCTTTCATTGCTTTTCTCCATCTCATACAGAGTCAGTCCACTTTCAGCAATGCAAATCTCAGAACTTAAAGTCTCATGTCATTTGTCAACCAACTATCATTTTCCCAAACTAAAGTAAAACACTAATTAGATCTTGAGAAATGATTAATCAGTAATAGCACACCCACACCGCAGGAAAAAAGAGGAACGAATATAAACTTAAAATTAGAAACAAAAAGCTTGAAACTATCAAATTCATCATTACAAGATCAATTACTTGAGCGATCTAATGCTGCATCAAATTTCCAATTCATTCTGATCTACAAAACCCTAATCAAATCTTTTGCAATTGTTATACCATTGAATCTCTTCACCACTAATCTAAAACAGAAACCAAACCGTGTTCAATCACCATCAAACACGAGCGATAGCAGCAGGAGCAGCCGCAACAGCGGCGGAAGAGGCGCCGCCGCCAAGGAAAGACAAGATACCAGCACTAGCAGGTTCCTGGTCATCAAGAAACAAATCATCAGGAACCCTAAACGCGCCATGAGCACAAACAAGAGCAAACCCAACCATCAAAGCGGAGATCAAGAGCGATCCTACGCTTGTCAAGAAAATAACAACAATCGTCGAAACAACAAGAATCCCCAGCGTCTCACGTTCCGAGAATGTACGACCGAGAATAACCAAAGGCTGATCTGACGGTCGAAAGAGGTAGAGGAAAATCCAAGAGGCAAGGAGTGATAGAAGGACGAGGAGGGAGAGGGGGTGAGAAAGGAGAGAAAAAGCGAGTATAAGTGCGAGTAAGGTAAGGTAATTGACTTTGAAATAAGATAGAGTCGTACATTTTTTCGGATGCGGGTTGATTTTTTCGGATGCGGGTTGCGGCTTCGGAGATAGAGTCGGGTCGGGCCATGGAGGACCGGTCTATAAGTTCGAACCATGGGCGGCGTTGAGAGAAGCCTTGGCGGATGGAGATGGAGAGGCGAGAAAGGAACGTCCGGAAAGCGGGAGTTGCTATCGGGGGTTGGGATAGGGTTTGGGGATTTGAGACTGGGATTGTAGGAGAGGACATTTTGGCGGCGCTTGAAACTTAGTGTGGAAAATGCGTGGTGTTCGTTATGTGATCTTTACCTCAAGAGCGAGGAAGACTCTCGAGGAACACGGCTAATAGCATTCGAGAAACGGGAGAGAGAGAGATAATGGAGATTCGAAGGGATATTATTCGATGTATCGATCGGTATGATAACGAAAATTAAACTGGGCGATTTGTCGGTGCCATGAGATTTCGTTCATCATTGATTATTTAATAACGTGCAGCTGTGCCGGTCTCCTTCTGGGCCTCACCTATGAAAGGCTCCAAGATTTTTTCAGCCGCTGTTTGTAACAGCGAACAGCCATTTACCTGAAATTTGAATTTTTTTATGTTTAAAATTAATTTTTTATATTTATAAATTATTTTAATATACTATATTAATAATAATTTTTTAAAAATAAAAAAATATATTATTTTAATTTATTTTTAAATAAAAAATATTTTAAAAAATAATCACTATAGTACTCTAAACACCCTTTAATTCATCGGGTTAATATCTTTTTATAAATAAGTTATTTCCGGTGAGGCTTTTGGTATCTTAAAAGATGAAATAGAAGCGTTCTTCTAGCTAGCACAGAAAAGAAGATACAGTCTGACTTGTCATGTTTTAAGAGTTGTCTTCATAAATACCTAGCTCTTTGATTACATGTAGTGTATTTATGGATTATTAGTGACTGCTCATAGATTCCCTTGCTAGAACGCCACTTGCGAGTTAATAAAAAAAAACAGTACCATGTGATTTTCTAGATACCTATGCTCTATGATCTTCGTCGTTTTAGATCAATCATGATTCATGATTTCATATATACTAGTTCAACCTAATACATCATCTAAAGCTACCTCCATTTAAGTGGTTCAAACCATATGAAATCCCATCTCATTTATCGTATTTCATGGAATGGAAAATGACAGCTTCGTCTTTATCATTATCTGTGAATTATGTGTGATTTATATGCATGACTGACTCTAAATATGCAGACAAAATGGATACAAGAGAGAACCTCCAATACATTGAGCCGTTTCACGGGAGGAAAAAAAGAGTAAAAAGGTGTGTTTGTTTGCTGGGACAAATAATCTATCTGCCATCGAACAAACAACGAAGAGAACCCACTTGTAATATTCCTCTAGAATTGTGCTAGTAGTATTTTTTATAGGACAAACAAAGGCCTGCAGTATTGGGCTGTTTATTACAACATTCAATATATAAAGTCTGATGGTCCATCGAAGATGATTAAGTCTTTAAAACGAAGGTCCAGGCTTCAAAATCTGAAACAGGAAGGGACGAGAAATAACATATTTGATAGGTCTTCAATAGAAGTATTAAATCGTTATTCTCCCTTAATTCTTACTACAGTGTTATGAAGTTGCCTAGCTAATCTAGCACTTACGAAGATCCACCTTTCTTTCTGGTTTATCAATCCCAAAAAACGGCAAGCTTTTCATTGAAAAGAGAAACAAACCAAAAACAAAAAGAGAAGAGGATACATTACTCTGAGTAAAATATCATAGTATATATTATATTAGTGTTGTCTTTATAGATAGATGAACACGTGATGTGGTTTACATTTGAATTATAGGATTTTGGTATAGTTCGTACCTCTACTAGTAGAAAATGTTTTATTGATCATGCGATAGGTGTAAGTTGAACCAGCTGGAGAGGCTGGAGGGGAACTAGTCCATTTTGATTGGCCAACGGTTTTTTACAGCTGATGATCTTCTGTGTGTAGCTGCAGAAATTATGGAAACGAGCACTTATGGGACTGTCTATAAGACCACATTAAAGGATGGGAATCAAGTTGCAGTGAAAAGATTAAGAGAAAAGATCTCAAAGGGCCAAAAAGAATTCGAAAACGAGGTAGATGTGCTCGGTTAAATCCAGCACCCAAATCTTTTGGCATTAAGGGCCTGCTATCTGGGACCTAAGGAGAGAAAAATCTTGTTTTCGACTCATGTCTAAAGGGATTCTTGCAACATGCTTCTATCTGTTGGGTATGTGATCAAAGTCCCACATTGGTTAAAAATAGGGAGGATCAATGATATATAAGGATGGACAAATATCTCCATTGAAATGAGGTTTTTTGGGTATAGCCCAAGAGCAAATCCATGAGGGCTTAGATCCAAAGTAGACAATATCATACCAATGTGGAGATATGGTGGTGTCCGTAATCCTTACACCATCAAAAGCATAAATTCTTTTAGTTTGCTTTATATTCTAACCAGCTATTCTCTCTACTTCAGGAACGTGTCCTGATCTCAACACGGTGAAGAGGAGTTGACCTACAAAGAGCAAAAAAAAAAAACTCTCAAGTCAGGTAGTACTCTCCGGTGCTTCATGGACGTGTCCTAATCCCAACACGATGAAGTAGAGAGAAGTAAGAGAATGAAAAATTCTGATTAGCAGAGAGTGGATGGATAAATGATCGTTTGAGGAGAGGCTCAGTGGTCCTTTGTTCGAGGGAAGGATTGTTGGGTATGCGACCAAAGTCCCATATTGGTTAGAAATGGGGAGGATCAAGGGTATATAAGGATGAACAAATATCTCCATTGGTATGAGGCCTTTTGGGTATAGGCCAAGAGCAAATCCATGAGGGTTTAGGCTCAAAGTGGACAATATCATACCAATGTGGAGATATGTGGTGCCCGTAATCCTTACACCATCAAAAGCATAAATTCTTTTAGTTTGCTTTATATTCTTACCAGTTATTCTCTTCAGCTAGCAGCATGTTGACCTGATACGCCAATTGATTGGCAAACAAGAATGCAAAATGCACAAATCTTAGAGGCACTGCTTATACGGTTATTAATTTTAAGACCTGTGGAATTAGTTGAGATATATATAAGTTAGCTAGAATATTCATGTTAATCTAAAAAATGAATGCAAATAGCACAGGGCATGACGTGCAGCCTATTCTACCTTCACAATAATGAGAATATCATACATGGGAACCTTATATGAAGCAATGCCCTTCTTGATGAACACAAAAATGCAAAAATTGCAGATTATGGACTTTCCCGGCTAATGACAGCTGCTGCCAACACTAATGTAATTCCAACTGCAGAAGCATTAGGATATCAAGCACCAGAGCTTTCAAAGCTTAAGATAGCAAAAACACAAAAACAGATGTATACAGCCTTGGAGTGTACTTTGAAACTTCTTACCGGGAAGTCTCCTGGTGAGCCAATGAGGTGTGGATTTGCCTCAACGGATTGCCTCTATTGTCAAAGAAGAGTGGACTAATGAAGTTTTTGACTTGGAATTGATGAAAGATGCTTCAATAATCGGTGATAAGTTGCTTACCACATTGAAATTGGCTTTGCATTGTGGTGATCCCTCACCTTCAACACGACCAGAAGTTCAACTAGTCCTCAGCAATTGGAAGAGAATAGACCAGAGACAGCTTTAAGTCCCGGACCTTCCAGAGATGATGGTGCAGGGGTTCCTACGCAAATGGGGAAGGGACTCCAGAAATGGGGTTGCTTATTTGGTGGCCAGAGAGTTTAGGAAATAGATTAGACTGCTACTTTTTGAGGATATTTTTGTTCTGAATCAGCTCATCTTGATTTTTATAAGCAGGTTCTCCCAATTGATCTGAAAAACAGGACAGTCTTTTTACCATGTTCGTATTAAGAATTTCTGACTTGCAGCTTAAGATTTTTCTTTTCAATCTTGACTTGGTTAAGTTTTTTTTTTTTTTTCAGATGATAGTTCACTATCATGGCCCTTCTTTACCAAGGATGATTTGCGTAACTTGATTTCCAAGTTCATCTTCTAATAAAACAATCAGCAAGGTAAAAATGCAATCTAGCTTCCGAAAGCTACAGAGATTATTATCTAATCTATCCTTTACTTTTTGCATTAGCTTCACGTAACGTTTTGGCATTGATGCACACACTTTCTGGCAGACTACTGCAGTCAGTCAGTCAGCTGTCTGGATTGAACAAAAAGAGAGGAATTTTAAAAATTCTTGATAGTAACAGATGAACTGAAAGAAATCAAAACAGTTTATTGCATCCAGAAACTAATGTTGGAACCCGTAACTTGTTTGCGTTGAGGCCATAACATGATAGAGGCACAGTAAATCAAGGCCCAGATACATCACGATGTTTTGATTCAAAGTGCTCCAGAGTCCAGATGTGCAATGAACGGAGATCCAAAGGGCCAGTAGATGTGTTATGCGCCAGTCATTTGGAATGCTTATTTAGGCGTGGGCTTTGATTTGCGAATTCTTCGTAAGGTACAAGCCTACGATATCCTTGGAAATTAAATGAATTATGATCAGGGGTCGTGATGGATACCTAGAAATTCTTGGACAGTAGGATAACTATAATTATATCTAAATAGAAAAAATAACAACCATAAACTATCCATTAATCCAATATAAATTGTTTTGTACGACAGCTCAATCCCGATGCCTACCAACAGGGGAGGATGGCAGTAACGTAACCAATGGACTGGACTTGGTAGCTTGTATTCAAGTGTCAGTTAGCAAATCATTATGATGTACTATTCACTCATTAATTAGTAGCAAGATGCCTTTCTTTTTTTCAAGGATTAATTAAGTAATTGCCCTCCGTAATTTTCTTATTTCTTATGATGTACTATTCACTCATTAATTTTTTTTTCAAGAAAAAAGTTCGCTCTGTTATCCAATATTTCTAGCTTCACCGCCGCTTGGGTGGTCGTTGGTTGCTGCAGGCATGCTGGTGGTCCTGTGGGAATACTGATCCTCTGGTTCTTGAGGAGAACAAGCTACGAGGAAAGGTATACATGCATGATTCACAAGCTAAGATGATGCCATGTGAAAACTCTTGAAATAATGCAGCAAGATATTATAAATTTGCACCCATCTATTCAAAATTGCCAAAGAAAATGAAAGCCCATGAACAGGACCTGACCAAACACATGGGAATGACTAAAAAAGAAAGCAAAGAGCGAAAGTTTTATTAAGACCAAGCACCAGAAAACTTTGACAAGGAAACTTTCTGCTTTTCAATCAATTCTTTAATGTTTTGATATTCACACTACTAATGTACACTTTGTTTTCTCAAAGTCAATAACAAACTTACCAACTTATTATTCCATCTTTCATTCTGGTTCGCCCATCCAATCTCCATCAATCTCCCTGTATCATTCTTCTTCCATGCTTCCATTCAAAGAGATTAATATCCGTTCTTCCCTTGTAAATTTCTCTTGCAGACTTTGACTTAATGTCAGCTCGTTTTTGTATTTTTATATTTCTACATTTTTAGGCATTGCCAACTGCCAATTGACCCAACCTCAACAAACCATGCATACTTTTCCTTGTGCTCTAAGGTGATTTCATACAAGTTCACATTGGCACCTGCTATATGGAGGCCGTGTGACAAGGTCTCCACTGTGCTTGATTTGATTGTTGGGCTAGCTGAATGTCCTTCTGCTTTGCTGGTTAGATCCGTTCAATTCTGATTTATGATAAATTTGTGGAGGGAAATGAAGTTTTCTTAAGTTTAGTGATGATCCCGATATATAAAAAACAAAAAAGCTTAATTCGAAGCCTTGAAGTTTTTTTTTGTTTTTATCAAGTAGTTTTAGCTTCAAACTCAGTTTGAGCAGGTTTATAGGCAAAATAAACAGGAAAAGCATTAGGAACGCTTATTTAAAATAACTTTACAAATGTCCCTTCATTTGTGCCCCGAAAGGAAAAAAAAAGAAGAAGAATCATTATTGGGCTTCGAGACTGCTGGCCAGAATCTCGACCCACCGATTTCCGACAAACACAATTTCCGGGATATCCATCATTTTCGAACTTTTCCCTGGCTATCTTTTTAAAAAGGATTTCTCTCACTTTTTGAAAGGCGTTGGGTACCTAATAATTCCCTTTGGTACTAAGGCATTGAGAACATTGAGTAATAATCCTAGTGCATGTCGGAGTGGCGAGAGAGTATGATTCATTTCTCAATCCTTGTTTTATTTCCTAAGTCCTTTCGCCCCTCTATCACCGAGATGCTGAGGGTAAAAAAGTTTCCAGGCGGCTACTAAATAAGATCAAGTTAATCTCCCTATCCCTGAGGAGAAAAGAGAGCAATGCTTACCAATGACAACCGGTCAAATCAATGTACAAAGCAATTTAACTACAAGATTTTTTTCCAACTATATACGAAAAAAAAATCTTCTATTTTTTGCGTGGATAATTTATGTTTTAAGAAAAAGAGTAAATTATTATTTAATTCTCATGTTGCTAGGGTTTCCAACCAATCTCTCTTTTCCAAGAATCACAGACTAGTCTTTGGACTGCAAGTGCTCTGCTCCCCCAGAATATACATTACGTTGCTGAGATGCGACGATTTTAGCCATTTTCCTTTCTAAGATACCCTTGTTTTTGCTAAAAACATAAAACCAGTCAATTAATATCGCGTTAGAATTTACTAAAACTGTCACAAATTGTTAATGAAATACTCCACGATCGATGCCAACTATGAAACTAAATTATAATTTCTAATACAGGAGGAACAACGTATATATAATCACGTTAAGAACGTGGAAACTGTATAAACTCACTCATAATGCTGTCAAAAGATGTTATGGACAGCAAGGCTTGTTTTTCTTTTTTTCTTTTGGCAATTCAATGTCAAATTTGACCACCAACAACAAGAACCACTAATTCCAAGCATCGACTGTCAACCTAATTCTTGCTGGAAGGCTTTATTTACGACAGGAAATCGGAAACAACACGCGATCATAGAAAAACATTAAACAAGAGGATCAATAGTTGATCGATCATGCATTGACAAGTGTAGAAGAATGGAATGAATAGACACGGAAATCCATGGTTCCCATGCTTTTCTGTCTCTTGTGATATTATTCATCACAAGCTACCTAATGCCCATATCATTAATCCCAGTCTCTTTTTATGCCTTTCAAACCTGCTCTTTCTAAGAAAGAAATTTTTGGTTAGACCGCACATTTTTCCACTACAAATTAAATCACGTTAATTACACCTACTAAAGATGACTTTTACAGTCATTCGGGGGAGGAAACCATATTGAATCTTCAGCTATGGGCCGGGCATTTAACCTAAACTGGTGACTTGTATGGAAACACTTGCATGATAATACCTTTTTCAGCCATCTAACTTTTAATCGATGATCATGCATGCTCCTGGACTCCATTATTAATCAGAAGAAATGCTTTTGAGCATGTTGGTGACAAAGCACTTCCTAATCTAATACTCTGCGTGCACTAGCTATCATTTGTTTCAAGAAATTGAAAGCAATAATTGGGTCGCGTTTTCAATAAAATTGACCGTTGAACTCAACTAATCCAATATTCATCTTGTCGTGACATGTAAAAGAAGCGAGCTACAAAACCACTATAATGATTTAATCATATTTTTTAATCTAATAATCAAATGTATATATCTTTTATCAAATTGAGCATCCATCAATGATTTTTTTTTTTAAATAACTTTAAAACCTATATGAATTTTTACCCAGAGTCTTGAACAAAAGAATTAAAAAGTGAAATACATCTCTTTGGCCCGGCTAAAACTACCCGGTTAATGATCCAATGAAATCAATTCTTAACACTACAGATAACGAAAGTATGGCTTCAAATTTTATGGCCATGTCATTTGTAGAAAACAATTGGATCTATACGTGCCTGGTGTTTTGGGAGCAAACATTTTTTTACATAGGTAAAGGCCTCAAAAATATCTCGGAAATCAACCAAACACAGAATAAAAAGAGCAATGACTACAAACACCTTTTCTTTACAGGAATTACTTAATGTTTTAATCTTCATATATAGACTATTCACCCCTGCCTGGACCATTCTACGTAAAAGGTCAACCAGCAGGCGCTTTCCTCTTCTCAAGTACACTTGGACACATCAGTCTAATATCACGGTTGCTTAAGAAATATATATATTTGATGAAAAGGACTCCATTTTGCTCGCAGATGGTGATGTTACATGCAATAGAGTTATTAATCTTGAGCCTGGGTATAAATTTCAATTAAGTAGGTAGTTCCCCTCAATTACGAAACACTTTAATATCTACCACGTCGCCCTAGTAATCATCCTTGTTAAAAGGGAAAAGAAAATAAAAACGACGAGAACGTGTAATTTCCATTTGGAGTTTGGAGTTAGAAGTTTTTTGCATCGAAAAGAAGCTGTTTGACCATTACGTGCTCTGTCGCTACTGTTGTTGTATCGAACGATACATATACTCGACGGGAGAAGGGGGGCACGAAAGGCGTTTTCTAGCCTCCCATTGGCCGGGGGTATAAAATAAAATAAAGCCCTTGCGTTGGACTCTTGCTTTCCTCTTATCTTAAATTATATGCAAGAATGGGGACTCCGTTTTGTGATCTTTGCATTAAGAAAGCATGCAAAACACCAAATCTCGACCTTCTGTGAGCTAAATCGTTTTGTTAAAAGATTAAGGAGAATAGGGTCCATTTTATTAATTTCCAAATAATTAATTATAGTATTGATGCTTGGTTGAATTTTAGCACCTAAGAAAGATCTGTGCACCTAACATTAAAAGAAATTATACGCTTTTTTCATAGGGTAGTGGGTGCACCAAGCTAACTAACTCCTATGAGGTTGAACCAAGTTTGCCCCTGCATATGAGCACTTGGCTCTTGACCGAGACCTAATCTGCCAGCATCGCACATTCCTGTGCGTCTAATTTTCTTATAAATAGAGCTTCCTCTCTCCCACTCTCCACACTACATTACCAACTTAACTAATACCATCAATCAAGGCGAAGGTTGTTTTTGATTGAGAGAACGATGGAGGGTTTCGACAACATATTTGCCATCAATCATCGTCTCTCTTTGTTCTTCTTGGGCCTTTTGTTACTCTTAGCTTCTGCATTTTCCTTGGCAAACGCCAAAACGCACTCCCATGATTTTGTTGTGTGTATTTTTTCTCTCTTTCCTTCATTAAGCTTATCCTTCTACTTGATTAGAAACTATAAATATTAACTACGATATTTATATTATGATCGATGGTTCAGATTCAAGCAACTCCAGTGAAGAGGCTGTGCAAGACCCAGAATTCCATCACGGTTAATGGGATGTTTCCGGGACCGACACTAGAAGTGAATAATGGAGACACTCTAGTGGTCAATGTTGTCAACAAAGCCAAATACAATGTCACCATTCATTGGTAAATAAACGCTCTCTCGATCTATTTCAGCTTTTCCACATGACGTAAAATCTCTTGCTTTCAGTAATTTTTTTTCTTGACAAGTATATACAACAACAATTGTATAGTAATTAACCTTGTATATTGCACCATGAGGCTTGCATTTAATTATATTAGTATCATTTTTTTTCTCCAACAGGCATGGCGTTAGGCAAATGAGAACGGGATGGGCAGATGGACCCGAATTTGTGACACAATGCCCAATTAGACCAGGTGGGAGTTACACCTACAAATTTACCATTCAAGGGCAAGAGGGGACCCTGTGGTGGCATGCTCATAGTTCATGGCTTAGAGCCACTGTTTATGGTGCTCTAATTGTCCATCCAAAAGAAGGATCTCCGTACCCGTTCTCCAAGCAGCCCAAGCGCGAAACAGCAATTGTTCTCGGTAATCAAACAACTCGCTGCTGAAAAATTAATTTTCGACTCTTGGCTAACTAGCTGATCATGTTTAAGAGCTATCGATTATATACATCACGTACGTGCATATATTTGTTGCTTGTCCAAGTTTATCAAAGAAAAGGTAGCTTAACGAACTAAATATTGTAGAATGATATTAACCATGATTAACGGGGGTTAATTATCGTGTAATGATCAGGTGAATGGTGGAATGCGAATCCAATTGATGTCGTGCGGGAAGCAGCTCGAACGGGAGGAGCACCAAATGTTTCCGATGCCTACACCGTCAATGGTCAACCCGGTGATCTTTACAACTGCTCGAGCCAAGGTATGCCTAAATATTCTTGTAAACGAATCCTTAACTCAAGCTTGCTACCAATTAAACAAGCACGTTGGATTGATCGCATTCAACCTCTCACGGCCCTAAGCTCCCCCTCCCCCCCAAAAAAAAAAATTCTACACTCATGTATTCTATAATAAAAAAAAAAGGAAGAAAAAAAAATGGCAATTGGATTTTATTTATTCATGGGCCATATATCATGCTATATCAGTTAAAATAACATGATTAACATCCAAGGAAAATTCTAGCTAGCAGGGAGGAAACAACAAGGCCATAGCACGCAGAGGTTTAAATGTCTAATCGAAGGTTTTGTTTTATCCTTGGACATAACTTAGTGGTGTTAATGATGCTTCTTCTTTTTTTTCACTCGCATGCATGTTTACATGGACCCAAGCATGAAGCATCCACCCACAAAGTCGTACACTAGACGTCTGAGACAGTTGTTTTTATACACTGTTCTATTTGGATGGATAGTGTTTAGTAGTGTTGGACCTATGGGATCGATATTCACTAACAAGCCCAGGTCCAGAACACTTCAACAAAAACTTGAATTCCACTGTTCCTGGCTATGCAAGCCATCAACACCACAGAAAATAATCTGCTCGACATGAATTTCTTTTGCAGATACCGTAATTGTGCCAATAGACTCCGGCGAGACCAATCTTCTCCGAGTCATCAATTCTGCACTCAATCAGCCCCTTTTCTTCACTGTGGCCAACCACAAGCTCACTGTCGTTGGTGCGGATGCATCCTATGTCAAACCGTTCACCACATCAGTCCTGATGCTAGGACCTGGCCAAACCACTGATGTTTTGATTTCCGGTGACCAGACACCTTCGCGGTATTACATGGCAGCACGTGCCTATCAAAGCGCACAAAATGCACCATTCGGCAATACTACCACTACCGCTATTCTTGAATACAAATCATCCGCCTGTGCTGCCAAAAATTGCTCATCAAACAAGCCAATCATGCCACCGTTGCCGGCCTACAATGACACAGCCACTGTCACTAATTTCACTACTAGCTTTAAAAGTGCTGATAAAAACTTAGTCCCAACTGACATTGATGAGAGTTTATTCTTCACAATTGGTTTAGGTCTCAATCCTTGCCCATCTAATTTTAACAAGTCTAGCCAGTGTCAAGGGCCTAACGGAACCCGCTTCACCGCAAGCATGAACAACGTATCTTTTGTGCTCCCATCCAACTTCTCTCTGTTGCAAGCTCATCACCAACGCATACAAGGGGTTTTCACCACTGATTTTCCAGCAAATCCACCACGAAAATTTGATTACACTGGTAATGTGAGCCGGTCCCTCTTTCAGCCTGTTGCTGGGACTAAGCTATACAATTTGAAATATGGTTCAAGAGTTCAACTTGTATTGCAAGACACGAGCATTGTCACACCAGAAAACCACCCAATCCATCTTCATGGATATGACTTCTACATTATCGCACAAGGATTTGGTAATTATAATCCCCGAACAGATCCATCAAAATTTAACCTTGTTGATCCACCTCTCAGAAACACAGTTGCAGTCCCTGTGAATGGATGGGCGGTCATTCGATTCGTCGCAGACAATCCAGGTAAAAAACACAATTCTGCATTATCATTCTAAGATGTCAAACTCTAGCTTCAATTCAACTCCGATTTTAAATTAAATGATTCCGTTTTCTTTTGCATAAATAGGTGTATGGCTAATGCATTGCCACCTGGATGTCCACATCACCTGGGGTCTTGCCACGGCTTTCTTGGTAGAGAATGGAGTTGGAGAATTGCAATCCATTGAGTCCCCTCCAGAAGATCTGCCTCTATGCTGAGATCAGAAATAAAAAAGTGTCCCTGTTGGTTGGAATTCATAAGCCCGACAATAATAATGTTCTCTATGGGTTCTGTTAGCTGTAGTGTGTCTTAGTTTCGTTTTCCCTTGCATTACCTTTTGATGAAAGATGTAATTTAATGTTCTCTCTGTTTCTTAATCCCATAAACTTGAGGGATGTAATTCAAAATTTACTTAATATGAGGAATATTCAATTTGAGGCAAAAATCTAAATTATGATTGCAAGAAGATCCCTCCAAACTATAATTATCAAATCCGGTCCGAGAATTGACCCTTCTATTAAATCGGGTCTTGTATCAACTCAATTTGACCTCAAAAAATTAAAAAAAATATTAACTTTTTACTATTTTATGTGATAAATTAAAAAACAATTCATGCTAATATAAATTATATATGTTGCAAATAATAAAGTTTAAAATACTATTTTAAAAGATTTTTTATTTCATAATAAAAAAATATTATCCAATCTTTTTAAATTGAACTATTTAAATTAAAAAAATATAATTTTTTTTCTTTTGAAAATAAAATATATATACTAAAGAATTTTAAATTTTTATATTAAAAAAATAAAATATTATTCTAGTATTTTTATAATTAAATTTAAAATTAGTTAATAAGTAATTAAAAATATGAAAAAAATAAAGTGATTTTTGGTTAAGAAAAAAATAATATTTTAAAAAAAATGAAATTTAAACTGGTTTTTAAATGAAATAGACCTGGCCAAACTCACGTGTAAAACCCGGCCATATCCGATAACTATGCTCCAAACTATTTTAATGCTTTCATCCAATCCGTGTATATGAATTCCATTTATTGGCATTGGCCCGCACCTATTCACCATGCCTGCCTCCTTCAACTCGTTCCGTAGCATAAAATAGCCGCTGAATTACATGCTCAAATGGCACGCTCAGCTATCTCATTGAAACAAGTTGTCCTATTATGAGTTAAGAGAAAATAAATTAATTTTACAATGCATAGGTAATTATTACTGAGTCTCTACAGTTTATAGAGACTAATAAATTAATCCCTGCTGTTTCAGTTTCTAAGCAATAAATTTACCCCGGCATTCATTGCTCTCTTCAGAACTAGAGATCCCAGCTGGGAATATGAAATTGAAGTTGGAGGAAGGGGACTCAATCGCTGATGCGTCGTTGCAATGAAAGCAAACTTAAATGGAGGGAAGAAACAGGTTATACTTATCCGATGATTGTAATAATATTCCTTACGAACACCACATCAGTTGCTGTGGTGTAGTGCTTATCACGTTAGTCTTACACACTAAAGGTCCCCAGTTCGATCCTGGGCAGCAACATATGGGTTTTTATCTTTATTCACAGACGGGAAGTTTAGTTAACCCACGAAACTGAAGCTCGTTGAGATTGGCTACGAAGTTTATCGTGGGCACAGGAAAATATCGGGATCCTCCTTGCTTTTTTGAAGTTTATCGTCGAGTAATAAGAAAGTGACGTCAGTCTTTGGTTATGGATAATGAAATGTCAGTTGCTGAATACGACAACAATATTGCTGAGCAGAAGCCATTTGTGAACCTTCGTATAAGTGGGATTGATTCACTGATTTTGCTTCATCACTCTTTCTGTTAGCATTGCGGCTTGTTCGTTAATATGCACAGGGTTTATTGCTTCATACAGCAACATGCCAACCACTTTAGCTTTCCCAATAGGAATGCCGTCAAAACTTTCTCTTAAGAAATAATATGGATCCGTGTTGTGTTAGCATGTTTAGTGATGATCTGTTTCCCATAACCTTACAAGCAGGCCACCAATTATGTGATCATTTCTGAAGCATATATAACCACTGGTAGTTAAGGCCTCAGGGAGAGTGTATTTGACGCATTCCTGAGGCCTTCCGATGCTCTTGTGCTCTGCCATAGCTAGGTTCTTTGCAGCTTGTTCGGCCTACAGAATGGGTTCATACGGTAGTGTTTTTATTCTGCGAGTTTAACCACACCATTCACAACTACCATGGAATTTGAAAAGCCAAGAAAGCAGGGTCGACCAGCAAGCTAATAATGTATCAATTATAACGGGAAAAACAAAAGTGATGAAAGATGAAGCACCAGAAAAACTTTTGACAAGGGAGCTCTCTGTTTTTCAATCATATCCTCATTTACGAGACTATTAATTGAGAATCTATTCTTAAGAAGTCAATAACAAACATTACCAAACCGTGGCCTTTTCTCTTCCAATCTTGTTCACCTATCAAGATCTTTAACCATCCTTGTCTCTCTCTCTAGATATGCTTCCATTCGAAGAGATCAGACTGTTTTCAATCATGGGAATTTGAGATTTAAATACCTCATAAACAGCTTGTCTGGAATGATTCCATAATGAAATTTATTTCAGCTATTGAATTATTTGGAATAAGTTTTAGGATTGTGGGAATCATTTGAAGCAGTTATTCCTCTTTTTTTACTCTTGAAATCATCGAAGAGAACGCGGAAATAGATAAATAAACTCCAAAGGAAGTAGTCCTTTTGACAGCATAGCGGGAAATAAAATAAAAAAAATTGTTGTTTTTTATTGGCAATTGAAATTAAAAAATAAATTGATGACAAATTATTGGCTAAAAATAACAGCTCAAATCAAATGACATTTAATTCGAAACACAACCCGTGATGATATCAATATACCACATCAATTCAATATGCAAGCAATCATATTACAGAGTTGTATGCCTTTTTGTTTACCTATTTTAAGCATCTCCGACCTAATTATACATAGTTGAGAAATTTGTCGTTGGACCAAACAAATAATTAGTTGTATACCTTGCACAACAATGAAAAATAACTCTACACTCAACTTACAAAAAGACTTTCAATATAGGGGTCAGGTGGTCCATGTTTAACATATGATCAGAGACTCTGTGGTCTAGAAAGTGGCATGGCGTACACAAGTTCTTCTAATTATCACCTTAAATTAATTGTTAGGAGTAGCTCTACTTCTTAGCTTAAAAGTTCGAGTTTTTTAAAATTTATTGATTTATTTTAAAATTTATTAAGATACCTCAACCATCCTCGGATTTGTCCTTCGGCAAGCTGGAGGAACGGCGTCGTGCTGATTAATCCTGGACGTCTACATTTTATTTTTTCTGGGCCAAAGAAATCGGAATAAATCCTCGAAATCTAAAACTGATAAGTCGTCGCCGTTGGTACAGTTACTAGCTGTGAGCTGACAAGATCACTTAGATTCACAGTAACATTTGATGAGAATAAATTACCTCTAATAGTGCACGGCTTATCCCTTAATAAGAAATCAAAATAAGTGGTATCATTGTTCATGCCCGTGTCAATATTTAACCCCGAACTCTTCAGGTCAGTCAAGTTTTTTTTTTAATTGAAAATTAATTTTTTAAAAAAAAATTAAAAAAGTGAATTTTTTTTAATATTTGATAATATAATAAAAAATAAATTAAAAATATTTTCTAGTATTTAATTATGTAATCAAAAATTAATTGAAAAATAACTTGTTAATATTTTATTTTTTTAAGTTTATTAAATGAATGAGAAATAAAACTTATAAATTAAAAAGTTAAATGAAAATTAAATTAAAAAATATATAATTTTATAAATTATTTAAAATAAAATAAAAATAAAATCCAACAAATAAAAAAATTGAAAGAAAAAAAAATTAAAACAATAATAATAATTACCATTTTATAAATTAATTCAAATAAAATAAGTAACAATTAAAAGAAGGAGAGTCAATTTAGATATATAAAAATTTTAATTAAAAAATAATAAAAAAAATTATAAAAATAAAAATAATAGAAATATCAAATTTTAAAAAATAAAACTGAAAAAAATATTTAAAATAAAAAATATATATTTGGAGGCCCAAGCCAGTACCCTTGCCTTTAAACGAGTTTGACCTGCCTGCAGGGTTTCTTCTGGTGCCGGGGCTTATAGATGTTGAAGCTTTATACATCGAAGAGACGCACAGGAATTGCAATAAAAAATAGCACCCCATATCCTTTTAACAGAAAACAGAAAAATGGAAGGGACTAAGTCACAATCACTTCTTTTTTCCTTACAAAAAAATTAAATTATCAATGATGGTGATTTGTTGAAATTCAACTAGAAATTAAGCGAAAAGACTTGTGAAACAAGCATTTGAGAAATTATTCAATTTCGATATGCCAGTGGGTGCAACAACTCTTGTAGGATTGAAGTAAGTTTTGCCTTAGAAATCTGACCACTTCCTAAATCAAAACCTAATCTGCCAACCTCAAACAACTCGTTATGCTTCACACCCATCCTATAAAAGGATTTCCTTAACTCCCTAATTTCATCACCACTTATCTTAATCAATCACCACTCAAGGAAAAGGCTTGGTGTCTTAAACAAAAAAGAAGAAAATGGAGGTCATCAACCGTATCTTTGCCAGTCGCCATTGTTCTTTCTTCTTGCTCCTGCTGCTTCTGGCCTCGGCAATGTCATTAGCTGTTGCAAAAACCCACCACCATGATTTTATTGTATGTCTAAATAACTCATTTCTCCTTGCTTGTGTTTGTGTGTGTGTGTGTAATCTATAAAGTATCCCCCTTCCTCTTTCTCCTGACATTAATTTGATATATTTTAAACAGCTTCAAGCAACAAAAGTGAAGAGGCTATGCAAAACCCACAACAGCATCACAGTAAACGGAATGTTCCCGGGGCCAACCTTGGAAGTGAAGAACGGAGACACTCTAGTTGTAAAAGTTGTGAACAAAGCCCGATACAATGTTACCATTCACTGGTAATTAATAGCATTAGTGTCTGTCAACTTTTTCAGACTGTTCATATATATATATATATTCCATGACAAATCATTATACGGAGCGTGTGGCATTTTTTTATGCAGGCACGGTATTAGGCAAATGAGAACGGGCTGGGCAGATGGGCCAGAATATGTAACACAATGCCCAATTAGACCAGGTGGAAGTTACACTTACAGGTTTACTATTGAAGGACAAGAAGGAACACTTTGGTGGCATGCTCATAGCTCCTGGCTTAGAGCCACTGTTTATGGTGCTCTAATCATCCATCCAAGAGAAGGATCATCGTATCCATTCTCTAAGCCAAATCGTGAAACACCCATACTCCTTGGTAATTAGTTATCCATCATTAACTTCCTCGCAAAGCATTGCTAATTACTGAATCTATGAATTTCGAGAAAGTAATCAAATAAACATTCGTTTGTTACAATTGTTGATTCTAACGAACCATGGTGTTCAGGTGAATGGTGGGATACGAACCCTATTGACGTGGTGAGGGAGGCAACTAGAACCGGAGCGGCTCCTAATATATCTGATGCTTATACCATTAACGGTCAACCTGGTGATCTTTATAACTGCTCCAGCAAAGGTAAATTAACTACTATGTATTTTGCTAAATTCTCACAAGCAGTGCTGTAGTAAATAAACAATGTAGGACCTGCTGAACTACATCAGAAGAGCCCTGTGAGAATAGCTTATTTGAAGCCTAAAAGGGCCCTCTTTTAATTTGAGTCCACAGTCATCTTTTTCCAAAAAAAAAATATTCTAGCTTTATGAAAATATTGTAAATTATAACGATCTAAGAATTCTTTGTGGGCTTAGTGGGGTGTAGCCCAATGGTTTTTTATGGAGACGAAGACCATTTCCAAGACTTCCAACTAAAATAACTGATATTTGATTAGTGCACGGAAGCTTCATCCCATCAGTATTTCGTAGATGATGATCTATGGACCTGATATTGTTGCAGATACTACCATCGTTCCGATCGACTCTGGTGAGACAAACCTCCTTCGAGTCATCAATGCTGCACTCAATCAACCACTTTTCTTCACCATAGCCAACCACAAGTTTACAGTTGTTGGTGCTGATGCCTCCTATGTCAAGCCCTTTACCACCTCGGTCATGATGTTAGGACCTGGCCAAACCACAGATGTTCTGATTTCTGGCGACCAACTACCTGGCCGATATTACATGGCAGCCCGAGCTTATCAAAGTGCACAAAATGCACCATTTGACAATACTACAACCACTGCCATTCTTGAATACAAATCTGTTCTTTGCCCTGCGAAGTGCACAAAGAAACCATTTATGCCACCACTTCCAGCTTACAACGACACGGCTACAGTCACAGCCTTCAGTAGAAGCTTTAGAAGTCCTCGAAAAGTTGATGTCCCGACCGATATTGATGAGAACCTCTTCTTCACAATCGGACTGGGACTCAACAATTGTCCTAAAAACTTTAGAGCCAGGCGGTGTCAAGGACCCAACGGCACTCGTTTCACTGCTAGTATGAACAATGTGTCCTTTGTGTTTCCTTCAAAAGCCTCGTTACTGCAAGCATATAAGCAAAAAATTCCTGGAGTTTTCACCACCGATTTTCCAGCAAATCCACAAGTAAAATTTGACTACACTGGCAATGTCAGTCGTTCCCTCTTTCAACCTCTTCCTGGAACTAAGCTGTACAAGTTGAAGTACGGATCAAGGGTGCAGGTTGTGCTTCAGGACACGAGCATTGTCACACCAGAAAACCATCCGATCCATCTCCATGGATACGACTTCTACGTCATCGCTGAAGGATTTGGGAATTTCAATCACAAAACTGATAAATCCAAATTCAACCTTGTTGATCCACCAATGAGGAATACAGTCGCAGTACCTGTGAATGGATGGGCGGTTATTAGATTTGTTGCTGACAACCCTGGTAATTTAAAGTTGATCTAAAGTTGATCCATGATCTGCTTCAATTTGAACATTAAGCTCATTAACATTTTTTTGTGATAATTAAACAGGTGTGTGGATAATGCACTGTCACCTGGATGTTCACATCACATGGGGTCTGGCCATGGCGTTTTTGGTAGAAGAGGGGATTGGGATTTTACAGAGTGTCGAACCTCCTCCAGCCGATCTGCCAATATGTTAATTAATATCAATACATAAAAGAAGATTTTACCATTGTTGACACTCATAGAAGCCAACAGCTATAGGATTTTCTTTCACCTTTTTATCTGTTCCTTGCATTCAATTTCCCATGTTCTTCCCTGCATTTGGGGACATATTTCATTATTGTATTCTTCCTCTCTTGGCTTACAAGCCTTTGAAACAAGAGCTGCCATCTCATTTTAGTTATTGACCTGCTTTTTTATTGATTTTCCAGAGCTGTTTTTGTTTCTCTTCGTTAATAATACATCCACACTTTTTGAAATCTCTGCTATATGTGCTTTGAAATGTTTAACGTTTCGAGCACTTCCGTAGTCAAATATGAATATAGAAATTGGGAAGGCAGCATAGCCACCAATTTTTTTCACCTCCTCGAAAGGCCAGCCCTTAATATTCAATCCCCTCAACCCAAATCCAAACACAACCTCACAGGCCTAAAGGTGAAAAATATGTTTTTCCTAAATGGCTAAGTATGCAGTTTGTGTTTGAAAATATGGTTTATTAAAAATCATCAATGTTAAAATCAATCTAAATAACATTTGAGACTTATTAAAAATCAGCAATCTGGTAAGGCAAGCACGTCGCTGATGCATCGAGCTCCTGAGACTCGATCCAATCCACCATATCTCTTCATTAAATTGTTCTTCCGGGGCCTCTGCCAACCATTACATGTTATAATTAGTCTCACTTGGAATCACATCCATATTTTTATGTTGTAATTAGCCTCCACTCACTGCGCTATTTGGACTATGAAAAATTTAACTTAAAAAAATATATAATTCCAATCATATCTCCTAGCAAACCATTTTAGTTCTAAACATAACAATTACAAGTGCCGAGACTTCACGATCACGAGGACCGACCAAAAAGAATATCTATGCATTGGAAGAGAAATGCCTTGGCGTGCTCATTTGATAATGAAATCCCTTGTCCACGAAATCCTCATATTGCGAGTTGCTTGTGCTTCTGGCTTGGCATTAAATCGCCTGATGAATTGTTTTTAATGTGATGAACTCCATTTCTCTCGAAGGGAGCAACGATGAGAAGATTACCTATGTGCTCATAATCTTATATGGAAAACTACGCTGAAATGGCGAGTGGCTACACGACCTCTACAGTTCTTTGAATAATTCTCAAAGGCACGCACCGTTCGATCCGATTTACGAGACATATATGTATATGTGCGTGTTAAATGAACATATGTTTTTATGCCTAAGCTCAACGGAGGTAAATAAAATTAATGATTTGGATTCTAGCGTTTTAAAATAATTTTTAAAATATATTAAGATAATATTTTTTTATTTTTTAAATTTTATTTTTGATATCAAGACATTAAGATAATTAAAAAATATTAAAAAAAAAATAAAAACTAAAATCTAAAAATATAATTATACATAATACTAAACAGGTCATGATTATCTTACAAAAACTCATTATCGTTTCAAAATAAATGCCATTGTGCGATGATGAGAAACATGGAAGGAGGAAACAACAAGTGGTTCATTTACAAAAAAATAAAATAAAATAGATTGGATTATTTAGTAACTTTTTACGAGTTGGTCATTTAGCATTTATTATTTGAATATAATAAATTAGTCGTTTTTATTAGAGTTAATTGCTAGCTTACTGATAGGGTTACTGAGCAACCATAAACTGACGTTGTTACTGAATACCTCTGTAACCAATGATTGTCCAGCAATGTAGAATGTCAAAAACCACTGAACCTATGAAACACGTTTTTTTTTAAAGATTATCAGATAATTAAGTCAAATTCAAGACTAGCGGGAAGAACTTGTAAGCATGTATGTCCTGTTACAGCGAAAATGTTAGGATTCTGAAAACAAAGATGATACTCTTTGTAAAGAAAGTTTATCTATTTTAACCTTGGAGTTCAGCTAATTTATATACCTTGAATTCACATGAGTATATTAATGCATAGGTAAGATAATTTATTCTCCTGTTATTTGTAATTTTAAACTACTTTAAGATAAAGGCTAATGTGACAGAAAAAAAAAGTTATATTTGTTACTATTGATGTTGATAATGATTATTTACATTAATCCCTGCAGCTGCACTTTTCTAAGATAAAGGCTCTGTATGTGTATCTTATCTTATTGGCTGGCAGTGAATTTAATAAATTTGACTAAATGGAAATGTAATTTAGTTCTTAGATGAAATTATGATATAAACAAATATTTTTGTTTGGTTAAAATTTATTTTTTTATTTTTTAAATTTATATTAAAAATAAATATTAAAATATATATATTATTTCAATACATTTATTAAAAATATTTTAAAAAATAATAAATACCACAGGCATAACGCGAACTCATCCAAGATTTTGAATGGGCCTGGAAGATCTTCTCTTATTTGGAGGTACCATCAAGGTGCCTTTTTATCATGTTTAGAAATATGATTTTACTTGTATTTTTAAAATTTTTATTTTTATTTTTTAAAATCATTTTAATATATTTATTTTAAAAATAATTTTTAAAAATACAAAAAATACTTTAAAAAATATTCATAATCATATTTTTAAACAGTTACGGACGACGTGCTTTGGACTGATTGGGTCTTGAGGCTTTCAAAATTCTAAGCAGATGACGTTTGCTCATAGGGGGCTCGTGTTCGGGAAGGCGGCTAGTCTGAGCCATGTGTACCGAGGTAAATTTTGAGTTCCGTCATGATTTTGGGCCTACGTCTATCCTAAGCCCAGCTATGAATGAATAAAATATGGACCGAGTACAGAGCACGGAATCACTAGGGAGTTGGAATGTGCCTCGGCTCCCACGCAATAAAAATCGTCACTTCCTCGGAAAAACGTCGTTATAAAGATCGTCACTTCGTTGTAAAACAACGTGGATGCTTTGCCACTTCAAGCGATCCGTCGCTGTTCAATGGGTTCTTTTCTTTTGAATGCCGTCAATGATGGCATCATAGGTGACACTTCCACACCCACGGGACAAGATTGCTTTCATGTTATTTTGAAACGCGGTGACACGCATGCATTGGGAAAATATTTTTAAAAAATTATTTTTTTTTCATTTAAAAATTATATATTTTTATATTATTTTAATATGGTAATATCAAAAATAATTCTTTAAAAAAAATTAATTTATTATACTTTAAAATAAAAAAATATTTTAAAAAATAATTATTATCATATTCTTAATCACCCTAACATTGTAGTATCATAATAGAAATACCTTTGTTACGTTGCAGTACAATATTATTTTATTTTAAAGTATATTCATATAAATAATAAATTACATTGATATAAATTTTTAATTATTTTAAATTAACTTTGTATCTTAACTAGAGTTATTAGTGCGTATTGCATTTTAAGAAATAACAGAGTTAACTTTCATGAAACACAATATTTTAAATAAACTCAAATTAATCAATATATATTTTTTAGTTATTTTATATTAACCTTGTGTAGTAACTCAAATGATTATAACATACTTTTCATAAACAAAGAGTGGAAAAAAATAAAAATCTAAGTGCAGGTTTAAGTTTTTTCAGTGATTTTCTGGTTTTTTTAAAAAAAGTCTGGCCACTTGGGTTTATCGATCCCTTTTTTTTTTATCTTTCGGGTTTTAATTTTTTGATTCCATGTGTTTTGTTTTCACTGGGCTGTCTAAAACTTTTTTTATATATTTTTTAAAAATCTTAAATTTTAATTTTATTTTATTTTTCAGTATTGAGTTAGTGGTAAATTTTTTCATGGTGTAATAAAAGTTTTTTTTGCCCTTTCTTATCTTTTGTTTCTTATTTCAATTTCATTTTATGAGTTTTTTTAGTTTATTTGGATTTTTCATCTATTTTTTTAATTTTATCATTTAACATAAGATTTTTATTTAATTTTATTTTTTAATACTGTATTCATTAATTTTCTTTGAACCTGAACAATATCATACTAGGACAACTCTTATAAATTTTTCAAGTTTGACTAATTAGCTATTTTTATTTTACATTCAAAATCATAACAAAAATGCTACCAATAAACTAGCACTAATTCAAACTTGGATTGTTGATACATGGAAAAAAAAGGGTATTTTTATATATTAATATTATTTTTTTAAAAATAATCAAACAACACAAGTAAAAAAAAAAATACTGGGGTGATCATCACATTCTAGTGCATGTCATGATAAAAAATGAAACATTTCAAATAAATTGTTAAATAGACTAAACACAAATTGCAATCAAGAGGTAGAGAAGAAGAAGAAAAACTTCAAATACATATTGAACTTTTAATGACAACCGCACTTATATCATTGAAAAGATACTAACAAAATAAACCTGAAGCAGCTCGCTGGCCATAATTGAAGTGAGCCATCTATGTTGTCAGAGATAAGAGCGTCATCTAATTTCTTTCTTTTACTTCTTTTCTGAGAAATACTCTCACCGTTGTTTGTTTCGATTTGTTTAATAATTTCTTTGGAGTGCCATGTTTTTCACCACCAACATCCATGTTGTTTCCCCGGATTTCTTTAGATTGTTTTATTTTAATATTTAAAAAAAGCAATGCTATTTTTTCAATAAAATTAAAAGACTATGCAGCTATAAGCTCTCTTTTTTCCTGTCCTTTATAACATGACAACCTCACGACACAATCTTAAACGTCCATGATAATATTACAGCAACCGTTTCGTATTTGATCCTGCAATGTCGAGCTGAAACTCAGACTTGTGTGTTCTCGTGTTCCTCGGTGTTTTTATTCTTATTTTTTTACGAGGGGTCCTTTTTACCTTTCCTCTTCTCACAAGTCTAAATCACATCTACCGAAGATCGCGCTTGTAAAATAGAGTCAATTTCAGTCCATAGCAGACATGAGCTTCTCCATGAATGTTTACTTGACGGATTAATATTTAATTTTGACAGATGAAAAATGTTTATTTTTTCAATATTTAGTGATCATTATTACCCTGCTATTCTAAAACAATTAGAAAAAATCACCCGGCTCAAATCATATTAGAAAAAATTATAAATATTTTAATTTTAAATATAAATATTATAAAAAGTCAAGTTAAAATATTTTTTTATTAATTTTTTTTGTTGGATAACTAGGCTGCTCTTAAACCAATCAGATTAATCGAGTTATATTTATACAAACTTCATATAATTTAATTTCAAACGTGGATTAGATGAGGAATTAGATTAGGAATTGTTTTTTGTTATTTTCATTACTTTTTTAACCCTTGATTGGGCTGCTAATTAACCAATCAAATTAATTTGATCACTTTGATATAATTTTTATTTTGCTTAATTTTAAATCTGAATCAGCTAAAGAGTTAGGTAATGAATTTTCAAATTAACTCATTTGATAGGTTAATAACAATGTTTATTAATTCTCTATTATCTAAATATTTTTTTGTTATGTTAAAAAAATTACATCGTGTGACACAAACCTATAAATTAATAATAATCTATGCATTTCAAGAAAAACATTTGCACAATTCTAAATAATATACATTTTTTATCTTGAAACCATATTTATTAGAAAAATTAGTTACTTATTTTTAGCATGCTGAATTTACGAACAAATTAAAATACCTTCAAAAGATCAAACAGAACATATTATCTCTATTAAAATACTGTTTGAAAACCAATGGCAATTAAAATGAAACAAAAAGACGGAATAAACAAGTTCAAATGGCATAATGGAAATTTTAAGGAAGCACCAGGGAGAGACTAGTCAGAAAGAGGTCTAAAGAGTGGAATTCCTTTGGTGCCGTGTAGAGACGAGAGCCCCTGTAGGTTCGAGAAGGTTCGCGTTCCCCGGTGCCACTAGGTTCGAGTACAAAGAGCCACCGATGTAAAATCGACACGTCATCGATAAAAAATCTAATTTACAAAAGTATCCAGATAAAGTCTATAAATATCTCGATGCGCTCGAGTTTCTATAGATCTCTCGATTTTTAATCAATTAAAAGCCGTGCGTCGCCTCTCTGTTTCTTTTAAAACCTCATTTTCTCGTTCTCCACAGCGAAGAAAAAAGAAAAGAAAAGAAAAGAAACACGCTGAAAAGAAAAGGAAATCATCATGCGACAACAATTCCACAAGAGAATTTGAAGTCAAGGAAATTTAAGATTCGTGTCTGGTCTCGAAGACTTTGATTTCTTGAAGCGAATTTCTTCGCTATTTGTTGACAGGTTAGTTGGTTAATCCCAGCCTAAGGTTTATATATATACTCAGCTTCTTTTTTGTTTCTAGGGTTTGATTGATTGAATTGGGGACCTGGGTTTTGTTTAATTGGTGATAATCTCTGGTTTCTTGGAGGTTGATAGGTAAATTTCGCTTTCCGGGTTAGGGTTTCAGAATGTGGAGTTATTATAATCGGAAGAAATTCTGGGTATGAAAAATCCAATTGGATCGTGAGCTATTACAAAGCTTGTTTGGTGTTTGAGTTGTGGTAAATTCTTGTTCTAGAAATTGGATCTTCTTTGTGAAGTTTTTTGTGGGCCTCTTTGGTTACAGTGGAAATCTTCTTACTGTCTGGGTTATTGATATACTTGGTGGTCAAGACAATTCTCTCCGTGCTTCTTAATAATACTTACTCTTTTAAGGGCTTTAATTGATAGAGACTTATTCCCTGCTAGTCAAGGAAAAATCTCCTTCTCGGAAAAGGAAAACTTTAAATAGGACAAAATAGAGAAAAATCTACGAACAAGTAAATTTGTTGGCCTGAGAGGATGAGAATTAGCTGGTTCTCTATGTACACATATATCGAACATTAGCTGTAGTGGAGTCGCTCTTTGGAGATTTTGAGATTTGTTATTTTATTTTGTTTCTCCTGTTCAAGTTTGTGGCAGTGGTGCTTAATTTTACTTTTCTATCTACTGCAGATTCTGAAACTCTTGTAGTTTTCCATTACTGGGATCATAATTATTGGGTCCTGAGATCGAGAATATGGGTACTCTTATTCAAGGTTCTAACGCCACTTCCATGCCCATGGATTCTACTAAGAAGAGGAAAAGGGCAAGTAATAAATCTGTAGCTGAGACCCTTCAAAAGTGGAAGGAATACAACGAGTATCTTGATGCTCAAGGTGATGAAGGTAACAAACCAGTTCGTAAAGTTCCTGCCAAGGGCTCAAAGAAGGGGTGCATGAAAGGTAAAGGAGGGCCAGAGAATTCAGTCTGTAATTACAGAGGTGTGAGACAGAGGACATGGGGGAAGTGGGTTGCTGAGATTCGGGAGCCAGACAGAGGGCCTAGGCTATGGCTTGGTACTTTTCCTACTGCCTATGAAGCTGCTCTTGCCTATGATAATGCTGCACGAACTATGTATGGTCCTTGTGCTCGTTTAAACATTCCAGATGTGGTGAATTCAACAAGCTCATCGAAGGATAACTTCTCTGCTGGGACACCATCATACTATTATTCAGCTGCAAGTCCTGCTGACTCTGTCACCACATCAACCCACTCTGAGGTTTGTGCGTACGAGGATCCTAACCAGAATGCATTAAGCCATGCTGAGGATTGGATGACAAATATATCAAGCCAAGCTGAGGTTTGCGGGCTGAATGCATCAAGCCAAACTGAGGTTTACGAGCAGAATGTGTCAAGCCAGCATGTCGAGGATTGTTCTCGGGGAGTCGAAAAAAATAGCAAGCTGAGTCAAGATGAGCTGAAGATTCAACCAGAAAATCCTTCGTGGATCAATGACTGTCACAACTACGGCTGGGATGAGATCTTTAGCGTAGAAGAGCTGCTAGGAGATATCGATTCTGGGATGACAGGAGCAGAGGGGTACTTCAGCTTAGGATTTTGACAGTTTTGTAGCGTTTTCTCGAGTAAAATAGTGTTTGTATTTCTAGGCTGATTGAAGGCTCGTAAATTATAATGTAAACTGGTTTTATAGTCCCTTGGTTTGCATTTTGCAGATTAGAAGCCAAACTTGAAAAGCAATTGTTAATTGTCAAACTGATGCTAGTGAACTAAGCTAGAGATCTCGTCATTCATTTAGGGGGTATTTAATTATTTTTTTTTGTATTGTGTTTACGGGTCTTTCAGGCTTTCTATTTTGCTGATCTCATCTATTTGTAGTAATTAATTCAGTTACTAACTTATTTGAACGCGTAGCAAGCTAATCACTCGTACAAACATTTTACTACAATATGTTTTTGTTTTCTTGAAATTATATTTTTTATTTAATGTTATCATATGTTAATTTTAAAATAAGTTTTAAAAAATAAAAAATATTATTATAATATATCTTTAAATAAAAAATATTTTTAAAAATAACTGAGATTATCCATTATAATACTATACGTATTATCTAAACGACATGGAAGCTAAGGTGGAAGTCCGCGTTCGATAGAAAAAAATTACTGGCTTCTCTCTTTTTCCTTCGATACAATGCGCCTGTCTGCCACTGCAGTTGTCTGGAGTAAATCAGTCAAAGGGAACAAAAGCAGTTCGAATCAACGGATAATTTATTCCCAGTGCCTTAGATGAGACGAATCTCGCAGACCGTGTGCTTACTAACACCACCGCTCAAAAGCCATTTATTTCCCTTCATTTTAATTAAAAAAAATAATCCAAAACCTTTTTTTTTTCCCCAATGATCATAGATTGTATGGGCTAATCTACGAATTCAGGTCAATAATAGATTATGGGCCTGGGCATCTTACGTAGATCTTGATATAATTAAAGCCTGGTCCCGTTGTGAGTGACCAGAGCGCGCGTTTTATTAGCTTGAAGTTTAAAGCAAGTTTGCGAGGGTAGTTATAATTATTTTTTAAATAATTTTTTATATTAAAATATGTATAAATAATTTATTTTTTTAAAAAAAATTATGTTTAATATTATCCTATTAAAATTATTTAAAAATAATAAAAATATATTATTTTAAAATAAATAAATAAATAAAATTTATTTTTTTAAAATATTTTTAAAATCCAGAACAAACAGCCCGAAATCTAGAAAAGAGCGACAAATCTCGAAAAAAGATGCTGACATTTTAGGTCCGAAAAATAAGGCTGACGACACAACTCCCTGTTAGGTTTCCTCGTAGGACAGCTGCTGTCCCTGGGCTATAGCCTATGGCCTTCGGCTAGCCACTAACGTGTTATGCCCTTTATCACTTTCTTTAAGCTCTGTCTACCAAATTTTTCTCTCGAGAGTCATTAAAGAGAAGTCACTTTTTTTCGTTGTGCTATGTCATAAACATGATTTGCGGTAAAAAAAAAGAATCGGTATTCCGTGGCGCGTGCCTAGTCGGGCGTTTTTCTAACGTTTTTGTCTTCCTTAACTCGTCAAAGTCGAGTGTAAAATATAGGAGAGTTGTTAAATATAATGGTTGTTGTTTTTTCAAATTATTTTTATTTTAAAAATTATTAAAATAATATTTTTATTTAAAAAAATTATTTTTAATATTAATACATTTAAAAATATTAAAAACATATTAATTTAAAATTTTTAATTTTTTTAAAAACACTTTCAAAACTCAATATCAAACACAACTAAAAGTCTATCTGTTTAAAATAATATTAAATATATACACACGCAAATACATTAATTGTATATATATAATTTTGATGTACCAGTTAATTATGTTTTTTCTCTTTTGATATTTAGCAAAAAAACAAACAAACAATAAGTATAAGAAGTGATATGTTTACTGAGCATAATTCTGATACTCTATTTTTTAAAAGAAAATTGTTAGTGATCGCCTTATAAATATGCCGCCGACACCACCATGTTCCGATCTCCTCTCCTGCATTGCGTTTCTTCAAAATATTATCAGCTCAGATAGCAACAATTCCAGATGAACTCTTGACCTGCGCAAGGACACGTTATTTGTGCAGAGACCTCGGATTTAAGAGATACTCTAAGGCATGATCAAGTGACGAAATATTCCTCGGACATCACAAGATGCTCACGTGTAAATATAAAAAGCAAATCATCTATACCTGTTCTAATAAATGTAATATTGAAAACCTTGAAGATTTAACTTCAACAAATATTTGAATTTACTCTCTATAAATTAATTTTATAAATTTCATGTAAATAATATTCAAATAAAAGAATTAAAATAAAAAAAAAGAAAAAAAAGAAAAAAAAAATTAAAGTGATCTCTAATCATAGTTTTAAACTTGATCTGGTTTAAGGTCCAAGTTCCAGGTTTTAACTGGGTCATATGGGTTAGTTATATTAATTTTTATTTTAATATTATTTTAATAAAAAAATAATAAAAATTAATAAGTTATAACCTGATTTTTAATCAAATTTTACCAGTTCATCCGAGTTTATAGATCAATCTCCCGGACTAGATTATAATTTATCTCATTTTTTCATTAACGGGTCCAGTTTCAGCTCTAAACCAACAAGGTGCTAGATCAACCCGCAGCGCCGGGTTTTAAAACTATACCATTGACATATATTACAGCATTTCACTCCTTTCCTTCACACGTCACTGTTTGACCGCTGGACATGTAGCATGTACTACCAAAACAGGCCAAATGGTTCCCCACGAACAGACACCTATGATTTTACCAACGCAATAACACAAACCCCGAGGTTTTCAGTGACCCGAATCATTGTTTTATATTTTAAAAGTGTTTTTAAAAAATTAAAAAAAAAATATTATATTTTTTTAAATTAATTTTTTTAAAAAAATTAAAAATCATTTTAATATAATAATTTTAAAAATATTTTTTATAAAATAAAAGATATTAATTTAATATATTTTAATGAAAAAACATTTTAAAAAAACTATAACCATTATTACAAACAGTTTCTATAAGATTCTTCGCCCAACTATTCCCCTATCGGTTCTAGCGAGTACCGAGCATCTACATCTCCAAGTCCACTCCATTTCTTGGCTCACTGTCTCTTTCTCGATGAAAACCTTGCCGGAGCCTAACTCTTTTCCATCATAACTCACCTGAATCTGCCTTTTTATCAGACACACAGAAGTTCTGTTAAGGTATTTTACTTTTAGTATATTAACTTCCTTTCCATTTACATACCTCTCTCTTTTTCTTTCATGTTTGTTGAGACAACCCTCTGCTCTGTCTTCCTTTCTGATATAAAACTGATACTGACAAGGGGTTTTGACTGGTTCAAGCTTGAGGGTTTCTTAGATTTCATTTTGGGGTTGAAAAGAGGAGACTTTTTTTGCAACATTTCTCTCTAGGGAATGATTGCCAGAATGATAAAAAGGTGGATTTCCCCTTAATTTTTCCAGTGAGAAAAAAAAGAAGAAGAAGAATAAAAGGGGGTTGTAAATTTTGTTGCTTAACTACTTACCACAGAAGTCTCATACTCAACATTATATATTAATTGCCGATTAATTTACCGTATCATGGATTTATAACCAGGAAAAGAGAGCGAAAGTCACTACTCACTAATGGGAGTGTAAATAATCACGTTTCTTTCCCTGTTTTTTTTTTCCCCTTTTAATTTTCTATTTCGCAGAACAAGAATCCTTAAGGTAAAAGCGAGAAACTATTGCATGGAGCTGGTTCATTCCACCAAACCAATCACACTCGCTTGGTTTACCACTCCAAACAGTTATAAACCGTAGGGTCCGTTGCATCAACCAGTTAAAACTGTGCTGGACCAACGAGCGAACTAGTCCTTGTAAAAATTTCTCAGGTGAAAGCAAGCAGGCATTATTTTGATCATCCTGGCTTGAAATGATAGCACTAGACTTGGACTGAACTCTGTCATGGCTATATTAAATAATTGATGGTATGGCAATACGAAGGATAAAAAATTAGCACCAAAAACAATAATGATGCCATGGCACTGCCAATCTTACCGTTTCTTTTCTTTTCTTTCCGTTTTGTTTTGTTTTTTTTTGAGACAAGTGTAAAACTTTTAACTCTCTCCAGTCTTGGTTTTGCAGAGGTGAGAACCATTAAACAAAATGCAGATGCTTATTGACCTATTTTGTGGGACTCGTCATTCCCCACTGGTTTAGCCAAGTGGAAAACGGGGGAGCCTGGGATGAGCTGTTGAGGCTCACATCTATGGTTTGAATCCTCATTTATGCAGCCTGGATTATTGCATTGTGGCTCAAAGGACTGTTCAGTCACTTGGAATTTACTGGTAAAAGCTTGTTGCATCAAATCTAAATTACTAGATAAAGAAAAGCTACTTTGGTGGAATTTCACGTAGTTCATGAACATTAATTGGTTTCAAGTTTGAATGTATCTCATTTAAGTTTTTTTTTTAATGTTATCTCCTTGAGTACATGTTGATGCTGTCATTTTCTTTCTACTATCTCAGGGTTTGCTCAAGAGAATTAGCTTCTTCGCTGATTAACAATGAAGAGAAAGCGTTTACATCAGTCCAAGCATCCATTTAATGCACACCGTATGTTTTACCTCCTTAATTCCCTTACTCTCTCTTTTTGTTTATTTCTAATGCTACCCTTAACTTTACTTGGGAGCAAGCCCCGATACTGAGGAGCATAAGTTTTTGTTATTCTGAGCAAGGAGTCCATGCTAAATATAGGTTCATGTATTATCATAAATTGTTGGCCTGTGGAAGTTATATAAGCATTTATGTGTTTTTTGGATTAGCTAAATTCAGATTTTTTTTTATCTTAAAAATCATTTGTCCTTACTATTTATGCAGTGAGGAAATCTGCGCATTTGATTGTTAAGAATATTCTGATTTAAGTTGCTGAAACCTGGATGTTTTCATTTTTTAAATGGCTATGGATTCCCGAAATATTTTTTGCAATTGTATATGCATCACGTGTTGTGATAACTATCTTTTTAATATGGTTCTATTGATGCTCTATTCGCTTAGCTTTTGAGGCCTTATGCTGTGGCTCTTGGCAAAACGTGGAGTTTATACAAATCAGGGATGGGGCTATGACTCTGCATTTTGTAGATAGCCATCATAGAATTGGCGAGAAGGGTCCTTTCTCAAACATTCGAGTGAAGTCAAGGAAAGCTACTTTATCTGATTGCAGCTGCTTTCTGAGGCCTGGTATTGATGTTTGTGTGCTTTCATCTTCTGAGCACGCAAAGAATACTGGGGAAGGAAATTCAGAACCTGTAAGTGACCTTTTCATGTTGCTGCATTACTGAAGGCTCTGTAAATATGAGAGGACTATAGATGGTGTACATTTATCACAATCATGCTTATCGAGTGTTTTCAACTGTTTGCATTTCTTTAGAACAGCACAAGACTTAAACATGATTGAAAAAAGGTCTCATGGCTTAATAAATGCACATCATAATGCACAAAACATCGAATTGCTTCCTCTAATATCCCTTTCACCCACAGAATACATGATAATTTTCCTGCTTGAAAGAGCTTCCCATTAAATTTTGCAGCAGTTAAATTTCAAAAGTTATGATGTTCATATTTAATGTTGTTTTTCATATGCTTTTTCCCATGTAGGTGTGGGTTGATGCTAAGATAAGTTCTATCAAGCGGAAACCTCATGTATCTCACTGCTCATGTCAATTTTTTGTTAACCTCTATGTTAACCAAGGCCCTCTTGGTTCAGAGAGAGCCAGGCTTAGTAAAGAAACTGTAGCTGTAGGAATCAATGAAATTTCTGTTCTTCAGAAACTTGACAATGATCCATGTGAAGCAGGCAACAATCAGCAAGAAGCTCAGTTCTACCGTTGGGAATTTTGTGAGGACTGTTCTTTAGTACAAAGAAGCAAACTGTTTTTGGGGAGGTTTTCAGCTGACCTCACATGGCTGCTTGTAGCATCAGTTCTGAAGCAAGTTGAATTTGATGTAAGGTCAGTCCAAAATAAAATTGTCTACCAAATTTCGGGTGGTGAGAATGAGCACTGTTCATTAAAATCAAATAATCACATAAATTGTGTAACTTTCAAAGTGAAAGACAGTATTTCAACCCCATTTGTGGTCCAATTGATTCCCACTGATGCTTGTAGTGAAGTAGGCCATATTAGAGACACCAGTGGGACCGAACAATCACCATGCTATGATGTCATGAGTTTGCGGCGGTCAAAGCGTCAAAATATACAACCTGAGCGCTTCCTTGCCTGTGATGCTCCTGCAGAGACAGAAATTGGCTGGGTAAGATCCCTGCCATACACGCCACTGAAATGGAAGGCAGAAGAAGAAGAAGAAGAAGAATTGCACTTACCACTAGCATACCTGTTTGGGACACATGCTGGTGCAAGTTGTGCAGAAGAGCAAACTTGCAACGAAGTGGGAGTTAGTTCTCCTAAACTAGAACTCTTGGAAGGTATCCCTGTTTCCAGAACCAAGACTTGCTTGAAGGAGATTAAATCAAATCTGGTTAACAGAAGAGAGCACCAAACTGAGCCTGGAGAGGTTCGAGCAGGCATGGCTAAGAGAAGAGAACGCCAAAAGTTAACCATGGCTGACCAAATAGAACACCAAACTCGACTCAGGGATGCTGAGTCAGGCATGGCTAACAGAAAAAAGCATGGAACTCAAATTAGGGAGGTTAAATTAGGCGGGGCTAACAGAAGAGAACACCAGGATCAACTTGCTATTGTTCCTGTGCATACTGAAGATGTTCTGGTATCCTTTGAACAATTTGATTCCCCAGTGAAGACTCCTGAACACCATTCACAAGCGTTTATTGAATTTCCGATTAGTTATTACAGAAAAACGAGTTCTCCTGCTGCACACAGGAAGAATGATCTTGATGAAGATTTGATGTTTGGAAATGGATGGGGTGGAAAATTTTCTACTAAGAAAGTTCAAAGAGCAAGATACCGATCCACACATTTAAAGCAGGATAATTCCAGTGCGCCAATGACTTACAAGCGGACAGCCTTGAGTGCTGGCGCGTACAATAAACTCATAAGTTCTTATATGAAGAAAATTGACGCCACAATCAAGTCAAAGGAGGTACCACGCATTATTGACCAGTGGGAAGAGTTTAAAGCAAAACATAGCTCAGATCACAAGGAGAAAATGGCACCATCTTCAATTAAGGATGATGGAGAAAGCTCAGAAACTGAAATGTTGTGGAGAGAGATGGAACTATGCCTGGCATCAGCATATATACTTGAAGATAATGAGGTAGAACTGTTAATTTGATTTGATTCTTTTTTGTACAGGTGTGTTATTTTTATATATTCATATTAGTTGTACCATATTTTTTTCTTCATTACCATTTCTGATTGGCTCAAGGATTTGCAGGCTCTACTTTCCACTCAGACTACACAGAAAAATTGCCAGCACGAATTCAAACTGGATGAAGAAATTGGGATATTATGCCAAATATGCGGCTTTGTGAAAACTGAAATAAAATATGTTTCAGCACCATTTGTAAGTCAAATTTTTAAACCCATGATGCCAATGTTTTCAATGTGGCTGCTGTACCTCGTTTATTAGCCCTCTGGATAGACGAGTGAGTATGAAGGAGAGGCACTTGGTAGTTATAATTAGGTATCCTACTGCTTGTGTAATGTATGCTAAATTTCATCTCATTGCATTTTGGTTGGTCTTTGACCGTAGTCCTAGGTGGGGTTTTAGTGGCAGGTTCCAACTTCTGCTGTTCAGTTTCAACCATTTTGTATGGGAGTATCTAATGCTATTGTTTCAAACAGAATCCTGATTATACTATGTGCGTTTAAATTTCTCTAGATGGAACACACAGGCTGGACTGCAGAAAGTAGGCCACAGAATGAAGAGGATTCAGAGGTTAAACCTGATGAAGATGAGGGATCGAGTCTTTTTGGCAACCATACTTCAGGTGAAGATGTGCCTGTATCAGAAGTGAATGACAATGTTTGGGACTTGATCCCTGAGCTTAGACCGAAATTACACATGCACCAGAAAAAGGCTTTTGAGTTTCTATGGAAGAACACTGCTGGATCCTTGGTACCGGCACATATGGAAAAAACATCTAAGAAGATAGGTGGTTGTGTTGTCTCTCATACTCCTGGAGCTGGAAAAACATTTCTCATCATTGCATTCCTTGTCAGCTACTTGAAGTTGTTTCCAGGAAAACGGCCTCTGGTCCTTGCTCCAAAGACAACTCTCTATACCTGGTACAAGGAATTCATCAAGTGGGAAATCCCTGTTCCAGTTCATCTTATCAACGGCACCAGATCTTCTAGAGTCTTCAAGCAGACTCCAGTGGTGCTTCGAGGATCAGGTCCAAGGCCCAGCCAGGATGTTGTGCATATTTTGGATTGCCTGGAGAAAATGCAAAAGTGGCATGCACAACCAAGTGTGCTTGTCATGGGCTATACCTCATTTCTGACATTGATGAGAGAAGACTCAAAGTACAACCACAGAAAATATATGGCTAAAGTGCTGCGAGAGAGTCCTGGAATGTTGATACTTGATGAAGGACACAATCCCAGGAGTACAAAATCAAGGTTGAGAAAGGTTTTGATGAAAGTGGAAACAGATCTGAGAATATTGCTTTCAGGT
The DNA here is from genome assembly GCA_015708895.1 of Populus ilicifolia. NCBI lineage: Eukaryota > Viridiplantae > Streptophyta > Magnoliopsida > Malpighiales > Salicaceae > Populus > Populus ilicifolia. The sequence goes on from SRLM01000574.1 coordinate 2,504,112, forward strand.
ACTTTGTTTCAGAATAATTTTTGTGAATATTTCAACACCCTTTCCCTAGCAAGACCAATGTTTATCAAAGAAGTTCTGAAGGCATTAGACCCGAAGTTTAAGAGGAAAAAGAAAGGGGCACAAAAAGCACGTCATTTGCTGGAATCTCGTGCCAGAAAATTCTTCATAGATAACATTGCAAGCAAAATTAATTCAGATGAGGCTGAAGAGAAAATGCAAGGTTTGAATATGCTGAGAAACATGACTAATGGGTTCATTGACGTGTATGAAGGCACAGCTTCTGACACCCTTCCTGGTCTACAGATTTACACCATATTAATGAATCCAACAGATATTCAACATCAGATTTTGGTGAAACTCCATAAAATAATGGAAAAATGCCCTGGATATCCCCTGGAAGTAGAGCTTTTGATAACTCTTGCTTCAATACATCCTTCATTGGTCAATTCTTCTGTCTGTGTTAAAAAATTTTATAATCTGGAGGAACTGATGGAACTTGAGAAGTTAAGATTTGATTGTAAGAAAGGGTCCAAGGTGATGTTTGTGTTGAATCTTGTGTATCGTGTAGTCAAGAACGAGAAGGTTCTGATCTTTTGCCACAACATTGCACCCATTAAATTATTCCTTGAATTGTTTGAGAATATCTTTAGATGGCAGCAGGGTAAAGAAATTCTGGTTCTTACAGGGGAACTAGAGCTGTTTGAACGAGGAAGAGTGATGGATAAGTTTGAGGAATTGGGAGGGCCTTCAAGGGTTCTACTTGCATCAATTACAGCCTGTGCCGAGGGAATAAGTTTGACAGCAGCTTCACGTGTAATTCTTTTGGACTCGGAGTGGAATCCTTCCAAGACAAAGCAGGCCATTGCACGAGCTTTTCGGCCTGGCCAACAGAAGATGGTTTATGTGTATCAGCTTCTGGCAACAGGCACGGTTGAAGAGGACAAGTATCGTAGGACAGCATGGAAGGAATGGGTCTCACGCATGATATTTAGTGAGGAATTTGTGGAGGACCCTTCTCGTTGGCAAGCAGAAAAGATTGAGGATGATGTATTAAGGGAGATTGTAGAGGAGGACCGGGTGAAGTCATTCCATATGATAATGAAGAACGAGAAGGCTTCAACAAGTTGATGGTAGACTACCTTCCTTGAAGAGTAAGAAATTTCCTGGTTTTGTTACAGTTTCCTGGGTTTTTTTTTTGTCTATTATCTGTTTTTCATTTTATATTATCAGGGCTTCAATATTGCTTAGGTTTCTCTGTGGTTCCAAAGGTTCAAGTAATTGCTGCAATGGAGCTGACGGCAAATATAATAACTTGCTGAACCATGTCTTTGCCATTCAGAATAAGCTCCATGTCCAAGTTGTTCAAGCAGTTTCTTTGTCAGCAGGATAATATATCTTAATGCTGTTTAGCTTAACGAACTGGTTTAGTTTTCTGTCATTTCATTTCCAATGCTGTTAGATTATCATTCAAAATCACATTCCTAATTGCATTGGGAAAACTTTGTTCAAAACCTTATGCGTACATACATGTTAAGTCTTGACATGCTAGGTTAAAGAATTTGGTGCTTTGAAACCTGCCCGCACTGACGGCATCATGATAACTCATTTTAGCTTGAAATGCAAGTACCTGAATTATCTGATCAATTTCTCTGTTTTGATGTTTCATGGGATCATATTTTATATGGAACATGGTTATTTTAATAATTGAGATACTTCTTCTAGTCAATAATGATATTTATAGCTTGTTTTGCATCAGTAATCTACTTGCATACTTGTCTTTTATGTTTTATATTCTGAGGCAAACCCATAAAGTTGTCTCGATCATCACCTTTTTGTTTTTATGAATCCAATGATTACTTTCTTTGGATAATCATGTAGAACTGTTTATAGGAAAGTCTCTCCTTTTTTATTTATTATTGTTATTATCATCACTATTATTATTATTATTTTAAAAAATAGCACAATATCATCTATTAAGAATCAATTTCAGTCCTCTCCTGAAATTGTAACAGAAAGTTGAATCCACAATTTTTTCGCTGCCTTTTGGGCCTGGCCTTACTTTTTGGGCTACATATAATTAACTGGATCGGGGTTTCCTGTCTTTTGAGATTATAATCTATGGGCATCATGCCGACAGTCATCCTTTTGGTCCAAAAGAGGCCCACTTGCCTATTCAACATCAGCCTTTTTTCATCTGTGAGCTATGAGCGTTTCCCTTGAACGTAGCTTCCTTCATCCAAAGTCACCGGACAAAGGCATGGCGGATGCTTCAATTATGTGGGTAACCATTTCTCGGCCAGACCGGGAGTTTGACTGGAACTCGACCGTGATTGGAGAAAGCTCCCGCTACCATTACTTGTGAACATGTTTGTGCTTAATTATATTCGTGGTCAAATTTCCACTCTTTATATTGTTGAGATGCATATGCACGGTGATTGGTCGAAATTACCCGCACTAGTTGAGAAAAAAAGGTGAGTGGCTAACATGTATTAATATACCACTAATTCAGTAGTTGGAGATGGTGCACAGTCATGTTCGTAAGCTTTTGCATATATATAGAATTTCATTAAAAAAAACAAAAAAAAATAACCATAGCCTCGTCCCGGCGCATGGTTCCCCGACATTATACAGACAGATAAGGAACGAATGAAAAGGTCAGTTGCAATATTAAAACGAGAAACCGAGTTGTTCTCGGCATAACAATGTGCATCACTAGCGGACACCACACTACAGTTTTGATTTTGAAGTCTTCGAGAAGTCTTTTGCGGAGGTTGAATTGTTGACTCTTCTTAAGAGGGATACGTATCTTATAGTGGTGTTAAGTAGCAAAACCATGGGTTGGATTCGAAGGATATACCACCATCAACTTGCAAAACTGTTGGCCTCTCGAAGTTGACCTCAACCATGAACTGTTAGGAGCATCTATCAGCCGAACATCCACGGTATGTCCCAAGTTGACAAAAATAAACCAAACATCAATTGCAACTTGGTCGTGAAAATTTATAACTTCAATTCGACTCTCATATATAATCCACACCAGATTAATTTCCTTGACTAAGAATTCCATGGATCCTTTATTTATTTATTTTTTAGTATATTGGGTTAATGAGGCAACTTGGCTGCTATTCAGAGTCTTGTTTGTATCTGACATAGGGAAGTTGTTGATTCATTCCCCCACGGCTAGCCTACTTGTAATCTCTATCTTATTTATTTCTTGGTGTTTTTCTAAGTCTCTTCGTTATGTTGACAATCTTGAGTGAATGTTTTTTTGCCACTGCATACACTGCACGGCTTTCGATTGGCATTGGTTTTCGAAGAGTTGCAGGTGATTCCCTTTTCTTTTTTGCTTGAAATTTCTCTTTTGTGGGGAAGGTTTATAGTATGTACTTGGCGCAGCTTATTTTTATTTTGAAAAGCGATTTTTAATGGAAGGTCAATTGATGAAAAATAAATAATTTTTTGATATTTAATAATATCATAAAAAATAAGTGGTAAAATATTTTTTAGTTTTATTTAAGTTTATCAAAAGAATGAGGAAGGGGTTTGATATATAAAAATTTAAATGATGAAATTAAAAAAAACTCATAAATTATTTTAAATAAAAAATATGAAAAATAAAAAAAGATTAAATTAAAAATAATAATTTCATAGACTATTTTAAATAAAATAGATAGCAATTAAAAGAATAGAGATTATATATATATATATATATATAGAAATTCTCAATTCAAAAAAGAATAAAAATAAATAAATAAATAAAAATAAGGAATGGAGTTGGTATAAAAATCAAATTTCAAGGGGTAAAATAAAAAAATAAAAATAAAATATATATAGCAATCAAAAAATTAAAGATTAGATTTGATATAATTAACAAATATCATGATTTTTTATTTTTCATAACTTCAAGAAATGTATTCTACTCAAAATAAAAAGAAACTTTTTCTTAAAAATAAAATAACTCTTTTCTTTAACAGTAAAATATTTTTTATATATCAACTTTCTTTTATTGTAAACAAACATAAAAATAAATAAATAGAAAGTAGTTCCCAGACATGGCACAAAAGTTTGGATTCAGTTACAAGGTTTCTTTTTTATTTTATTGGATTGAGAACTGTGCTCCGAAAATTACACATGGATTATTCCACGGCTAGCCGCTCTCCAAACGTCCTCTAACAAAACACGAATACAACCAACATGGCTCTCTATAAATTTAGTGATGTATCGAAGTATTGTTTGTTTGTCTTAAGGGAGAAAAAAAAGACACGAGGAATGAAAATATATTTGGTTATTGCAATAGAGACAAAATGAAGTTTGAGGGATATAGAAGACAAGACTATGTTATTTTATATATATATATATATATTCCTTTAAACATCTCATAATTTAAATATTTAAATATCAATCCACGTAACTTAATTTTCATCATTACATCTGAAAACTAGAAAATATGAAATTACAAATCATAAAGGAAGACAAAGAGAAATATAAACAGGAGAGGGGTCGTAATATTTTATCAATTTAATAATTTGTAACAATTACAAAAAGAATAAATTAGAGTAAATTATTTTTTATTGAATGACAAGCAATGAATATCATTATTAAAAAATAATATAATAATTAAAACATAAATAATATATAAAAATAAAAATTGATCATATTATGAAAAAACAAATTCAATGACCAAAAGGTGTGGATTGAATGTAAACAAAAAAAAAACATTTGTGATGAAATTATTATCTTGCATTTTCAACTATTTTTTATTTTAGTTTTGTGCTGGTATATATATTTTATATGATATATGATTTATTTATAATTATTTATTTCATTATTAAATATATTTAAAGGAATAAATTATTGATTGACTCGGTCATAATAGTTTTAACTATGATATCATTTTAACAATGAATTATCTCTTTTAAGATGAGTATAAATCATTTTTTAACATTTATATAACAAGTGAATAGATGGTTTTAAACTAGTTTTAAGAAATAACATGCATTATAAACTAAACTAAAATAAAAATAATGATCTCCACTCAACTTCTCTGGCAAGAAAATTGCATCGCAAACACTGGGTTAATTCCTTGGCGGTAGGTGCAAAGAGTGGAGTTGCACCAGTTCCACAACTGCCAGCACCCAGTTCCAAACCGAGGAGTCCACAGAATAGATTCTGCAACCATAGCATTACACGAGAGGTTGTTTAGCATCCAAGGAAACAAATCCATAGAATAAAAGCTCGTGACCCAGGAATCAATTATGCTCTCTCTCCAGGCATCGCATGCATAGCAGTCCCTCAATACAAGAAGAACCATCTCAGATCGATTGCCTTCCATGAGAAGCATCTTCAATCATGTATCTTCCAACTCTCTTTACTCTCTCCACATTTGCGAGGAGAGTTTGCCGTGTCGCGGCAGTTTTTATTTTTTGATTAAGATATATTAAAATAATTTTTTTAATTTTAATTTTACTACGTGAAACTAATAAAAAAATGCTATAAAAATTAATTGTAAATAAAAAATATTAAATTTAAAGCAAATAAAATATTTAAATCGCATAGTCGAACATCCTTCAACTAGGTAGAAAACTACTGGTTATAGACTTAACTTAAAAAATTATTGTAAAGTTAAATTAAAATTCTAACCTTAACTCATCGATAGTAACCTATGCCACATTTATTTTCCAAAAGAGTTATTTTTAATTTATTTTTATCATTAAATATTTTTTTAAGAAAAATGAATAACATCTCAGAATTAAAAATCGACCTTTCAAGTTATTTCAAACATACTCTCAATATTTTAATGTCGTCCACTTACCGATGATCATTCCTTTTTTGGGGTCAACAGTAGTGTACATAACGCTATCAGTGGGAGTTGTAAGCTATCACCCAATCGCTGGAAAGGGCGGTCAGGTGGAAAGCATCTAGCTTTAATTAAGGCTCGATTACATGGAAACTTTAAACTTAAGGTCTTCCAGTGAGAGCGCAAAGTCGTTGTTGTCGTTCTTTTCCTGTCTTCCATAAACCGAAGAGCTGGTCCCGACTTGAAAACCATCGAGTTGATTATTCGAAGTTGGTACAAATCGGAAAGAAATAAGGGGGAAAGGACAATAAAGTGGAGATAGAAAGCTGTCCGAAGATTAAACTACACGGTAATACCTCAACTAGCTAGCCACTGGAGTCGAGAGATGATTAAATTGATAATGGAACTATATAAATCCCCAAGTTGGATGGCCGAAGTTATCGAAATACCCCTGCGCATAGCCGGCGAAAATAATTGCAGTAAATAGATTTATTAATTAATGGAAAATAAATAGCTACCCCCGAACTCGATCCACTTGTCCCATTTTTCTAGAAGCTTCACATAAATGTATCATCCACTAACAGTTTCGTAGCTTGGAGTTGCCCTTAGAAAAGTATTCTTAAAAATAACAGTGTAAAAATCCCACCTAAATGTCTATAATAGCGTCTAGTTGGTGGTTGAAATTATCTCGAGACAATGTTGCTCTTTAACCTAAGGAGAATTTCAGTGACCAATCCTGTCAGTTAAATATCGTGTCCCTCAGAGCACATAACTGCTAATACTGAAATTCGAAAGTTGCATTTTCAATGACAATATTAAAAAAGCTGACATAATAATTAATTATAAATTAACACGCCTTTGATATACTAAGGTTTGATGTCATATCAGTTAAGGTAGTGAAAAAACAATTTTTGCTTTTTCCATGAATTCAGTTATTTCAGGTATTTACAATAAGGGTGTCCAAGAGTATTTTGTGCACGACAAAACAAAATTCCTTGAACTTCCTTTCTCGTCTGGTTTCCCTGTCTTCTTCTTTTTCCCTCTCTCTCGGCAGAAAATTAGTCTCGTGTACGTGCAGTGTGTTAATATATTGTATACTCCCATGACATGCATTTAATGTCACAGAAAAATAAACAGACCTCATTATTCACCTCACCGTGTCATCAGAACAGAACAGTTTGCTTCAGTCCTCTGATCAGCTGCCTTCATTTTACCTACATATTCTTAATCACTCTGTTATTTAGGCAAGATACATACAGCAATGAAACATTGTCTAATTGTTTGTGAGCAAAATCAACTACAACACGCTTTCCCGTTCCTTACCAGTAATTTATTTTCGAAAAACAAACAATCACTTCGGGTTCCTTTCCGAAGCATATAATTTATTTTCCGGCGCGTCTTTTGTGCTTTTGAATTCAAACTAAAATTCAGATCTGTTGCCGAGTTGCATTCAACTTAATTTTACTTTGAAAACGGAAATTCTTATTCAACGACGGCGAAGAACTTTTTTTGTCGTGGATGACGACTAGTATGACGAAATATCAATCTAGTTACATGCACACACCAGCTGGGTATGAGAATTATGGCTGCTATGTATTTTGATGAATGATATTTAAAAAAAAATGTATTAAAATATTTTTATAGATTTTTTATTTTTAATATTATAATATCAAAATCATCATAAAATACTAAAAAAATCATTAATTTAATATTTTTAAAGCTGAAATTTTTGTAAAAAACTTCTAAAAATAGAAAGATAAGCTGCGACAAACACCACTTTGTCACAATTCTACCTCTAAAATTTCCTAGGAGGATAATGTATACAAACATTTCATAAGAATTTTCAGAAGCGGCATCTCACTAGAGAGATCTCTCTTTTATTTGAAATTTTACTTGATTTAAACCGGTAGCATCTATTTATAGGCAGTGAATTATTACAAGGACCTCGCTGGGTATAAAAGTGAATTATTACAGTTGCAGCTTATTTATTTATTTATTTATACGAGGTGTTCGGGTCAGCTTGCGCACACCACAACTAATCCCCACGATCCACTGAATACCCTGCAAACCCAGTAGACATATAAGACACCACGAGGGTGACAGACGTGCACGTTAGGGCTCGAATCCTAATACAGTGAAGGAGACAAGCTTCTTCCACCGCTTTGATATGGTTAATGATAAATGACTCTGATCTCAAATACCAAATTAATTTTGATTTTTTTTTTCAAGATTTCCCCTGCATTTATAAATATAGTTTTGGACCTTTGGTACTTTTTCAACCCTTCCCTGAAAATTTACAAATATAGGTTCTCATCTTACATCGTTTTAACTCATACCTGGCTTTGATTGTGGAATAAGTTTGGTAATTTGTGCTCCGAAAATAATTCGTTGAATAACCCTTCAATTNTAATAAATGACTCTGATCAATAGTCAAATACCAAATTAATTTTGAATTTTTTTTTTCAAGATTTCCCCTGCATTTATAAATATAGTTTTGGACCTTTGGTACTTTTTCAACCCTTCCCTAAAAATTTACAAATATAGGTTCTCATCTTACATCGTTTTAACTCATACCTGGCTTTGATTGTGGAATAAGTTTGGTAATTTGTGCTCCGAAAATAATTCGTTGAATAACCCTTCAATTTCTATATATATATATAAAAAAAAGTAAATGCATGTTAATTTTTTGTTGTTAGTGTCCATAAAATAAATAAGCGGATTTAATAAAATCTACAGCGATAGGTGATCAATCTGATCACCACAGCAGATATGGGACCAACTTGATCATGTCTTGTTTGCAACGGTAAACAATATTTTCATTTTCAAATGGATAATAAAAATTGAACATGTAACTGTCAATGAGTCGAAGATTTTCGAGAAATACCTTTTCCATGTTGCCGTTGCCGCATTGGGGGATAGTTATCGCTAAGAGCCCCCTCGATACCATTTTTTTATTTTCTATTTTCAGAAAACCGAATATATTTTATATTTGTTAATTCTTATGTTATAAAAGCTATCTGCGTGTTTATTTAACAAGTAGGTCTTTTCATACATACCTAATCTAACAAACATGAAAACATATTATTAATTAAAAAATATCAATAATTTAATAATGACAATTAAATGATGAAATCACAACAACAATATTCACAGTACTAATGGCTTATAATAATTATTGATGCAATGTTAAAAGTTATATAATAATTATATTAATACTGAATTTATAATGATCATAAGTCATAACTTTATTAATAAATAATGACAATGGTAGTGAGTAATAATAAAATGAGAGAAATGATGTGCGATAATATGATAATAGTGATGGTATAAGTAATTTTTTTGTAACGGCTTTGAAAATAATATTTGTGACAATGTTGAAAGATTTTATGGTAATGTTAATAATATTAAAAAAGTGATAAAAGTAAAAAAGATAAAATAAAAATGTCAAGATTTGCAAAGAAAAATGCGTCTACTATTCAAGTAGGGTGTCGTTTCATGAAAAAAACACATTCCAGTAAGTAGGCTGTGCAAGTAAAAAATAAGCATTAATAACCATCTAGGTGGTGGCCAAGTGGTAAGGACTTGAGATCAAGGGGTTTGCTTCCTCTGTGGTCTCAAGTTCGAGTCCTTGGTTGCTCATATGATGGTCACTGGAGGCTTACATGGTCATTAACTTTAGGACCCGTGGGATTAGTCGTGGTGCGTGAAAGCTGGCCCGGACACCCACGTTAATCTAAAAAAAAAATAAACATTAATTAAATTAATTAGACAAAACAATGCATGTCAATATATATATATATACATATATATATATATAATCATGCTATCAACACAGATTAAAAATATATATAAAGATGCTAACATGCATACTACTTAAATAGTAGATTTATATTTAAATTAAAATAAACAAATTCATTTATTTATTGAAACAATTTAAATAATAAAATTTTATTGTTATTAAAAATAAATTATAACAATTTATATTATTGAAACAATTGAAAAGTTAAAAAAATTAATTATAATATTAACAAGAACTAATTTTCGAATTATCAATGTTTATTTATTCCTATAAATCTATAACAAAACTTTAAATTATGGTCATAAAAAAAATTTACTTTAAAAAATTTGTTTACGATCTATTGAAAAGATATTGAAAAAATTGGTTAGATTTTTTCTTTTATGGGCTGGATAAATTAAATAACGGTTAGATTAGATTGAAAGAAATAATTTTCATAAACCAAATCCAAGTGAGATTTAACCTAGCAAAAAATAATTTCATAACAAAACTTGAATATTATGATCATAAAACAAATATCTTATGACTTTAAAAAACTTGTTTAGGATTTGTTGAAAAAATATTGGAAAAATTCATCAGATTATTTTTTTAAAAGATCTTTTACGGGCTGAAAAAATATATTAACTAAGATTTTTTAAAAAAAATATTAGGATAAAGTTTTTTAAATGGTTTTGGATTTCACCATACTATAAAAAAAATATTTTCACCAATACTATATATATAAAAAAAATCAATGTAGAATAGAGTTTTTTAGGTGATTTTAAATTTCACTAAAATTTATTGACTAAGACTTTTCACGATTATTTTTTCATTTATCATGTTAAATCTTGACAATACAATATAATATGGATCACTTCATCCCTGACAATACAATGTACGTCTGTATATATATAAGCTGAATGTTTCTCGTGAAGAATCATATCTAATTAAACGAAATATCTAACTAAAAAGATCGTGAAACCCTCAGTTCGATGAACAAGACAAAACAAGCTAAGTATGGATCACTTTAATTCCCCACATATATACATACATACATTTATATATATATATATATAGACACACACACGCATGCCAAATCTTGGGATTGTAGTCTAATAGCAAGGCACCTAGGAGTTTACAATCTTTATCACCCATCTATAGATCAGGGCTTGGTTTGATAAAGGGATTGAAACTCCACTGTAATTTCATTGAAAAACTTTTTTTAAAAAAATGTTTTTTGAAATAGAATAGCAGGTTGTGCACTAGCATGGCAATTAGCAAGCTTGAAATTCAAAAACTATAGTGTGTGTACGTATATATATGTACCAGTCACCTACTTAGCAAATGACATGACCAAAATGGCATTATAGTAGTTTTAAATTAAATAATGGAATAATCTACCCAAATTAAGTCCAAAGAAGTTGCAAGTTGAGCATCAACTTGCATAGCCTGCTTGGTAATATCACCCTTAAAGTATTTCTCACACCAAACTAAATCTCTTCCATAAAACATCAAACTAATCCAAGTGGACAGCAATTTCCCTTCTCTAGCTATGCATATATATCTCCATGAATGTATCTTAAGCCTAACAGATCACCGAAACAAGATAGCCAAAAGGTTTAAGATGCCTGCATCAATACAGCTCCAAAGAGCAGCAGCCACCGGCACCACAACTACCCGTACTGGCCATAAACAATCACAAACCACCGTGAACACATGGAGGGTCCCACTGGCATGGGACACTCCGGTACCAGACTACGTTTCTTGCCACCACACACGCACTCCGGGGCCCAACCAGTGTTGCTCCGTCGTGGTTCAGACCATCAATGCACCAGTTCCCACCGTTTGGTCCGTCGTCCGTCGTTTTGATAACCCTCAAGCTTACAAACATTTCGTCAAGAGCTGCCATGTCATCGACGGAGACGGGAAAGTTGGCTCCCTCCGGGAGGTTCACGTGGTGTCTGGCCTCCCTGCAGCATCAAGCACGGAGAGGCTTGAAATTCTTGACGATGAACAACATGTTTTGAGCTTTAGTGTGGTCGGTGGCGTTCACAGGCTAAATAATTACAGGTCTGTGACCACGCTTCACTCGTCGAGCAATGGGAATGGGACAGTTGTCGTCGAATCATACGTTGTGGATGTACCCCCTGGTAATACCAAAGAGGACACGTGTAGTTTTGTCGACACAATTGTACGGTGCAATTTACAATCCTTGGCTCAGATTGCTGAGAGGAAGGCACGGAATAACCAGACATCAGTAACATCATGAGTATCTGTATTGATCGAGTCTTTTTCCCGATCTGGATAGATTGATGATCATCATGGAATCTTGATCGATGCCCTTGTCAGAAATTTCATGGATCGGTGGGTGATGGTATCTTTCGATTCTGTAAATGTCAACTTTGTTTCCTTTCGAGATAATCACTGCTACTCCATGAGCACATAATCACGGTGAGTCCAGAAAAGTTGTATGGTCTTTGAAATGCCCCTTAATTTTTGTTATCTCGTTATTTGAGCCAGTCAAATTAAATATTTTTATTCTTCTGGGAACTAAAGAAGATCAATAGTTGTGTGAGTATAGGAGTCACTAGTTTACTTGATCTTTCGATTTTTCCTTTTGTATTTGTTTTCTTTCTTTCAAAAAATATTCTGTAATGTTCAGAGCGTTGGGTCTGTGTTCGTATCAACCCCAGCTTGTACGAATATTTCCTTGGACATATAAAATAAAATCACCAAGCTGTCTATTAATTAGTAATTAACAGAATACATTTCCATATGTTTTGAGTGTGATAATTATGAATAAAAAATTATTTAAGATATCTTCGCTCTCATGGCAATGGTATAGAAGCATTGTTCAATGAGTCTAACTCCCATGTGTTTTTTGAAAAAAATTATGAGTGAATTTCTGCTGGGCACCGTTGATTTATTAGCTAGCTAGCTACTAGCAATTTACCAAAACGCAAATAATTGCTCACTGGAACGTATGCCAACCCGATGATAAACAGAAACGTCGAATTATGGATCTCGTGCTGCAGCCATAATTACACTCCAATACAGACACCTTTGGCACTGCGTTTAAATTTTTTGAATTTTTTTAGTTTTAAATTAATTTTTCTTATTGATTTTTTTATTTTCATATAAAAAATAAAAGATATTATTTTAATATATTAAAATATAAATATAAATAGTAATCTTTTAACTATACTTCTAAACAGACTTGGTATATCTGAACCATTTATATATATATATATAATATTTTTAATATCATTATATTAAAAAATATATATATGTAAAATAATTTTTTTTAATAGGTTCGTTTGGCACACTTGCAAACAGTGCTCAAGGTGTTAAGGACTTGAAGGTCGTTTCCAACTTTATATTTGCTTCACGTTGGTGATTTAGCATGCTTTATTTCAACGACAAGGAGATGCAAAGGATAGCCAGTTGCCTGGTTGTAATTGGGATGCAAAAGGATGATGTACGACAACATTCCTTTTTCTCAGTTCTTGATCCTGGAGCCGAGAATACACTGTCGACAATTGATTCGGTAATCAGCTGTGGTTAGTATACATGCTAGCTGCAGGCCTCCTTACAGTTTGCTGGGACAAATTAGGAAATTAGTTCACAGAAATCAAAGAGTGTTTTCGTACTTTAGTACTTTAAAGAAACGAATAAAACAATATAGTATAAAAAAAATTAGAATTATAAATATTATACGAATCTTTTTAATTCAAATAGTAGATTGATTCAATATATAATAAAAAGAAAAGGAGAAATAAAAAATCTTTTAGATACATAAAAAATCTAATAATAAAACCACCAGTTTAGTTAAAAATATATCTATGAGATGAATTCAATAACACTACAAAACATTAAAAACGATGACTAAAATGTTGTTAGCCCTTCAAATATGTTTAAATTTATTTTTTTTTGGATAATTCATATGACACACTCCAATTATAGTTTATAATATTTTTTAATGTTGTAAAATTTGTCTCGTCAAAGTGTTTTCAATAATATTAATGATGTTATTATTAGAGTTTCAATAGGTCTTCAAAATCTTTTGTTTTACATTTTTCTTTTTTTTTTTCAAGAGTTATAAGGAAAAGAGAGGAGAGGGGAAAATAATGAAACAAAAAAAAAACTCAAANATAATAAAACCACCAGCTTAGTTAAATCCAATGACACTAAAATACATTAAAAACGATGACTAAAGTATTACTAGCCTTCAAATATGTTTAAGCTTATTTTTCTTTGGATAATTCATATGACACACTCTGGTTATAGTTTGTAATATTTTTTAATGTTATAAAATTTGTCTCGTCAAAGTGTTTTCAATAATATTAATGATGTCATTATTAGAGTTTCAATAGGTCTTCAAAATCTTTTGTTTTACATTTTTCTTTCTTTTTTTTTTCAAGAGTTATAAGGAAAAGAGAGGAGAGGGGAAAATAATGAAACAAAAAAAAAACTCAAACCCATATCGAAGCTCTGATAATAACAACACTATTACTGTTGAAAAGATCTCGATAAAAAAAATCAAATAATATCAAAAAAAGTTATAAACAATGACCAAGGTGTGTCACACAAGTCATTTGAAGATAAATAAGCCTCGTCATATTTTTTGACTATGTACTATTTTACTATATATTTTTATGTGCTATGTTATTTATCTATTTTTTCAAGTGTTAAAGTACTGAAAAAATTCCAAAATCAAAGCGATGGACAAATTAACATAAGAGCAAAAAGTTTTAGTGAAGGGGCACACCTTTATGTTGTTATTTTTTCAAAGCACAACAAAGTGAAACTCTAATTATATGACTCAGCCGATTAACTAGTTTTTAATGATCAGTAAAAATAGTCAATCAAATTAAAAAAATAATAAGGAAAATGCTAAAACCATTAGGATCACAAGGTCTTAATGAAGTTTTTGATATATAAAGATTTAACAATGCGCATAGTGATACAATGACTGTTATAGAAAAAAAAATTCTAGAAACTCTTAATAAAATTCAAGTACAATCTAACCGTCAAATAAAAAAGTTATAGTAATTTTTAGTAATTCTTTTGGTTTAGTATGACCAAATCTTTCCCTGAGTCTAAACTTGTTTTACTGGTTCATAAATATATTTGCTGGCCCATCAACATGATCTATCCAGAGCAGATCTTTATTTAGTTAAGGCATGCTCAAATCTGTTTGTTCAAAATTACTTATTATCGCAAACTCGATTACATCTTTGATATTGAAAAATAAAGAACAACTACTATGTAAGCAATAACTTCTTAAAATTTTGATTAAAGTATATAAGTTGAACAAAGATATATATCTTGAATCATAAAATATATCTAAGATAAAATGTTTATTAAATTATAGTTTGTGTAAGATAACCAATCAATTTATACAACTAGATCCAACTGATGATCAGTTGAGTCAGAAATGATATCTTATCATGCTTTAAAAGCATGATTTTTATTAAATATTACTATTCTAAAATACGATTAACTATTTTGTCGCGTTTAAAAATATTTGTGTTTGTTTAAATAGTGCTATTCTGACAAAGATTTAAAAAACTTTGCCAAATTTAAAAAATATACATACAGTAAGGACTCGGCAGCGGTATTTATTTTTTCTTCGAAACTTCTCATCCATTCAAGCTAGAAGTTGCAAAGAAATCTCAACATTTCAACATGTGCTCTTGTTGGAAAAACCCTAGCTAGGAGTTCTCGTATCGCTAGTCATGATACAAAGGTGGAGAGCTCTCTTTTGCGATTGGGGAATCAACAGGCGCTGTGCCAAGTTGATTTTAATTACACAAAACATTCTATTGGAGGCGGAGGCAACTTGTAGTTTTTGCTACCTTTTATTTTCCCTCTCTATGTACAAATTTTGTCTGCTCTCTTATTTGTTCGGCAAGTTGGTATGCAAGCGGGCAATCAGGCCTTTACTGAACCCCAACTGCACTAGCTTGTTCACGTCACCAACAAATCAAAGCCACCCGTGCACATCCAAATTATAATTTTTTTATTTCCTGTTTATTATTGCCGCGTGGCATGATTTTTTTAAAAAATATTTTTTATTTTAAATTTTTCTAGTAGGTTTAGAAAATTAAAAATAATTATTTTAATATATTTTTAAATAAAAATAAATTAAAAAATAATTGTTATCACACATAAATCATCATATATTTTTTTATAGTATGTTTACCCGAACTTTTACTTGTCTTTGTTATATTTCAACTTTAAACCACTTGGTTTTATAAAAATAATTATTTTTTAAAATATTTTTTATTTAAAAATATATAAAATAATTTTTTATTTTTTAATATAAACAAATAAATATAATTTAAAAATATAAAAATAATAATTTAAAATAAAAAATCAATTCTTCAGCTCATTGTTTTTGCGCTTCAAAAAAAGTTTGAAAATTTTTTATTTTTATATTGACTTCAAATTAATATTTGTTAATATTTTTAAATTATTTTGATATACTAATATCAAAAATATTTTTTTAAAAATAAAAATATATTATTTTAATATATTTTTAAATAAAAAATATTTTAAAAAACAATAACAACTTCATTTCAAAAAAAAAATAAGTACAATCAGTTTTAAATGATGGTTGGATGTTTAATTAACCAGGCCACCAAAAGCATAACGGGTAAAGCTACCAGGTACAGAGGGGCTGCTCATTGGACTAGTATTCAAGAAGGCTCATTGTTATCATTGTTATGGACGGTAGAATAGGATGATTATCGTCAATTTAGTATTCTTATGTTGTTTTCTTTTTACAGAGGACATATGAAAAAAATTCAAATTTTGTAGATATTAAATGGCAATACCTTTAATGATAGAGGAAGAAAAAGGAAGCAAGAAGAGGAACAGTTTTTTGTTACCCACAGCACCAATATATCCAAATTATAATTTTTTTTAAAAAAACATGGAAAATAAAATACAAGAATAGAATAGAAAAATAACGAGAGAAATGTTAGAATCAAGGAAAGTCCAATGATTTATGGAAATATATTAAAAAAAATACTGAAAAGATTGTTTTTATGCGAGAAAAGGTTTGATTAAATATATGTTATTGATAAGGGTATATTAAACATTAAAAAATGTTGACAACACTTGTTTAGTTAATTAAACGTGGAGTACGATTATTGAAGATATTAATTTTATTTGAAAACTGTGTCAGTGAAGCTTTAAATTTTAATAATCCCCTGGGCACTTGTTTGCCAAACCCATCAAACTGCAAGAATTTTCTAGTATGGGTGCTGTATAAATGGGCATTTAACGAAATCTAAGGATTGCTGTAAGAAACATTCTTTCAGGGCAACTCAGAAAACATTCTATACTTGAGAGCATCAAGCCAAAAACATTCCTATGAGCGGCTGGCTGCTCAAACAAAATTAACGAGGCATAGAAAGTAACAGGTCTTGGAGAGAAATAAAGCAAGTTTAGTTTAGAGTAATTCGTATTAGGAAATACTATAAATTTTATTTAAAATTTTAGAATTTAAAATTAAAATGATTATTATCTAATATGGTATTAGAATATAAAATTAAAAAATAAAAATAAAAAACTTCTGAGATAATAATGCCCCAAATGATTTCTTAAAGGATGAAAGAAGGTCTTGTTAAACATAATCAAGGCCCAGTTTTATCCTTTTAACAAATTTTGTTTATCAAAGGATGTACGAAGAACTAGTTTTTCATTGAATTTTTAATTTTTTTTGTTTTATTTTTTTATTTAAAACATAAAAAAATAAATTTAAAAAAATAAAAAATATATTATTTTAATATATTTTCAGTAATTTAAAAGCAATATCTTCCACATTTGGAAAAAGATTATCGGATTGAAAAGATGTGTTCTGGGATAGGCCCACAATCAATTTGAGGTCCAGCATTAGTTGTTGCTCAGCAAGCACTGCCTCAAGCTCTTAACTCATAAAATTAAAAACGAGGATTGATTACATGTCTTTTTCACTTTCCAGTTTTCTTGGATCAAAATTGATAGATCATGTTGAGTTCTTCCAAAGGAAAGAGGCCAGCTGCATCGCACCTCCAAATGGGGGACGGATCAAACTTTCAGTTGTCAAGGATCGATTACGCTGGGAATTTTTTTTACTGGAGGGGATAGTTCTTTATTTATTTTTCAGAGATGAAATTGAAATTGCTTAAAATTATATCATATGGTTTCATCCTCGAGGGGCCAGGGCCATACCGCTCCCCGTAGATACATTCCACTGTATTGATTATCCATATAAATTGCTAAAATAAGGGCAATTTGAAGAATTTCGCCTAAATGTTCCAACTACACAAGCTAGCAACACTCTTCATGACTACAGATCACAGAACTAAGTTCATCAAATCATCTATCACAGTGAAGAGGATCAAAGAAAGGAATTTCCAGGTTGATTAACCTGACGTAAGATTTTATTTTCTGCGTTTTGGAGAAAAAGAATGACAGGGGTGTTAAAAAAAGTTGAGGACAATTTCTCAATTCTTGTGTCATCTTTGTGCAGGAACCATGTTACATTTTTCTACAATGTTTCAGTTTTACCGGATGTTTTAAAGAACACTTGAATAGGAGTGGGGACTATTTTAGTTATCCAGATCCTCTCATATTCTTTTCTTTATATTTCATATCTTTCTTAAATTCAGAAGAAATAAACATTATTTTATGTACTTCTAGTATGACAACTTAAAAATCATTTCTTTATCCCACTCAATTCAAATCGTTAATGGTAAGATATAGAACATGATTGTTAATGATCAAATCCAATTCTCAGTGTCGAGTGAAGATTACAGAAGGGTAGGAATGAAAAATGCTTTCGAAATGGAGATGGTCCTTACAGTGGAGTCAATGATGTCTTGTGTCCAGGCCACTGGGCTCGTTTGTGTTGTCGCTAAAAGTGGTTGATCGACGTGGGACCGGGAAGGTTGAATCATGGATGCTTGGTGAGATGGGAGAAGCCTCGTGCGGGCTGGGCCAAGAGGCATACTTTTACGGATGATCAATGATGGATAATGCTGCGAATCTACGTTTACTGCAGTTTCAAAAGGTAAAGTGTAATTCCCGAAGTATAATAAATTCAATGCAACTAGATTTTGATTTTGCAACCGGAACAAATCAATTCAATTTTCTCGTGAATTTTCTTCAGCAACAGTATTTCACACATGGTCATCTTTAATCTCTTTACAATTTTCTCATCCTGTTCGCGTTTTCCCATGCACCACAATTTCCAAAGAAAATCACACCTCTGTACCAACATCAATTCCCACTTGAAATAAGCAAGATGTTTCACTTGCGAGTGGATGTTAAGGATAGAACAGCTTGGCAAATAAGAGTTCGTTCCAGGTATCTTGAAGGCCTGGCAAACACCAGTGCACGCAATCTGCATAGCTGACCGGATTAGCAATTTGCTCAGGAGTCAGGGGATTCCATTGCTTCTTGTGTATTGAGGTGTGCGCATCTTTGCGGTAATTTGAGAGTTGTGTGATGTTAAGAAATGTGATGGGGAATTTTGATTTCCTAAACACCTCTCCAATTACTTCCATTATGCTTTTCCTGCAATCCGATCCCCAGTACGTGGCATTGTTTATCAAGGTCGTTTCATTGAAACAGTTAAGACCCGCTTCGCCTCCCCAGTCTATGCTCCTGACAAGCACATCATTTGTTAGTTAATCCCCTGTTTAAATAAGCTTAGACACCTAAATATTTGCAGCTATCTCCCTTTCTGTTTATGTAATTCTGTTCTGTTTCTTAGATCTTTGGTCCTTTTTGGTTCGTTAATCTGCAACATCCATGTTTTTTTTTTTTTTGGAAATTACATGATCAAATGGGACACAGTCTACTCACTTGCCATGAGAAGGTGACATGCTAGTGAAAAAGACCCTTGTTTTCTTGCGGTCCATATTCTTTCTCGCCCATCTCAACATGCTTTTCATTGCCATACGATAGGCATCCTCAGTTGACAGCTCTACGATATCTTTCGTTTCATCTTCAAAAGAACCTTGCCTGAAAAACATAAGCTGTTATACCTTGATTTTTCAAGCTAACGAAACTCAAAAGCTGTGTGACAAGGTAAGGGTCAAAAGTATTTACAAGACTTTCATCTTGAGGCCAGTCATCCACCACAGGTAAGTATTGAAGACAATAATATCAACGCCTTTCCAATTTTTGCCATGTTTATTGATCGAACCTTTCCTAACAATTCTATCTGATATTCTATGAACGATGGCATTATCCGAGTTTGATTCAAGGAGAAATGGCGCCCAATAGAACTCAATTGTTGCATTGTATTCCTGTACAATCATGAACAAGGTTACTTTTCTGTGTTTACGACACATTTTAATTTTGCTTAAAGCATAGTGAAGCCAATTAAAATTATAGGGGAAAATCAATTATTGTCACCTTGGCAGTGAAGACCGTTAAAGAATCGAACGTTTCCATGGATTTTTTGCCTTCAGGGATGAGTCTGTGAAGAAGACAGACCATGGAGACAAATTGACCTCGATTTAAGGAATCGCCAACAAACATCATTCTTTTTCCTCGTAAGGTATCAAGCATCAACGTGGCATTAAAACTGCACAGTATACAGGCGACAAAAGCACTGTCATTTACATGCCACAATTATATTAACTGCACATCTTTAATTTAAATATATTTATACATAAAATAAAGACTATGAGATCGATTGACGTGGTTAAGCCTCGTTCATTTACATCACATGTTTTTTTTCTTATTTTGGTAAATATTAATTGAATAAATTAACTAAATGGGTCTGTATAAATAAGACTTTGTATAGTAATAAGATAAAAATTCTAGTGATTTTTTTAATCTCTTCTAATAAATACAGATGTTCAGATGAAAGCAAAAACAGCAAGAAAAAAAAATAGGAAGAATTACGGCTTAAACACTCGAGCTATCTTTAATATTTCATTGGAATTATAATAAAAATTATTTTTTTAAATATTTTTTATTAAAAAGTATATCATAATAATATTTTTTTAAAAAAAATTTACATTCACCAATCAAAACAATCTAAAAAAACATAAGAAAACTATTTAAAATTATATTTTTTTTTAAAATATAATTCAACCACACTACTAAATAACACTTAAAAAAATAAAAATAAAAAACTTCCTCATCCATCGATCGTGGTTTCCAACAACCCCCAGCTGTGTGTTTTGTAGAGATTGTTGTCTGGTATTCGAATAATTCATGATTCAATAAGGCTACTTCCACCCAAGAAATAATATTAAAAAAAATATATAGGGCTGCTTGATAATTGTCTTATGCATAAGTGATCGGGTTGGCCAGCATCTTTTGGAGTCAAGCCAACCAATTAGATGGTTGGAATCCTAAAACTGGTTAACATTGGACCATTTAGCAATCACTTAATTAATTTGTTCCATTCAAAAAATATTTACTCCATGTATTGTTAATTAGATTTAGTTTTATAAAATGGAAAGGTCTATTTTAATTTGCTAGCTAGCTGAGCACCTAGCTAATTAATTAAAAAACCCCAAAAAAAAAAACAACCGATCCCTTTTTCTTTATAAGTATGTAGAAGTTGATAAATATAACCTTTTCACGGTTAGGAAAGAATATAATAGCCACGCAAGAGTCTAGCTCTATGGCATTATCATAACATCTAATACAACTTAAAAATAAGAATGCTGGCATCGGTATGATTTTAATTAAAACTTAATTTGCTCAAACTGTAAGATTACAATCCAATTTAGCTAATTTCGTAAGTTAAATTACCTGGGAAGATCACAGCCATGAGGCTGCCATCTCCAGTATTGATAATCCTTGTCGGGCCTGCCATGCTCTTGACATGTCAACTGTGGCTGTATGTACGGACACTCCGATTCTTCGTAAAGAGGCCGAGTTGAATCGTCCCACACCCACCTCCCACTAAACAAGTCACACCCATCTGGGGTCTTCCCTATCGAGAAAGGCAGCTTCTCCCACCTCTTCTCTAACCCCAAAACATGACATGAACGGCCATCTCAGTAAACCACACATTTTTACACGAAAACATTTTTTTTCTTTTTAAAAAGAAGAAATTATATATGAATAAAGAGAGTTAAAATTTGATATCCACCGATGGACTCAACTCACCGGTTATGGTTGCTAGCCGGTCCACGTTGGGGTCAAGCTGGCCAACGAGGCACACGAAGTCCTCGCCGTAAAGGATGGCAACAAAGACAATGAAGGCTAATAAAGTGAAGAGGTAAGGAGAGAGACGGGCCTTTCTGATTAGAGATGAAGAAGAAGAGGAAGCAGTGAACGGTTGCTTCATATTTGTTAGTTTGAGATTACATTTATTAATGTTCATGGTGTTATATAGGAACCATGTAGGTTTGGAGCAATAAGGAAAGGAATACTCATGTTGTTGTTTTTTGTGTCGTGATGACCTTGTTATTTTTATTTTTATTTTGTACGGTTCGAATACAAGACGACACAGCTCTCTCTCTCTCTCTCTCTCTCTCTCTCCCTTCTTCTTCTTCTTAATATATACAATTGATACTCATTAATATATTAATTTAAGATGCATGGTTGATGGCTAATTCCCACACATTATTGAATGCGAATACAATTGTCTTGTTCAAATGCATGATTGACGTCATTAGGTGGATTGATATTCGAGGATGATACAATGTTTTTTTATAACTATATACAAGATAAATCGAGGGAAAAAAGAAGAAGAAGCACAACTGTTATGATATGCGGAGGAAAAGGAAAAAAATACAATTCTGGTTCTTGATCCTTTGCCTTATCTTTCTGGCCATTTTAAAGGAAGTTCAATGTCAAAATAAATCGTTTTTATGCTGCCAAATTAATCATTTTAATCAAATAAGTGTAATTATTTATACAACCATTGATTTCTTGGCGTGGAGTTTAACAAAACCTTATGCATTGCTATATATATATAAGGAAAAAGAAATTCTAAAAATATAGCATCACGGAACACGTTGTTTGTTCTGGCCTACGACCTTGCAATTTGCAATTTCACCGAACCCCTGACCAACTAACGTGCATGTGATTTGTGTACCTTTATAGTATTGCATCCACGATGTTTTATTTGACTTGTTTGGATGATTAGAATTAGTTCACTAGAGCAATGATCTTCTTGAAAGGGAAAAAAAATAAATTGTAGGCATAGAAAAGAAGAAGTTTTTCCCCCCTCCTCGTCCATAAAAAGCCGAAAAAACGACGCAAAATCAGCTCCTGGAAGATTCTGGAAATGTAGACATCCAGCTATCTCCACACAGATTACAGCAGTATCTGTAAAAACTGAAAATTGTCTGAGATTTTTAATATCAATTTTGCTCACTGTAGCTAATCATTTTCATCTAATATCCTGGTTTTCACGTCCACATCATCTGGGGCCTAGCGTGTTGCAAAGAGGCACCCGAAATGAGAGTCAAAACTCGAGAGCACAAGGGGAGAGAAGACCAAGCCCTCCTGGCGAGGGGCGATGATAATTTCTGAGTTGGCCCTTGTGGGCATTACATGATTGATAGAGGAAGCAATGATAATTTCTTAACTTGTACGTTAAGATCAGTGAGCGATGGCTAGCACATAATTGTCTTCACTTTTCATGGTAGACTTGACATTTTAAATACACAAACGATTCATTCACAACTATAACAATACGATCAAGAGAAGATGAGGAGGAGTTGCAATTCTTTATTCGAGAGTTCTAGGTGAGCATTTGGTGACATTTCTGCTTCAAGTGGTTGGCCTTTTATTTATTTATCTTGTATAATACTTTAAGTTCCCCTTCAGTCCATGTCATACAAGCTACATAACAGCTGCAATTACGCAGACTTTAGGAAATATACAATGGCGACGGATTAACTAATAGTAGAATTTAAAAAATTGTTACCTACCTGATGATCCTCACCTCCCTTGTTGTTTATTAGTTGTCTATTCGTTCTTGTTGTGCTGTCGACTTTGGGAAATTAGTATAGAATAAGCTTGTGGTTTAATTTAAACATGAAGAAGTATTCAAATGATGAAATAGAAAAGAAATACTGACATTTTATAGATTATTTATGATACATGACCTGGCTGTAACTTCTTTTTTCGAATGATGAAGGTGCTCTCGAATTAGTTTCCATGGACCCCAATTTCAATTAAGATTTTTGACGAAACAAGCCTAAAAACAGTTGTATGGCGGTAACCTGAGACACATAGACGCGCTTCATTTTCTCAACGGCAAGCAAACACGGGTAAATTATATCAGCTAATATTTTCCGATTTTTGGTGTAAACTAAATAACACGAGTCACGGGCCTAATAAAATCTCCATCGTTTGCCCATCGAATTAAAGTTGGGTTAAACCTTAGAGCCATGATTCCGAATGATATCACATAAACCCTCGAGGCTTCCATACTACTCGAGTACCATATTTTCATCAGTCCATGGCTCTCCGTTTTTTTGCACTTCTATCTGGTACAATTTTAATACCTTTTGCAAGATTCCTTATGTTCACCAAAGAATGATGCCATTCACCATTTTTTTAATAAAAAAATGGCATTGTGTCTTTGCTGAATTAGCGACACACAAATTGAATAGCTTAATATACAAACCGCTGAGTAGGAAAGCAGGAAACCTTCCGAGATCATAGTTGGTTATTAGCGAGTTCAGATGCAAATGGAAGTAATCATGCCAAGTAGAATATCCAAGAACGTCACTTCAAATGCGAACATTCAGATTATAACATGAGTCAGAAACAGCTGAAGGCTTCTCATGTCTTTATCATGTCGATTTTTTTTTTCTCAACAATTCCGTGGCATCACTAAATTTTCTCATGCACAACTATCAGCTATCTGTGATTTCCAATCCTCTATGCATTTCCTTTCTGCCTCTTTTTACCCCTTACTAGGCCAAATATAGATGTAATGAAACTTTATATTCCATCGCTTAATAAAACATTAAATAAAGTGCTTCTAATAGCTATAAAATAGGCCAGTTTCCGAAGTAAATAAATTAATTCTCTGATTATATCAACCTCTTTTTGCCTCGTCAAAACACTTTGATAATTTGCTGTAGATTGTTTTAGACATCCCACTATCTTTAGGCAAAACTAACCAAGCTTGCAGGTTCCATCTGCTCCTGTCCCATGTTTCAATTACACACTCTTTAACACTCATATCAAGTTCTTAGACAACATTATCTACACACCTGTTCTATCTTTCACAAACTTCCTTTTGTGCAAAACCCGACTTCGGAAGAAAACAAGTTTTAGAACTCGCTTAAATTGCCTGCTGCCTGGAAAAGATTCATCATGTTTTTTAGTGGAAAAAAATGAAAAAATAAATACCATTGCAAATTTTGCTTCGGCAGGAGTGATCTAAGATTGGAGTGGGAAGGAATGTGTGCTTGAAGCAGGCAGAGTTTGAGGTGTAGCATTTTGGAGCACCTCATAATGGCTGAGAGGTTACTTGTCAGGGCTATGAAAAAATTAGAATGCTTTGAGAGAAAAAGGGAATGGCAGGATAGACCTAATTGAATTTGAGATGCAATGATAAACATTTGAATGCTATGAATGAGAGAATAAAGAAATGAAGGAACAGGCACATGAGGGCGCTAAAGGTGTTAGTGGAATGTGGGGGTGCAATACAAAAATGCATAATCTAATATCAAAAAGGAAAGGAAAGAAACTTCAACACATCACATAAAAGAAAATGAATGATAATACTTTATATAGTCATGTCAAAGAGATTACAATCTATTGAATATCATCAATGAAAAAAAATGAGGAAACATGAAACCTGGATATTGTGGTGTAATCATGAACAGGATGGTTGTGCAAAAGGATTTTCAAACCCTGCTTCAAGCATACACTTCAGACTTGACCACCAGCAGCTTTTCTAAGATGGAACCATCAGTGTGGTCGGATGTACTTGCATGAGGTTCATATGCAAATTCAAGCCTCATCACCACAAAATCGTAAATCAAGTACCAGATCTTCAAAAGTTGACAGGAGAATAGGAGTTTCGATAACCTTCAGTAGGTCCTCTAAATCTCCGCACCAAAGATGCAAAAAAGCCCTGCAAGTGAGAAGCAAAAAAACATAATATTGTTATATTTTTTTCAGATGTCTGTATTCAACATTTCTATAATTGGTAAATTAGCTAGCAGTTAGATCTTTCTGAGCAGCAATTATATACTGTGAACTATGCACGCATCTATCATATGCTCACTTCGAAGTAGACCACCACCACACCAGACTTCAACTTCAGGAACTTTAAAGCAGATTTTTTTGTTCTTTTCCAGTGACACATAGGTGAACCTTAGAAACCATCTCTTAAGACAACCGAAATGTGTCAAAATCCCATAAATCATCTAACCACTTCTATTCATAGTTGGGTTAGTAAGTATCCCATGGGATCCATACTAAAAAGAAATACCCCATGGAACCAAACAAAAGACTTGGACAATTGAGAGAACTCTATCTTTAGAGATATGTTCGACTCTAAGTGTGCAAGAAAACTAGTTGAAACTAGGCATGAAGTCTGTTCCTCCTTGGGCAAATACTTCATGGGGAAAAATCAGCTAAAACATTTGCAAGATAGGTACATGATAGTAAGGTCAGCGGATAGTAACGCCACATCACTAACCAAGGAAACACAGCACATAAAAGGAATACCTGTGTTCTGTGAGGTAGCCTGGTCCAGAAATCCAAGTTTGGAATCATCTGATGAAAGAAGGAAAACAAAATCAGTTAAATTCACAACTGCTTGTGTGACTGATTGGTGGCAGGAGGTTCATCTCATGAATGATGTCTTTCCTACAACAATGAACATGCTTTGCTATTTGCTTCTCATGCATTCCTTAGCTGTTTGGTGCTGAAAGAGAGGAAAAGAAATTTGGACACCAAGTAAAATTGAGATACATCACCCCAAATCAAGCATGACAACCCTACTGCTACAAGAAAGACATTTCTGCAATCATACAAGAAACCCTAGAAAAGCAGAAGCATTTAGGAAATTGTACTAATACCCCCAGAATTACATCCTAATAGACTAAGATAGAATTGCATCATAAGGTAGAGACCAATTAACAAAATCATAGCTAAAAAAAGGACAAAAGAAAAGGATAATTAAGGGAGAACGAGATAGAACTTCTGATGTCTGAATCCAGAAAAGTTTGATTTTACTTCTTATGTTAGCTTTACAAGTTTCTAGCAGCTCAGACTTATGTATCATAACATCTAGATCATGCCACCATCCTTTGGCCTACTGGGGAACAGAAGCCACTATATTGAAAAGCAAAGTTGGGCTTGTTTAAAAAAATGTGGCAGCATTTGGCTAACAATATTGAAATCATATAATGATCATAGCCTAAGAAGACCTCACTAGATCTCATATTAGCCCACAATGAGGAACTCTTATCCCAGAGCAGATACAATGTGGATCCCTAAAGTCAGATGATTTAAACCACTGTAAAAGTTGCATTACTGGGATGAAGTTACTAACTGGACAATATTGCTGCTAATAGCCATCTAAACAGTTCAGACAATCAGAATAACAGCTATAAGATGAAACATACATCTAACCCATGAACTCCAAGGTAGAAATGTCGATAAACTGCACCCGCCAATAAATAACCTCCAAAAAGACAAAAGACACTGAAATTTATCAAAAAAAAAAAAAAAAGGGAATCAGATAAGCATAACAGCTTCTTCAAAACTCAAAGAGTCACCAAATGAATGGCATTCATAAGAGGAGGAGGAAAAAAAGAGAAGAAAAGGAAACCCTTACGTGATCATCAAGGTACCAAACCAGCCCCATCCTTTTCCATGACCATTGATTGTGGCACAACCAGAAGGGTGCTGCAGCACTGCAGCCTGTCAGAAAGAGTAAATTAGAAGCCTGAAATACTGAAATGCAAATTAAAGCATATCCACCAGCATTTTCAATGTCCGAAACATAAAGTTGACTGCACAGAAGAAAAATGACAGTGGGCACCTTTGCTAGTAACACAAACTATGATGTGACCAAAAGCTCCATATCCAGTAGATAAGCAAAGAAGCAAAAGAAGTAATTTATAAGATCCAGCAGATGGATTCTCTATGAATCTCACTTGCATGATTTACAGGATTCAGAGAAATAATGAAATAAGTACCACCATAAAGAGTAACACTTGAAGGCTTCATAATTCTGGACCTAGTCTGTATGCATAACAAGCATGTCATTCACAGCACATATCAGTTGCGTCTAACAATTCCCAGAGAACACTGTGTCGATAACTAATCATAAACCACAACCACTTTAACTTATAAATGATGTATTCAGTAACTCACATAATCACAGGTCCCTACTTTCTCCAGTGAGTGTGGCCCCTGTGAAACAGAATGATAAATGAAGTCAAAGGGTGCAGATCAGGTATTAACAGCTCCAGCAAAATTAATGTGGTACAATAAGAAAGTTTGGAGGGAAAGATTCAAGGAAAACTCCCTCACATTAACTCTATTTGAATCACAGATGACAGAGACAGAGAGTGAACAATTATGCTTTGATCCGCTGCTTGTCATCTTAACAATCACACCCTTGTGGGGATTTTGATTATCTGCAACATTGATGCGTATAGGCCAAAGCACTAGCATAATCAATAATTTAAAAAGGTAGAGGTGTAATTAGGGGAAGGACTCTCATAAGCCACAGGATCATAAAGGGTTAGCACACCCATGCTGCCATAACCAACCCATATTGGAGACCCACGCATAAAGAATTAAATAGATATAACACTTGTATTATGTATAGAAAAAGGAAAAGATAATTATCTTACCAATAATGTTAGTGCTAGTGCTAGTGACTTTTCCAATAGCGGTGCATACATCATAACCTGCAAACATGTCAGGATCTAATCATAACCTGGGTCTAGTTTAACATGTTTCAAGAATGGTTGTCTCTGAGAGTAAAATAATAGAGCTCTGGAGACATTTCCTCGTCATTCTGATTTATTACATGGCAATATAATATTCAGACAATTGAAATGGCAAAGAAACATTTTGGATAATGATGGCAATATTACCTCTGTGATTGAAATTTATAATTAATTTAGAAGCTGTGACATGTCTAAATGAGTGGTGAAAACTAGTTCAACAAGATTATTACTACACAGTCGAAACACATACAATGCTCTGCCAACATTAATGATGATGCACATGTTGTGTACATATAGCTATCTCATTTTGTAACTTGTGAGAAATGATTTAGTTAAGGACATGATGTTCATTCAAGTCAAGAGGAAACAATACTATTTGTCTTTGTAGCATAGGGATGCAAATTCTTCACATTCCGAATTGAATTAACACCTTTTAGACCTGGTGCATTTGAATGTATAATATTAATTTACACTGACTAGTTACAAATAAGATGGCACTAAAAAGCCTTATCAGTTAATAAAACGACATATTAGATGCAGATCTGCACTATTTAAGAAACCATATTTTTTTAATAACTGAGTTAATCATACTTAATGCTTATTTTCAAAACAGGCTCAGATGTTGGGGAAACCCGATATTTGAAAAGAACTTTAAAGTACATCAGTAGGGTTTAGGTATAGATGCAAGTATGGTGCAACTAAAATATCAAACATATATAAACTCTTTAACATTGTTTACCTTCAATATTCCTTGCCATGAGAGCACTGCATTCCAAGCCACAACGCGATGCCCCCCCGCAGTCCTGCAGTAACCAAAAGACAGTCAAATAAAAAACCTTTTGTAACTCTGATGGTAAATAGAATATCTGCTTCTTGGCTAACAGGGTACGTAATTGAGCATATTAGCGGGCATCCTAAAACTAAAGGATTGAAAGAGAGCACATGGAATCTGATGGTTCTCCACCCAATTCTTCATTGATGAAAAATGCCAGCAAACTTCTGCCGCAGTGGATGAACAAATGCCACCTGACTGTAATGATATGTTTCAACAATCCACTGGAACATCTCTATATGGTCTACCTAGAGAGCATATCACATGTTCTCGAACCCAATATTATAGACAATGATTTTATCCTTAAGGGTAGATTGACAAGATAAACACGCAGTGACAACTCCAATTCCATGTGATGAGGATATGCCAAACTAAATGAAGATGAATCAGATGCATACAATGGGAATGTTTGACTTGTGCTGATTCTGAGTCCATCTCATGTCAATGCCGTAACAATATTCCTTTGATGACGCATCATCGAGAACTTCCAGCTCCCGAATATATATATATATATATAAAAACTATAAATAATCTTGATGAGAGGAATTTACCAGGCAGTCAACACATCTAGGGGCATCATGATTAAAAATCATTCCATCACAGAGCTGCTCCATGAAACCAAGAAGAAAAAATCAATGGAAAATCAACTGGAATAATTCAGCTGTAATTTCATGTAGAGGGATCATTACTGGAAAAAAAAATAGAAAATTAATAGCAAATCTTCCTGTTCGAGTTCAACACCTCTAACCATAGCATTGGTTTCAATTTTTCATCAGATCGAGTATATTGATGAATTTCAATCTACAAGATTTTGATTCCATACAAAATACCAGCTCTCAAACAGTGGAAATGATTCAGAATCAAGATTGTTATTGCAAGAAAAGATTCATAAAAGAACCTTAATGAATATGCAGCATTTGTGACATGGAACCATATTGCTGGGTTTTCTAATTAGGTAATAAATTGTTGAACTTGAATCAGCAAGATCTAGTTTCCGAATTTAAAAGGCATCAACTTTATAATTTGCAAGTCAGATTCATAAATAACAATCCTGGAATGTGGTTATTCTTTACATGATATTGTGGAAGTTCTAATGTGGAGTTAGCTAAGTGTGTGTTTGTTTTTGAGGTTGCACCGCATCTGATAAACAGGTAAGCATACTGCTTACACAAATAACAAAGATCACTTAGAAAACGAGTAAATAAAGTGTAACCTGATGGAGCCAACCTGAAACCAGAGCACAGTCTCGTTCACTGCTACCTTATAAAACCTATATCAGTCACACCAACCAAAAAAGAATAGAAGTTATAGATCTCCATCAGAATCCATCCCTATTTGATAAAATCAGGATTCCCTGAATCTTGCAATACATGTGACATGGTCCAGCAATGCTTCTATGCTGGATTTGATATGGAAAAATCATACATACACATGCATACAAATCGATTTTTAATGTTTGCTATGTTCATTTTTGATAAACCCTTCACATAAATTAAATATAAACCAAACCTTCCAAGTTTACTATTTTAAACATAATCAAACATTCCAAGTTTATTATTCTCATTCTTGGCCTTAAACAACAGCTCAATTTAACTAAGTCTCCCTTCCACGCTCATGAAAAATTCATTGGCCCCACTTTGCTCTATCCTTATTCTCTCCATGGATAAAATCATTTCTTGTACCAGCAAATTCAAAGTCTACATGAATACATGAAGAAATCATATCACATGGCTGTCTTTCAATTTATCATCACATAAGTGGCACCTTCACTTCCTTGTGGCTGCAACTTTACTTTTTATCCAATCATTTGTCGTGTTTCCACGTTTCCTACATTCATCTCCACAGTATTGTCTCCTACTAGCCTGGTTCTACCCAATTAAAAATCCCACTATTGCTCGACTCTTTCCACTTTCCATTACAAAATCATCAACATTTTAAACCAGGGGTATAGAAGTGATAATGTAAAGCAAACAAAATCATTATTTCACCTAATTTACATTATTATTATGCCGAGCTATTTCAACACAAAATTAAGCAAGACAACAGTATCTAATTGAACAGTGAACCGGGAATGCCATCAAAGTGAAGCAAGCACAGTACGGTGAAAACAGAAGCAATAAGAGAAGATTTAATGAAGATAGGAAAAAACCAGATCAAGAAAGAGAGAGGGCAAATGAATACCCATCTTCGCTGAGGACACCGTGAGGAAAATTCGGGAGCGGAGAAACCAAGTTGAAGCTATAAACCTTGTCTCTAACAACGAAACTAAGCTCGCAGACTGCAGAAACTGGGTCGAGAGACCCAACTCGGTGTAGAAGGGCAATGATTAGAAAGTAGTATCTCAGAGATATGAAGAAACTTATGGATATTTTCATTTCTCTCTTCCTTTCCTGCTTTGCTTTTTAATGCTGTTGAGGTACGGCAGGTAAGAGCGGGGAGAAATTGCCAGAAAACAGAGCGATAGAAGTGCACAAGGATCCTTCCTCGTTTCCTGAGTCGCGGTCTATCCTGGCTAGCAGGGAAAATATGCCTGTCTGTCGTTGTTGCTAGTCAATTAATTCATGGAAATGGGTCAAAGCCCATCTTGGAAACAGAGGGCAACGTGGGCCCATATTTAAAGAAATCCAGACCTCAGAAAGGCCAGCAATTCTAGCCCAGTCCTTATATTTTTATGTCCCGGAGCTGAAAGTTATCTCGTCTTTGTGGTAAGTTAAAACTCGCGATTCAGCTCATCTATGTTTTTATCTCGAAATTGATTTCAGCTCACCTCGAGCTTGCGTAATTATTCTTTTGGAAAACTAGCTGGAACGACTGGTCGTAAAATTTCCTCCTTTCATTTCAAGAAAAGGTCATCAGAATAACATATTTTCTGAATCCATTTATTTGGATACAATAACCTACTTAAAATCTAATTGGAAAAGGAAGAGTAATTTTTATACGTGGAATCATGTTCGTGAATACCTCATATACATGTAAAGTGAAGCAACCCTACTATTCAAGGGCCTTGAATACGTTAATTTTGAAATTAATGGTTTTGATTTTTTCTGTAAAAATAATAACAATAATAATAATTTTGATATCAACATATATATTTAGATCAGTTTTCATACACTTTAACTAATTTTACAGATCATAAAATTAACTATTTTATGAAACTCGAACTAATAACTTTTAAAAAGTAAACTCAATATCTAACTAATTAATTTATGCCTCTCGTGATTGAAATATTAATAATTTTTATTATTTATTAATTGGATAAGATGAAATCTTCAATGGTTAAATCAAAATTAACTATCAAGATAAAATTCATGTTCTTCTTCTTTATCTTCTTCTTTTTTCTCTTCTTGTTTTCAATTTTGAGGTATTTGAAAATGCGGTGACCTTTTTATTTTTAAAGTATTTCTTGCTTGAAAATATATTAAAAAAATATTATTTGATTTTTTTTTACATCGACATATAAAACTAATCAAAAAATACTAAAAAACTTAAATTTTAATAAAAAATAAGTTAAAACTCCATCTCGAACACCTTTGAAATCTTAGCTTTGCATTTGATAGGCCGCTTGAGTGTCATTGATCGATTTAATTTTTTTTCAATGTAAAAAAAAAATATGCTAGGATGATGCAAGCATTTCTTTATTTAAAAAAAAAACAAAAATCAGGTCATTAATTTGGTGGGTTTAATAAGCTCAGTTGATATATATATAATAATAAATATACTAAATGGGACTCGTACACAAAACACACAATTTGATTATGATATCGTACTAACTTTATTGAAAGCAATTTGAATACCATCATAAAGTTTAATTATTAAATAATTGAATATTAAAGAATAAGATTAAAAAAACAAAAAACTTATGTCAAAATAATTTAATATTGAATAAAAAGATTAAAAAAATAAAAAACTTATGTCAAATGATATCGGCCTACTAGCCTTGTGATTATAAGGAACATATTAGAATAACCTGTAAAAATAAAAACAAGAAAGAAACACATAATGATCAATCCCTGGTTACTTAAATATTTTAATAAAAAAATAAAAAAATTTAAATATTAAATGATATTACCCAATAATAAACTAAAAAATAAATATGAACGTGATAACTTCATAAAATGTGCGTGTATCCAATCTCAAGTTTCAACAAGCAAATTGTTAAAGGAAAGGATTTAAAAAAAATACAATCTAACAGAATAAAAATAAAATGTTATAATTCAAGCTCTCTCAAGTCAGCATATAATTTTATAATTTGATTGTGATATTGGGATAATCTTGATGAAAGTAGATTAAATAAAATTATCAAACTTAACTATTAAACAACTTAATTTTAATGTTGATAGGTGAAATAACTTATATCATTTTAAAAATAAGTTAAAAATCCAATGGAAAGCAAATAACAAATATCAATGGATCCAAATCTTCAATTAACTAGATGTTGGATGATGGAAAAAAAAAACACGTGAGAGGAAGAAAAACAAGTAAAATAACAATCCTTTAAACCATAAATATGAATTTAACTGAACAACTTGATTATTCATCAAATTAATATTAAAAATAAGATTGAAATAAAAAATAAAAAATATTTAAAAATAAAAAAATAATAATCAAATACGATAGGAGAAAAACTAAATGACGATGAAATTATAAAAAAATTAATTATACTAAATAAAATAAATAACAATTAAAAAAATAAAAATAAACTTGTCTGTTTATATAATTAAAGAAGAACAAAATAAAAAAATATTTCAATCTTATAGTTATTTTCAAGCAAAATAAACAGTAATAAAAAGAAGATAGACAAAGCATGTATGAAAAACAATTTAAAAGGTTTTTCTGAAAAAAATGAAGGGGTGGACACCTAAATTAAAGGGGAAAGAAAATAAAGGAAAATAACAATTAAAAAAACCATAGAATGCAAAAGAAACCTGGACTTAGCCTAATAATTTATTGGTAATTCAATAATTTAACCTGGACTTAGCCTAATAATTTATTGGTAATTCAATATTTTAACGGTGCTTAAAAAAAAACAAAGAATTCCTATACAAGTTTAATACTTCTTGGCTTTTAAGAATAATTTTACTGTGCTAAAATATACAAGAAAAATGATATATCCAAATCAATCCAATAATTACCAGTAATTAATGTGAAAAACACAGTACTGTCCCTGATAACAAACTAGTTAATTTTATCCCTGATAACAAACTAGTTAATTTTATCTGACAATGGTAAAAGAGTCATCCAATGCACAATGCAATGAATCCAAGGCTGGAGTAATTTGCTGCTACCATGTTCTTCTCTTTTTAAATGTAGCATCCGTGCTCGCAAGCAACGCTTAACAAGCCTGTTCAAAAGACTGGGCCAGGCTTTTGTTCCTCTGGTGTCATGGACCTAACCGAAGTGCTGCAAAAGAATAAGAAAACGTAAGCAACGTTTGTGTTCTTTTTGGAGAATTATATACTTCTCCATTCAATTATCCTAAAACAACGTTTCTGTTAATTTCAGACACACGAGAAACAAAAGCCGCAGCATAGTTTTTGGAGGGAATCAAAGAAGCGGCGGTACCTGAAACCCTACAATGGACACCACCGAATCACGGAACCCAAACAGAGCATTAACGAACACCCGCTTCTCCGATTTAAATCCTTCGATATCCGAGCCCGTTCTCGAAGCCTTAACCAATTCCGGGTTCGACTACTGCACACCGGTTCAAGCCTCTACTATCCCTTTGCTATGCAGCTACAAAGACGTAGCAGTCGACGCCGCCACTGGATCCGGAAAAACTCTTGCTTTTGTTGTACCTCTCGTCGAAATTCTTCGCCGATCCTCTTCTCCCAAACCTCACCAGGTGATTGCTTTCTTATCTATTTTTTATGCGTTCTGTTCGACCGCTGAAAACTGGGAGCGAGCGAAGGAAAGTTAGTGTCTTTTGTTGTTTGAATTGAAAATTGGTGATTCTTGGGTCCAGTTTAGGTTCAGTGTTCAAGTTGCTTAATTTAATATATTGGTTTAGTTTTGGTCTGTTTTAGTTGTGCGACTATTGTAATTTGGTTGAATCAGGATTTGAATTGTTGAAAAATAAGCTGTTCACCCTTTCTTAGATTTTCTCAGCCCTGCTTAGTTGCTGAGATAATTTGAAAAATGAGAAGAGAATTTGAATGCTTTTAGCTGTTTTGACATTGAAGGTGGAAAATTTTAATTTTAATGCTTTTAGCTGTTTTCACATTGAAGGTGGAAAATTTTAACTACAATGACTTTTGGGAGTTTGTATCATAGTTGATTCCTTGCATTTGTTTTTAATTTTGGTTCTGTAGCTTAATAATTAAGCTGATAATCTCAGTGCTTTACGTGGTTAACAGGTGATGGGAATAATTATTTCTCCTACAAGGGAGTTATCGTTGCAAATATATAATGTTGCACAACCTTTTATTGCAACCTTATCAAATTTTAAGTCCATGCTACTTGTTGGAGGCATGGATGTAAAAGCTGATGTGAAGATGATAGAGGAGGAAGGGGCTAATTTGTTGATAGGAACACCTGGGAGGCTCTATGATATAATGGATCGTGTGGATGTCTTGGACTTTAGAAACCTCGAGGTAGTGATTTTTAACCACTTGATGAGGTTGAGGCTTCTTATACGCTCGTGCCTGTTATGTTTCATATGATATCATTCTCTAGTAATGCAAAGCATGTACCTTGATTATTTCTCTATAAAGAAAACATGACCACTGAATTAGGGACATCTGATAAAATTTTGCATGCCTTTTTAAGAAGTCTATTGAGATAACCATGTTCTGAATTGCTAATCATGGAGATTGTGAACAAGGATGATTTGTGGTGCACAACAAAAGCAATCATGAAGATTACTGGTAAATTTGTCCATTGGTTGAACAGGTTTTGATTTTAGATGAGGCTGATAGGCTATTGGATATGGGATTCCAGAAGCAGCTAAACTCGATTATATCTCGCTTACCCAAGCTTCGTAGAACTGGCCTTTTCTCAGCTACTCAAACTGAGGCTGTTGAAGAGCTATCCAAAGCTGGACTGAGGAATCCTGTGAAAGTTGAAGTTCGAGCTGAAACAAAATCATTAAATAACTCAGTGTCTGGTCAACAAGTAGCACCTTCCAAAACACCATCAGGCCTTCTACTTGAGGTATATTGTATGTTTTGTTATGCTAATTCTACAAGGCATTAATTTGTCATTCAACCTGGGTT
Organism: Populus ilicifolia; assembly: GCA_015708895.1. Lineage (NCBI taxonomy): Eukaryota > Viridiplantae > Streptophyta > Magnoliopsida > Malpighiales > Salicaceae > Populus > Populus ilicifolia. The sequence goes on from SRLM01000574.1 coordinate 2,540,638, forward strand.
ATCCCTTACATGTTAATGGAGAATAGTTCTTGGTCAATATTTGTCTTTAGTGGAGTCAATATGTTAACTTATCTTTTCTTTCTGCAGTATCTGGAATGTGAAGCAGATAAGAAACCATCTCAGCTTGTTGATCTCCTTGTTGGGAACAAATCTAAAAAAATTATCATGTAAGTTGTGTTCTATCTTGTAAAAGGATGGCAAAGCAATCTACGTTATTAAGGTCTGATGAGATATCATTCGTTACGAAAAATGATTTCCATAATCTGCAGATACTTCATGACATGTGCTTGTGTCGATTACTGGGGGGTTGTTCTTCCACGTCTCACTGTATTGAATGGCTTCTCTTTGATATCTCTTCATGGGAAGATGAAGCAGGTAAAAATTCAAAGATGAGCAGAGGTTGTTGGTGAAGAAATCTCCAGCAGATCACCATGTGTTCTGACATTTTCATATTTGTTTCTTTTTCTTTTTTTTTTATGCCTGAAAGACAGCAAGAGAGAAAGCATTGACTTCATTTACATCTCTCACAAGTGGCATTCTTCTGTGCACTGATGTTGCTGCACGTGGACTAGACATTCCTGGTGTGGACTGTATAGTGCAGGTAGTGCAGTAACTATCCACACTCTGCAGCGTTGTAACTTTATGAAGAGAATGTTACTTTTAATTTTTAATTTCTAAGGTTAATTGATAGGTGAAATATTTTTTCATTTAATCTTGCAGTATGACCCCCCTCAAGACCCAAATGTCTTTGTTCATAGAGTTGGTCGAACTGCTCGGTTGGGTAGACAAGGAAGTTCCATTGTTTTTCTGTTGCCAAAGGTGTAGCTTATCACTTCTGCATTGAAGCAATTATTATTAGCTCTTAAATGTGTTATTCTGAATTCTTTTTGTTCATGTTATTTTCTATCTATTGCTTCACCTTACAACAAAAGTGATCAATGTAGTCACTTCTTGCAGGAGGAAGCTTATGTGGAATTCCTGCGCATAAGAAGGGTTCCTCTTCTGGAAAGGAAATGTGCAGATGATGCACCAGATGTTGTTCCTCAGGTGACCTCAATTTTTCCCAGGCAGTAACTTAGAAGATGATGATAGAGCAAAAAATCCTGATTAGTTTCACAATGTTATTAGCATAACTAACCTTGATGCCATGAAGCACTATGGTCAATCCTGAATGACTATTTTCTTTTATGGTGCATGTGTCATTGTCAAGCTTATTTGGATTTGATTGCCAGCACTACACACCAAAATAATTTGTGATTAATTATGGTACTCAATTCTGCTAGTTATGTCACATGTTGAGATATGATTTTTTGCCCACATGTTTGAAAAGTTAACATCTTCACTGCTATTATTGTTATATTCTGACCACTGGCTTGCTTTCTAGATACTGTATCTAGCGTCATATTTCATAGTTTTCTTTTCTGCTATGCCCTTCTATTTTTGCTCATTGATCCAATATCTCTGGTCGTTACCTGTTTCAGATACGATCTGCTGCTAAAAAGGACCGTGATGTCATGGAGAAAGGACTGAGAGCATTTGTTTCGTACATTCGTGCATATAAAGAACACCACTGCTCTTACATTTTCAGGTTAATAATCATGCTTCATCCTGTTCCTAAGCTACTGCCCCCCCAACCCACAAAAAAGCATAACCCCTAACTGGACAAGACCATCTTTAGGTTTCCCATCCTAGAATCTTTACCTCTGTTGGACTGTAACTGGGTTCGCCTTATATTTGTATTTTACAGGTGGAAAGAACTAGAAGTTGGGAAGTTGGGCATGGGATATGGCTTATTACAGCTCCCATCAATGCCAGAGGTAAAGCACCACTCACTTTCAACCAAGGATTTCACTCCAGTTGACGACCTCAATTTAGAGGAGATCAAGTACAAGTAAGAGTTCTTCACTATGCCTTGCTTTCCACATTAATTGTGAAGAAGGGACTGTTTGTTATGTAGCAGAAATTACAATACCAGTGTATGAGTACTCATGACTAGACATATTAGGCCTGAAATTGTTGAACGTTCTCATCCTTAGAGTCTGATTTATTATTTGATTCATATTATTCTGTCATAGTTCTGCAGCTTCAAAAATTGGTTTGTCCCCTCACTTGAGCTTTACCTATATTTAAACGAATCTTTAAGGCTTAAACTCCTTATCCCATGCATACCTTGTCCGGTGTCCACATGGACATGGTGTCATAAAACTTCATCTTCTTGTTTTTCTTATAGCAACTGAGTGCTAATAGCCAGTAATTGTGATTAGGGACAAATCTCGTCAGAAACAAAGACGGAAAAATTTGCAAGCCAAGAAAGAAGCACGGGAGCAAGAATCAAAACCCCAAAAGGGAAGCAAGACCCCCAGTGTTGCAGCTACTGTCATGAGAAAGAAAACTGCTAAACAGAGACGAGCTGCCCAGACAGTTGAGGATGATGAAGAGTTGGCTCGGGAATATCGTTTATTGAAAAAACTAAAGAAGGGGACAATTGATGAAAGTGAATTTGAAAAGTTGACAGGAACCGATGAACTACTTTGAAGTGCGTGATTTGCAGATAGCTATCCTGTGAATTTGCATGAATGGATTGTCTCCTGCGACCTGAATATGGGCTTTAACGTTGAGGAACCAACTTAAAACTCTTCTTACCCACTGGAAAAGACATTTGAAGCTTGCCCCGAAGACTAAAATTCAGCAAATGTTGCAAAGTTTTGAAGCAGAGAAACTTCACATCCGATAGAGAGACCTCCGATTCCCTCCTAGTTTTTGGGTTTGCATGAGTGATTCAAGTGGTTGCTTCTGTTGCCATTTTTTTTGTTTTCTCCTTACCTGTATGTTGATGTTAGTGGTTGTCAGTGTACGCTTTTGATGTTGATATTAGTACGAATTCAAATTGGAAATACATCAGTGGTCAAAGGCTTTGATACGAGAGATGCACTTGCCTGAACCGTATGCAACCGAAAATATTATTAAAAACAACTGAAGTTTCGCTAATACTAAAAAATATTTTCGGGTGTGATGACATAAACTTTCAGGTCACAAGAGCAGGCGTGCATAAAAAAGAAGCATGCTAGTCTTTGTCCTTTCTGAAGCCAAAGTCTTCAACCCTTCCCTCGGAAAAACCCAGAAACCACAGATATTGACAGCTAACGATAAAACACAAGGACTAGCGACACTGAAAACACCAATCAATAACTTGAACACAAGCATGCATTCAATGATAATCCAATCAAATAGAATCCATCAATTTCTTGTACAGCGTTATTATATTGCATATCCTTCTCCATCACCATCTCTGATGTTTCTATGATACAATCCAATGGAACATGTTAATTTACCTATTACGAGAGAGAAATGCGAATACGTGGTAAGACCTAGAGAAAATCACCAAATCTTTATTTCCTGCAAGCACCCCTGTAAAATAATAACAATAACAATAAAATGCATCATTTCTTGCGCAGGATCCTTGCCTCTGATGTATAAGCATTGATTATATCAAATATTTTTAGCAGTAACCATTCACCTATAAACTATCCTTTAAAGAAGTATGGAGCATGGACATCCTCAAGTCTGTTTCCTTAGTTTGCCGTATTTGTTGTGTAAAAATGAACGTGAAGCACATGTCCACGCGTGCTTTCAAGACTTTCAAAATAGTCCCACCAAACATCCGCACCAACGGGAAAAAACGGAAAACAAAGTAATACTACACAGACTTTTATCAGAGAATCACGTTAGTCTGATTACACTTGATTCTCTGATCAAGTTAATGGAAGAACTTCCTGCCAAAATCTTATATTACAATCACCATTGTCAATCCTTGGATTCAATACATGTAAAAACTGCCAAATCCCGAATCTCTTCTTGCAATCTCCTCCTCCTAAGTCCTAACCATGTCTGAATCAAACGAACATCAGTCCTCTACCGTGGACACTCCTCCTCCCAAGTAAACAACTTCAAGTGCTTTCACTACCCTTTTAACGGATGTTACGTTCCTGTTAAGATTTCTGTTGAGTTTGGAGACAATAAAGACACATCAAGTTGGAAAGGAAGGGAAGAATTCAGTGCTGCTAATTAGGCTGGGGGATTTCATGACTGAAAATTAGGGGAAGATTTTCTGATAGTTTGTTGGAAGAAATCATGGTTGAAAATGAAATGTGTTCTCCCCCATTTTCAGCTATAGATACTGGCCATCAGTAAGAGCATGATAGAGCCTGCACAAGTAGCTTGAAGCAGCAAGCAAGGCAGAGATAGAAAGAAGCGTGAGGCAACCATATAAAATGAGAGTTGAGTTGAGTTGATGTGTTCCCCCTCCTCATTTCTCCCCTCGTTTACTGTAGATTGTAGTTTTCTCTCTATTTAATGAAATTGGCTGCTCTGTGAACATCGATAGTTGCCAAACATTGTGTTCTGACATCAATCCTAGTCCTAACAATAGCTTCTACGTTTTTTTTTTTTAATTCTTCAGAGCAAGTCAAAATTTCTCTCTTTTTCGAAGTAACAACTTGGAAAACGAAATATCGGGGAGTATTGCTCGACCAGAAAAGGGTACTCGTAAAAGAACATGCCTATGCGTTACCAGAGCATAACCTCTCTCATAATTCTCTATTTTATTTGTGCTAACATCTCAAACCGCAATCCAGAATCTTAAAGCCCATCACTACTTGCGATACATGAAGTTTCCTGGTGGTAACAATAAACAAAGCATTTGCTTGTAAGTAGAAAAGAGATTTTCACTCCTTTTAGATTCCCTCCGAAACCATACCAATGACCATAACACACCATAATGATGATGAAAAAAATTACTCCAGAACAAAAACTAAAATTATACAAAGAGATTACTTCCCACTGTCTTGTCTCTCAAAACAAACAGGCAGATGAGTGACTGCTTATATCTCTCCTTCGTGCCTTCATCAACCGCCAAACCCTAGTCGCTCTGCAATTTCCTTTCTCTAATATTAAAAAATATGAAATCCAATGATCCCCCCGCAAGATCAAGAATCCTCCACCATTGATCACACTCCTCCATTCCAATCTCATTCCCAATCAAAACCTTTGAAGAGCTTGAAACTCGTTCTTAGTTTGAATCTATTCACTGCCCATTTAACAAATCTTATGTTCCTTTAAAACCCAAGTCTTAGCCAAACAGGCCTAGGCGTCTTGTTCGCCATGATATTCAAAGAGGTTATGTGAATGACAAGTTGGTTCAAGGAGGGACTAATCCCCATGCTTATGCTACTTGGCATTGGTATTTGATTGATGTTTTCGTCTACTTCTCTCATAGTTTGGTTACCTTGCCTCCTCCTTGCTGGACTAATACTGTTCACAGACGTGGTGTCAAGGTACTTTAAATTTCGTATTTATGTCTTTGCAGTTCTTGAGCTGGAATGTTAACATATATATATATATATATATAAAAGTTAATTTAGTATCAGAACTAGTTTAGTTGTTGAATTTAGCGAATTATTTTTGATTTTTGGATAATTATACGTTAGGAGATTCTTTTTAGATTTTTTTGGAATTGCCCAGGAGGCTGGTTTGCGTTGGCGGGGCAGGCGACAGAGCTAGCTAGTTGCAGAGGTGAAGGCCTCCGAATATAAATTATGGCCATTTTGGAGTTTACGAGTGAAAAGATTTTTTCTTTTTGGATTATTTTGAATGGGCAGGAAGCTGTTTTGGTAATGAAGTTGTGAGTTCTGGTTCTTTTGTAGTTTACCATAGTCTTTTCCTTTTCAGTTTGTATTGATGTTTGAAAATGAAGAAAGATTTGTTGCAATAATGTTACATATGGTAGGCTTTGCATTGGTTATCAATAGTTGAAATCTTCTAAATAACGTATTTAGTTGATTTTAAAAAATGGCTGGTTCAATGGTAGTGTACATTATTGGTATAACCCTTGCCGGGAAAATTTAGACTTCTTTGCTGTGAGTGCTAAGTTCAGAGCTTGTTCGCAGAAGATTTTTGCATTGAACTCACAGAGATCAGAATTTGGTGTATCCGAGATTCAATTTTTACTTTCATGGAAAAAGAATTCGGTGGAAATTGAAAAAGAAACCACTTATTTTCTGTGGCAGTCCAGGCATTATGGTAGTGGTTTCCTTGGGTGTTTTTTTTTGTGATCTATATTATTCCCACTTGATGCGTTGTTACAAGTAACTGGCTGGATGTATTGACGCATTCGATGTTATTCCCTGTGCCTGTTGATGGAAGGTGTTCAGGACTTTCGTAACAGAATGGGAAGAAGGAAAACTTGTCCGCAATAATTGCTGGCAACAATGAAGTCTGCTCGGATGAATGCTTAGCGATTGGCAGAGCTTGCTGTTGATTTGGGCTTTTTGATGGATGGTTGGTATGTAGTTTGTTAAATTTTCCTATGTTAAAGAATTTGCAACATGTCATTTCATTCACTTTCTGGATGTGCGTGAAAATACTACTTAATTAGTGCAGTCCTCAATATAAAGCCTCTTTCTTTGACAATTACTGCCAGAGAAATTTGCAATTTGCTTTCGATCTTTGATACTGTCATGTATAATACAAAGAAATATGTTAAATATTTGAAGCTACAAAGAATGCTTTTTGGAGGGAGAGCGGAAATGAGTTTGGGTGTGTTTTTCTTTCTATTTTGTTTGCTGTGGGTATTCAGTTGCGGTGGCAATTGCTCATTGCAGATTAATATGGAGGTTAATTTGCACAAGCAGCAAATTCCTAATCTTGAAGAATTCGTGAGCCATCTAACCCATACAATGCATTCCTTGATGCCTGAATCTTTGGTCATATGGTGAGTATTAAAAGTGCCACATTCTACCTGTCTATCCTGAATTTTCTTTTGTATTGCTTGTTACAAATTATGCAGTATGATGGTGTCATAACCACTGGATATATTTGGTGGTAAGATCAACTGAATGAAAATAATAAACGCTTCTTTGACATATGTGATGGCATATTTGTAAACAACACATGGAAGGTACCAGATTATCTTGTTCTCTTCCATATAGAGTTAATTTTGTTTTTCCATTTCTTCATGTGTGCAAATTTAATCATTTTCTGAGGAGAGTAATTATCCAGATCTTTCAGCTGCTGTGGCTGGAAATAGAAAGTTTGATGTCTACATGGGAATGGATGTATTTGGAAGGAAAACTTTTGGTGGTGGACAATGGAACGTTGGTATCATTCCAATCATTTAGACATGTTAATCTTAATTACAAGCTCTATTGTATGATGTGGTTTCGGTTTCATCATTTTGACCAGATTAAGTCTGTGTCGAAGATATTCCACGAAGTTATTTTGTTCATTGCACATGCATTTTCCTTTTCTTTTTCTTTTTTGTCCAAATGCAATGAATATGCCATTAGTTAACAAGAATGGTATCCACCCATATATTTTGGTTGTGAATATTCTGGTTCAGTTTCTGGAACTAACATCTGGTTTACAAGGTGAAAGTCAGTGATGATCTCACTGTTTTTTTTAAAGCAAAGAAAAATGTTAAAATCTGATTGACTTCATTTAAAGGATCATGGCTATCTTCTATTCTTTTAGCGGGGTGGAAGCTTTGTTATTGATTCATTTAGTGGGTTTTTTTGTCTGGGGTTAGAGGGAGTGGAACTCTAGAATCTTTTAAAACTTTTTTTTAACCAACTGTTGTAGGGAGAGCATTTTGCTTGACCCTATTTCTGGGACTTTTAGACGATTTCCTTACTTAAAACTTAACAGGGCCAGGATGCTCTTTATTTTGATCTTTCAGTTCGCTTTCTTTGTTTATTTTTTGGGTGTTTGAGGGGGTTGTCTTCCTCTTTAGCAGCTCCTCATTTTTTTAAAAAAAAATGCTCTCTGGTGTTGATTTCACAATTTGCTATCTCAAATCTTGTCAGCTTTATGGCTGCGTTGTTGTGGTAAATCGTAATGTCTCAAGTATCCACTTAAAGAAAAAGAAAGTGCTTTATGCATTGTACATGCACTTGTTAATGTGCAGAACTAAGGGAATTTATTTTGCTTAAAAACAAGACTTTTGGAGCAAATACTGGAGATTCAGCCTCTAAGACATGGACAGTTTTTTGTATATACAAAAACTAAATAGACAAGTTCAGTTCTCAAGGAGTTTGTTCTTCTTGTTGCACATGATGTCCTGGTCCTAATTCTGGCTAGTAGGCAAATAATCGGTTCTTGATAGTGTAGCTACTAGCAGGTGAAAATGGTGAAAACTCGAAACTAAGCTTGCATGAGACCTTGAAAAAAGTTTTCCAGCAGAACCTGGTTCCTTTAAAGTGCCGGGAGTTTGTTAAGCATCCAAATGATTCCTCCTCGCAGAGGCTCTCCTCATCATGCACCAAGAAATTACCTGGATAAATCCTTAAAGGTGGCCACGTGAGGATGGAATAATTCTGGGCCTTTTGGGAGGATCGATGTCCTAACACAATTGTAGATCGTATTCACCTGGTTGGGGGAACTACAAGATCAATCAGTTAGGTCACACCTCCTTCCAATTGAAACAATTGGATATCTGTCCTTATATCGAAAATGATATTGTGGACTTGTAGCTTTCTTGACGATTCCTGCTAGGAATGGTACCAGTTCTGATCACATATGACTCTTATATTTAGGCTGAGTTGAGCCATATATGCTGTACATTTGATAGGAGTTGGCTCTCGTTTCTTCAGGAAATCATATCATAGCTCTCATGGGTGAATTAATATGATCTATGGCAATACATATAGTGGATGGTGATTTGGAGGAGTTGTTGAATCTTCCTTTCTTTTCATCCATAATGGTCAGATCCTTTTGTGCCAAAAACAAAGGAGTGGTGAAGGAATGTTCAAATCATAAAATATAAACTCCCTTTTCTAACCAGGCATGTTGTGAGATCATTTGTACATAAAGGATGGCATTTAGTTGTTAACTTTGTCATTTCTGTACTCTAAGTTGTGGATATAGTTTATTAATATTTGTTAAATTTACATGTTTAAACTTACATGGCGTACTATGGCTACTTCTTAATGAAGTATGGTAACTGATATCAGACAAATGTTGCAGTTGATGAACTAAAGAAGGCTAATGTGTCAGCTGCCATATTTGCTCCTGGATGTTTATATGAGACAAAGCAACCGCCTGATTTTCAGACTGCTTGAAATTGATAATCCTGGTCTCTTTTTGCAAAATTTCATGAATTAACAATGTTTTGTCTCTGATATGGCTGTATGCTATACTGCTACAACTTCTGGTGCTTCCTTAGCTTTCTAGGTCTCCTACAAAACCTGTCTGGATTATGAGCAGTGTTTCCTAATACCTGGCACAAATCAGCATCAATTTTTCATTAGAGAAGTTTAGAAGCTCCATAATTTTGCTATTGTTTTCTGGATCACGAAAGAATATGATGCACTTTGTGCAATGCTTTCTGATGCTGGCTGTTTTGAATATTGGAACTTAAGATTCTCTTAATGCCTTTCTCTTCTCTAGTTGCATGAATGAACTCATTAAGGTAAAAAAATATCATTTTGTATCCCTACCTTTTGATATGGTTGCTCTTTTCAGAGAAATTTTATATTAAATCATATGTGCATGGTTTTTTCTTAGAATTCATGATCTTTTTCACCTGATTTGTGTAAATTTGTTCTTTTCTATTGAAACTGATATCATCTGTTGTTTGCTATGAACTAAAAGTGTTTCCAGATTGCCTAGATTCATTAAATGGCACTCTTTATTCCTTGTTACTTTCTTCTTGAAAGTCAATTTTTATGCAAGGGCGTGAATTTTTCTTGAATGGCACTCTTTACTCTTTATTCCTACTCTTTAAATCTCAACATGATTTTTTTTGCATGAGTTCAATTGTGATGTAATTTGGTGTTTGGAGTTGGTGGGAACTTGTTACTGAATCATGGGGAAGAGTGAACAATTATCCAAAGTTACTACCATTTCACTCAAATTTTGATCAGGATGCAACTGCATCCTACTCTTTACACTGATTTTCCTGAAAGCTGGAATGGATAATTCTTGAAATGATTTAGTTGCCTTCTTACAGATCATTGGTGATACATAGCTTTCTTGCATTCAGCTGTTGTGTTTGATCTCTGTAAGTGAGAGCTAGTGATAGGATTCCTTTTCTCTTGATGCAGTTTCTACGTTGTCCTCGAGTAACCATGTGATTCCACTACTTGTTGGGACTGATCATTGTCTGAATGTTTTTCATGATCTTCGCAAGTGTAAACATCAAGCATCCTTCCAAGAACTGACAAACTTGATATTGTTCAGGGTCAAGGCTATCGTGTTTCTGTCAAGGGCAACCAGCTACCAGATGCTCCTACAGCATGTCCTTGCCACGGCTTTCAGGTGTGCACCAAAAGAGCTGCTATTAATTTCTTTTAGTATGACTTGATGGTTTGACATGTTTTGTTTTTCTATATATTTCTTGGAACTGCCAGTTTTTCCCCACTTTCACCATTTGATTTAATTTTTTTATGAAATGGATGGTGTTTTGGAGACACTTCCAGCTGTCTCGTGCATTATGGGGAAACTGTGGATATTCCATGACAGATGTGGTCACACTTGTTCTCTGCTCTCATGTATTTTACTAACAATATCAAATGCTCAACATTCAATGAAGAGTGTTTATTCGCACAAAACATTATGACCCTGACGTTATTATTAAGACTAAATTATCTGAAATTACACTGACCTTAGATCAAACTAAATTTAGCCGCTGAGTTTTATTTATTTTTATTTTTTTATTCGAGTAAAATGAACTATTTTTTTTTGTTGTTAAAAACAGGCATTTTCATCCAGGTTTTCATCCTTACGTTAATTTTTGTTTTCAAATCACGTGTTTTTGTGAACCATGTTATGTTTCGAAACCATGATCTGCAATCAAAATCAACAGAAAGACCTAGTTTTTATCAAAAAAATAGTTTGAGGTACTCAAATAAAAAAAAACTTAAAAGTTGAAGAGTTAAGTTCAGTTTGCCACGAAGTTCAAGTTAATTTTAGCCTATTATTAACTCACATTTATTATCCTTTCTGAGTTCAACCTGCATGGAAGTGAATTTAGTGCAGTTTCAGTGAATTCACATGTGTTGTATTTTTATCATATTCTCTTTTAACACTAGAAATAACCTACGATACTAATTAGGAGGTATGAAATATTTGCACTCTCTTTCTCTCTTGTTGATAGAATAGAGAAATTTATGTAGAGGCAGAAGAATGCAGGTAGATAGGACAGGAATCCTCAAAAAGGAGGAAAACGAAGCAATAAGAAACTAGACAAGAAGGCTTTCCATCTCTTTCCATATCTGCCAAGGAAACTCACATGAAAAGTCTTTAGTAAAGAACCAAAGGAAGCTAAAAGCACTACTGTATCCCAAAGCAATAAGAAGGGTAATTTTTGTTCTGGAATTCTGTTCCCGAAAAATACACTATACCATAGGAAACAAAGCACACCTCCGCAACGCTTGCCACCCCTTTGAACTACCAAAGCCTGCTAACCCAGTGAAAAACATCCTCCCTATGGCACAAGTGCACATTTTCCAAACAAATACTAGATTCTAGCTTTTATTTGGGAACAGTGAGTTCAATCCTGTCACTCACATAGCTTCCCCTTGAAGCTAATTATCAAAGATATGTCCTGTTTATCTTCATGAGGTTTTGCTCTTGCACTATGGCCCGGTTTGGCCTTGCTGTCCTTATAAGCTAAGCAGTTTCTCATGCAACTTTTAAGAGTAGAAGTGTTAGGTAAAGAAGCTTAAATTGATTATAGGAGAAGCTGGTCTTCCCCCAACTTTTTTCTTACAAACAGCTAATAGGGGTGCTTTACTCATAAGCATAACAGGGCCAACCAGACCCTATGAGTGTGATGGAGGTGGAGAGGTATAATTGGTCAATATATTTGGCAAAATTTAGTTTTCTGTGTTCCATCTGAAATATTGTACCACCTGCAATTAACTGAGCAGCCATCACTGGCATCATTGTATGATGTCTTTGTTTTCTTATCTATCATAATTGGCAGGCCTGTCTTGAGAGCCGATTCTAGATGCTATTCAATTCATTATTGAGTAAGCTTTCGTGCTTATGATATCTTTTATTTACTCGACATTAATAGTGTTGGTTTAGCATATATACAGACCTTCATGGACACTGGTCAAATAACCCCCCCCCCCCCAACCAAGAAAAAAAAACAACAATTATGAACTGCTTTATTATAAACATCTCATTTTGCAATTTCCTTCCTGATCTTGTCATTCGAAGATAACCAATCTGCGGCGTGCCTTGATATTGAAGAAATAATGGTTCTTCTTTTATTGCTCTGTGGGCCTAGCATCATTACTTCATTATAAGTTGAACCATATCTGTAGATGGTAGCACCCCGAGCCTTGACAAATGGATGCTTCTGGTTTATGCTAGCTCTTTCAGTCTTCCACAGACTTAATCATGATAACGACATTAGAACATGCTTGTATCTTTCCTCGTTTCGAGATTGGTGGCTTTTTGCTAGCTTACGTAGCCCCACAACATGACATTGGTACTGCATTCCTTAATTGCACTCATTCTCATTTTCATTTTCTGTTTGTTGATTGTCAAAGTTCTGACCTGATATTTGCAGATGATAGCAACGCTCCTTTCTCAGTAAGGCTCTCTTTCAAGGAGAGCTTCTTTTGGACAACCTACCTCTCCTCCTTGCATACTCTGTAAGCTTTCTTACTTGGTTCAAGTTTGATGCACAGAAAGTATTCCATACACTGCTTACTTATTCCGTAACAAAATGGCAAGCCCCTGTTTCATGTCTATCCTGTAAATGAACTAACTGCCTTCAATTTGGAATGATAATGGATGTGAACCTTTTGATTACGCAATTCACAATTAAAATTGTGATCTGATCCCAAAAAATCAAAATAGATCTGATATAAATGTGATATGATGAGAACTTGTTTCAAGACCTCAATGCTATTAGAATGAAATCAAATAATACCATGAAGTTAGTTAATTTTTAATAAGTTAAATTTAATTTTATTTTAAAAACTAAAAAATACAAGAATCTCTCTTACACGTTAAAACTAAAAAGTTCAGAACTGTTATTCATCAAATGTCTGAAATTTAGGCTTCTATGTGTTTAAATAGTTCTAAGAAATTAACCTAATGGATTTATTATCGTGTGCTAAATTAATCCACTTACAAAAACTAACCTGAAATCTTGATCTAAATAAGTCTTGGATCCTAACTGAAAATAAAGCATTAATTAAGTCTAAACAAGCTGTGAACTATAGTTAAAAACATGTTAAAAACATAAAAATAAAGTTTATAGTCCTAAATCTTGATCTCTTGATACAAGATTTATTTATAGTTTATAATGCTGCCAAATAATCTTAGGAACTAAAAAAGAAGTTATTATCTCTTTAGTTTTCAATTTAGAATAAAATTCTGATTTCAGCATTGTATTTATCCATCTTTTAGAAGAAAAAGGATGCTCTTTTTAATGCTCATTGTTGTCACTTCTTGGTGCCCTTCCAATACTAGAAAATACAATTAAGTTGCTGAATTATTCTTTTTGCACAACAAGAAAACTTTGCTGGCACGTGTGTTTTTTAAATCAACTTGGATTTTTTTGTTTTTTTTGTTGTGTTTTCTTTTTATATGACAATGAAATAAAATAAAAATAATTAATGTTTGCATAGATAATAGAAAATTCAAAACTAATTAGGAATCTATAAAACACATTAAAACATTACATAACAAGGTTGACCAAAATTGATATAAAAGTAAAAACTTTGTTATTGAAATTTAATGTCCCAAATAAGGATGGATAGGGCCTTTCTTACATATGGATGAAATGTACTAAGACTCCTTGATGCTCTAAAGGATTTCTAAATTTAGTCTTGATCAAAACTTACACATCCAGTTTATTTAATACCTTCATTTTAAACCTTGTGATGGGTTTGTTTGGAACGTGTAATAAGTTGTTGGTATTCATGGGTTGATGTATATCAATTATGCTAGATGTAAAACAATAATTTGAAATAGAAGTACTGTGAGTGTACAGTTATTAAGAATAATGTAAGCATGGATTAGAAATATATTGAACAAGGTGGTGCGTGTATACATGTTCCCGTTTCTCTAGATAAACAGAGTTCCCTGTTGTTTGAAGACTGAAATTTGGGACACGTTATGCAAACAGAAATTAAAACTGATAAAATAATTACATGTTTTTCATCCACTTCCATCTGGTTCAGCTGTGGCCGCCCCAAGAAATGCACGTGAAATCAAAGAGGGGACTCGCAGCTGTAATGAATGAGAGAATAAGAGCACTTGCTGCACCATCAGAAATGCACGGATTGTTTCACAAATTCAGTGGAGTGATTATGCCACATCAAGCTAGCAAAATGGCTTCAGAACGGATCATACATGGGGTACTGTCGCCATAGTTGGGCACGTATTAACAGAAATCCATGCTGCGTGCTACAGGACAAAGTCTAAACATACTGAATTGCAATCAGAATTCGGCTTAGATAACCAAGATACAGCTCTAGATCCCAGTCCTGCAGAGTATTTTGCAGTGCTTGGTCACTTCACATTTAAAAAACTTTCAGAGAACTTATTTTTCCCTCCATCGATTGCATGGCTAACCGAGAGTCAATATGTAAAGTATAACTCGCTTTCTCAGGGATTTAAAGCTGCCAGTTTGAAAATCACTTGGAAACTTAAAGATGGAAATGATTTTCTTTTCCCAAAGTACAATATCTATGTAGAGAAGCTAGCAAAACAAGTTGATGAAAATGCAACTGGAAAACTAGAGAGTATCTTGGGACGGCACGTGTTCAAGGGTTTTACATATCTGGCTTTCCATTCCCTGTCACGTCGGCGGTCTCAAATTCATTATCCAAGTCTGTGCTGCTGATGGAACCTGCCAGGAGCTGGAGGATTCTCCATATATGCTACTAAATGTTGGAGGTCAGTAAATTTTGTTGCGTCGATTTGCTTTTCCATTTGTATCAGTAATTCGGTATTATTCCTCGAGGAATCGCTAACAGCACTGCTTATGTCTGGCTGGTGTTGTATAGTGTCAATAAACATGATTAAAATGATTTACGATAAAAATTTTCCTTGCAACACTAATCTGCTTTGAAAGATGTAGTGATCGTAAATTGTTTTTAAATTTCTAAACTGGTCTGATGTGCCTTTCTTTTTTCTTGTGCTCTGTAGTAGATCCATGTAGATTAAAATAAATAAATAAATAAAAGGAATACCACATAAAATGACATGAACATGAAAATCCCTATTTCACCCACAGACATGCAACTACTAATTAATAAGCCCAATTTTTCCTAACTGAATAACCGACTTTCTCTTATCTGGGAGTTAAAGACGGAGGTCTAGCTAGGAATAGGAAGATTATTTGACGTCTTAGGTGACAGCCCATTAATTTCACTAGCTGGCATGCTAGCCAGCTTCCTTCCTATATTGTGTAGAACAGAAAAACAAGCAGCCACATAGTGCACTGTAGAAAACAGAAAAAGAAGAGGTATGCTATGTCAAACTTTCGAGCAGCATCTTTGATAACGAAAGAAATAGCCTACATTACTCCCGAAAAAAAATGGTGGAACTACTTGAGTGACCCAGATTACAATTAAATGGTAGAAGAGTGCATGTTGGCATGTGAAAGAATACACATGCTCAAGTAAAAACTGGACGGCTCTCGTTGTTGGGTCATGAAGGCATTCTTGAAAGTCCAGTGACTGAAAATGACTGCTCGCACTCGAATTACAGCTAGAAACTCTGACACAATGAGGTTTAGTACATGTAACTTCCATGGTGGAGACTAGAAGGAGTCGAGTTGATGTTGAAAATAAGCAATGAAAGAGAAAAGCTGATCACAATTTACATGACAAGACAAGGGCAGCTGTGTTTCGCCAATCAACCTCGAATTTTGGTGGTTTATGGAGACAACAAAGGATAGTGGAAGGATCCCCTACTTTTCTTTTGAGGGCTCGAGGATAATACATCCAAAAGCGAAGTGTTTGGTTTTCAAAACCATTCCCTCCTTTTCCCTCCTTTAATCATCTTAACTAGTTAGTTCTACGTGACTCTTATCTCTTCTCCTATCTAAATCATTGGATTGGATTTTCTTGGAGCACTTTGCTTCAATACAAGAAAGCCAAGTCATTGATGGGAGTGGTAACTGACTCCATATTTAACTGCTAGTGGTAACTTGACTATGAATTGACTCCATATTTAACCAGAAATACAAGGTGTGGGTTTTTTTTTTCACTGCAGTAATAAATACAGTTTAATATGAATTGCTACAGAAAATAACTTAATTGTTCTTGGGTGAAAAAATGGAAGTCTTAAGTGTGGGGGTGATTAAGTCTTTTTCAGTGATCCAATGGTCATTAAAAGATTATTAAGAGTATATTAATTTTTTTTTAATTTTTTATAGTAAAAATATAAATTTATCATTAATGTCAATAAAAATTAGAGTTGTTAACTAAGGGTAGTTTTATTTTATCATAAACTTTTAAGTAGTAAAAATACTTCTTTACCTTCAAGGTTAAAAAAATATAGAGCTCTTGATCAAAAAAATTTATTTTTTATTTTTTTCATTTTAGTATGTGGTAAAAATATATATTTGACCTTAGAAAAAACAAAAACTAAGGCATGTATTTAAGGGTATTTTTGTTATTTCACAAGTTTTTTGTAATTTTAATGGTCATAGGGTTTTTTTTTATATTTTTACATTAAATTTTTAATTTTTTATTCAAAAATATTATTGGCTCTTGCTCATTATATATAAACAAGTAGGTGATAACCATATTATTTCAGCATGTGTGACATCACTTGGTGGTTTGAATTAACCTTTTGTTGTGTTTTTAAAAGCTCTATCATGTTCCTTTTCTTATAATATGACACGTGGCAACGTATGATAATTGGATTGTTTTTAGTTATTATTTCTTTTCCCTTTTTTTTTCTCTCTCATGCTAGAAAAGGTGCATAACTGTCCTTTTTATTTTTGATATTTCAATTTTAGTTCTCATTCTTTTTATTTTTTTATTTTGTTCTTATTCCTTTCATAAAAGTTTAATTTTTTAATTTAATATTTCAATTATAATTTATTTTATGTTATTTGTTTTTATTTTGATCCTTATTTTTTTATTGTTTTTCTTTGTCACTTTGTTAAAATTTTATTGGTTTTTAATTTTATCATTCAATCAAAGTTTATGTTGTTTTATTTTTTTCAATCTCACTCTTATTATTTTGATTTTTTTTATTTTTAAAAAGTTATTTTTTAATTCAATTTAACCTTTTAATTAATTTTTTTTTGTTTTCCATCTAATTAATTTTTTATTTTGATTTTCACATCCTTATTCTCTTAATTATATTTTTATTTATAGATCATTTTGTGTAATTTATTCTTTTTTAGTTTTATGTTTTAACGTTTGATTTGTTATAGATTAGGCTTCATATTTTTTTTATTTGTAGTGCTTTCAATATAATAGCCCGAATCAAGAGTTTGAAAATTTAATGTCATTTGACATATTTTTTTCTCATTTTATTTAAGATCTTATCATTTTGTATTATTTTTTTTTAAAGATTGATTTTGTAAGTGTCTTCAATTTTTTTTCATAAATTTATCATGATTTTATGACCTAGATCACGGGTTTTGCAGATCTTTTTTAAATAGAAGTTTTTTTTAATAAAAAATTTGTTTGTATTTGATTTTTGAAAATATTATTCTAATTCATGTATTTTTTTTGTTTTATCCAAATAAAATTTATTTTATCAAATAATTAATATTTAATTTTAAATAAAATTTATGGTATTTTGACCCTGCGTAATATTTTTCTAGGGTGTGAGTTTATTTAATCAGTTTTATTTGTACTTTTATTTCTATTATCTTTTATTTGTTTAAAAATCTTGATCTATGTTCATCTCTTGATTTTTTTTTTTAGTTGTTATTAGCCATTTCTTTTCTATTTATTTACATAGATGTTATTGATTTATTTAATTAGATATTTATATAGAATTTTTTATTTACTTTTTAAAACTTTTTATATAAATAAATAGAAAAAAAAGCATGTTGAATTCTAGTTGTTTGGACATTATGTTTAGAAATAGGGTGAAAAGTGCAAACTCGTCCAATTTCCTGCTCTATGCCCTGTAATAACCAATAACACCGACGATAAAGTTTGTTATGTCATCTAGCTGAAAAGTAGCTGTGTTTTGGTTAGAAAATTTCAACTATTTTTATGACCGAAATCTTTAACAAATCTTCAGGTTCTTCTATTCAACCTCTCCACTTCCTTAAAAGAAAAAAACAGAACCAAAACATGTACGTATTGCGTAAGATTTACAATCTCCTTTCACTAAATTTCATATTCATTGCACCACAGATGATGGGGTAGGAGAGTAAGCTATCTGACCCCACAGTCACAACAGGCTACTAAAAGGTTTCCAGGTTATGATTTACACGTGTTTTACAATAATCTCCTTTCTTAGAGGCTAATACGAGGATTACGTTTGTGCAAAGATTCTTTCTATTCTTCTTCCTTTCATGCTCCAGTTGACAGCAGTACTCACCTTTTCTGCATTATCTGAAGTAAACTAACTAACTAATCAGAATAAAACGATCCAGAATGAAGCTATCATTTCTGATAATGATATTTCTCATTCGTACAGATTTTTAATCTTATAAGCACATAAGTTTTTCTTTCATTAATCTTTCCCTTCAAAAATTAAAAACCGACTCCTAGTCAAATAATCGAGGGCCGCGGCAAACAAATATGTTCTAAGGCTTTATCGGGCAAGAAAAGGTTCAACAGTGTTGTAGGCTTGTAGCCATGTTCTCCCTCCTCCGATGAAAATTTCTAGAGACTCTCAAACAGATGGCCAAGCTCAATAAAATTACATTGAAATTTGATGCACAAGCAATTGCCGATATATTCCCTTGCTGTTTTGCTTAACAATTATGTCCTCTTCCTTATGAGATTGAGGAAAAGGGGGAAAGAAAATTAATTAAACGTATAGTCATAACTGACAACTAGAGAACTTCCATCGTATATTGTATTAGGTGCGATTTGATATTAAAAATATTAGGAAGCCCTTGTGTGTTGACCATATCTCCGCTTATAGTACTGTTGCTTTCATTCAATATTTTCTGTTTATTTTTCCCAAATATTGAGACATGCGATTCACCAATATAATTCTTTTCTATTTCTATCCACCGTTTTGGAGACTTATAATTCTTCTGCTTTACTGGATGGAATTTCAATGAATTAAAATAACTAGATTTAGCTTTCCAATGCAAAGTGAAGCTTTTTAGTCTCATTTTTCTTTTACCTTCTTATATATATATGCTATATATTCTATTTTTTGAATATGATTTTAATGAGTATATATAATAGAATGCAAGGGATATAAATCTAACTCGATGGATTTATTTATTTCTCTACACGAAATACAAGCATGATAATCCACTTGTTTTTTATTCTTTTTTGTTATTTTTTTTCTTGTTTTATTATTTGAATTTAATAAATATTTTTTTTAGCTTATAAAAGTACCCTTTCCCTCAGCCACTAGCATTTCAAGGGACCATTCTATCATTTCATGTTCCCTCCCTCTATCGTAAGGACCCTACATGATTTTTAGCTTCTTTCGTAGCGTATCGTTGCCAATTCAAGAGTAAAAACTGTTCATGGCAACATTTTCAAGTTAAGTGAAAGCAGGTAATGGATGGCTAGAAAAGACATCGATAGATGACAGGATCGAGTTTATATTTTAAACAACGCCACTGTTATGTACACGATAAGCCAAAAAATGTGGGCGCATTGTGATCTCAGTGGAAATTCTTGGAAAAAAGTCATAGAACTTCTCCTTAATTAATTTACAGCCACCGGTCCACTGGCACGAACGACCTTTAAAACTAGAAGTTGCTTCAAAAGGGCTACGAAGAGTGGAGGATTTGATAGGGCGTAGAAGCTAAGTGTGAAGTTTGACCTGAAAAATGCTCTCGCATTAAACAAAGCTACTGAGGAATCTTCTCGAGTCAGTCGCTGCCTTTTGTCTTTTGTTCAGCATTTAAAAATATCAGTTTGATTCGACATGTAATTGTGTGGAGAGATGGACCGGCAAAGACATATTAAAAGCCCAAAACAACAAAAATGAAAACTACTCCCTCTTGTATACTTCCCATGAACTTAGCACTAATCCTTGCACTGCTCTCCACGTGAACTTGGTAGAAGAATCTGTGATCCGATTAGACGAGTGGCTGATTGTCCAATTTTGTTCTTTTATGCACTTCTTGATCGTATTAGATTTGGTGAATACAGCAAGCAATAAACAATAGGAATATTTTAGAACCATGAGAAATTCAACGGAAGCATATTGTGCTAGCTTAATTTTCTTCTGAACCAAACACAATATTAGAAATTGAGAATTAAGGGTTAAATGCATAGTCCATGTTTCCCTCCTATAGGATTACCACTTAATTCTACAGGTACTTTAGCTACAAAAAACTTCATGGCTCGTGTTATGCATAAAGTAGCCAATGCCAGATGCAACTTGTAGTAAAACTCTTGGGCTTGCGATAGGATTCACTATATATTCGAAGCCACAGCAACCAACTCATGAAAAACACAGAAGCCTAAAACTATTTGTGAACTCTCTCCTGAGTTTCCACTTCGATGGGGGTCATAACTTGTCGACAACCATCCTTTTTTTTGAAAAAACATCGTTACACAAAATACTAAATTAATGATGACCTTTATAGATGCACAGGCTTTTGGTTGTGTTTAGTCATCTTAAAAATCGAAGAGAGCTAGGTCCATCGAGATTTCCTTCACTGGCTTATCATTATCTTCGATACTTCATTTATTAAAGCCTTGCATAAAATTACTGTAAACTGTAAGTTATATAGTTACAAGGATTTATGTCTGGGTTTGTTTGAGAGGCCACCGACGCCTAACTTGCTTGGTTGGTTACTTAACCCAAAATAAAATTCAAGTTTACTTCACTTATCACATGCAAGAGTTGACCGCATCGAGTCACCATTGTTTCAAGACAAACTATACTAGCTCCTCTGTTGCAGTAGTAATATTTATTTATAAAGCTTTTTCTTTAACTAACATCAAGCAAGGACAACCCTTCCCCTCTCAAATTATATTACTTCGTGAACATAAAGTGGGATGCAAGGGCTGGATTAAAGCTAGCATGATCAGTTCTATTTAATTAAGAAATCATGTCTTCAAAAATGGTCTCTCTCTTGAGAGAGTCATATTGGATTACATTGCTAGAAGACCCAAAATTCAGGTACTGGGGGAGGCTATTTTGGAGAAGAAATGACTTGTCTTCTGGGTCCATCTGTGGGGTTGCCATCACAGGTTCATGCTGCATCTGGATGCATAATATCTCTGCTTGAGCCACTGCAAGCTGCATTTGTAGCTGAGAAACCTGGTTTTGCAGGTAGGATATGGCCCCAACACAGCCGTAAACTGGGTCTCTCACTCTCGCATTCGCTTCATACACCAAACTGCTCACTGCATCCGCTCTCTGATGAACTGGTAGCTCCTGCTTGGCCAAAAAGAGAGAAGTTATGTCTAATTAAGATAATCAAATACATGCATCATCTCAAAACCATTAATTAGTATGCGTGTGTGTAAGAGAGATCAGAGCTTAGTTTCTTTCTGTCCAATTGGTAGTGTACACGACCAAGCTGTCGTTATTACCATCTTTCAATTATCCTATCAAAAGAAAACCTCTCTCATTCCAGCATACAAACGATGATATGTAGACGTACTGTCTTCATTCATATATAAAAACATATATGTACCTGTGTGTTCAAACTAATTAAAAAAGGGAGAAAAAGAGAGACCTGCAACATTTTGCTAACATTGCTAGCGCCAAAGACTTTGTGGACAATGGCAAACTTGTGGGGGTCATCAGAAGGGAAGTAAGGAGCGAAGATGCAGTCCCTGGCGCATCGGCGTCTAAGCAACTTGCAGGAAGCGCATGGTGAGTTTCCACCCATTTTGTTTGTAAAAAAGCAATGTTCTGAATTGTGTAGAGCGAAAAGAAGAAGCAAGCCTAGGTGTGGATGACTAAAGGTCTTGACAGAGAATGAGGTCGGATGGAGCGTATATATAATGGCTTTGAACGTGTACTATAGATCGAAGTCACGAACTGTTGAGGGACGCTAATGATTAAATAAATAGGCTAGGTTCTAGTTCTAAATAATTAGGGTGACCTCTGAAATAACACTAGAGGGTACTTCCAACCCACCCTTTTTTTTTCTTTTTCGCTGAGTGATCAAAACCAAACTTATGCCCATTTACTATTTCTTGTTTTAGTGATCAAGTACAGTTGATGAGCCATTTCATATTGCCTAGGGCATTTTCGTAATAGAATAAATAGACTCAATTCTAGTATTTGATAATTTAATTTGAGGGGAGGAATCTGAACTTGAATATTCAATTCCTGGGGCCATATGGACGTTCAATCAACCTAGCTAGGTAACCTTACTTTCAAAGCATGAATTCTTTTTTTTAAAAAAAAAAAAAAAAAAACTCCTGCTTTTGTGTTAGCTAGTCCATCAGTCAAAAAACGGCTGCAATAATGTCATGCCTTCACGTTTTTAGTCCTCATCGAAAGCAAAAAAAAAGTGACCAAGCAAGTGAAGATACGTTCGAATTTCTAATTAGAAGACGGCTCATAGTGATCGAATTCACAGTGTAAAATGGAAATCACCCATATCACAAGAAAAGACATGTATACGCATGAAATCAAAATCTTCAAACCTATTTTTATCCAACTGAAACTCTACACAAATATCAATTTTGGGAATGATTAATGCCCTAATAAGCAAAACTGGTGTGCCTGTGGCTATTAAGCGAGGAAAATGGTATGGAACCGACAGTTTTAGATGATCGCCGCCGCCAAAGTTGTGGTATGCCAGGTTTGAGAATATTTCGACGTTGTTAAAACTAATTGACTACTCCTAATTCTACACGAATTATATATTGTGCCATGAACGAATTAGATCGATATTGGCAATTGATTAGGATTATGCATTTTGAAGATGCTGTAATAGCTTGAACAGTAGGTAAATAAAAAGAAATCTGTCATGTATTGAAAAGGAAAGAGATTTTATTATATTTTATAAATTAAAAAATATTAAATCAATAGATTTAAAGGTTAGAAGAAAGATATAAATGAAAGTCCATGTATACATATATAATGACACTTGATGTTAAAAAAAATAAATTATTTTTATTGTCAGAATTAATAAATTTAATTTTTAAAATTAATTAATCATGCATAACGTCTCATGCCAAATTATTCAATTAATTTGACTGAAAAATTGTATTTTGTGCCTTCTAAATTCTACATATACTTTGAAGTTTTAAATTTTTACGGACACATTAATCAATCTGAAAATAAATTATTTTTCTTATAAATATCAATTTTGTATTGACAAATATCAATTAGATAACAATTTTCTTCTTTTTTAATTTTTTTTCCTACAAACTCTTTGTTTATGTTCATCATAAATAAAATAAAAATTCTTAAAACACTTGGAAAATTTATTATATATAAGTTCTAAGATTTTGTTGTGTCCTCAAAATATATGATTGGAGCAGTTAATTTAAATATAACAATCTTTACATCTTAAAATCTTCTTGCTATAACCACTGTCCTAAAACAAAAGTTAGGGTACAAATTACAAGAAATACAATCCATGAAAGAAGGTATGGGGAGCATTTTGTTTTTCGTTATAAACAAATAGGGATGTGCTTCGTGAAAAATCTGAACCCAATTTTTTGTTTTTTATCATATAAATTAGATAGTACTTTAAAATATATTTTTTGTTAAATTTATATTTTAATTATTTATAACTAACATTTATAAGAGTTAGTAATAACACTCAAATGGACTTAAATTTTTTTTTCATTGTATATTAACTATCAAAATTATATTATTTTCCTTGATAAAGAATCGCTAAATCTGGCAAAGAAAATTAGTATAGGGTGGGCATGGAGGAGGTATAACTCATCCCAATTCCCAAATCCTTTCTATTTATTCCATCCTTAAGGTAATGCTAGGGTGAGAATCGTGTTTTCTAACAAGTAATAAGTATTATAGAATCGTAATGTGTAAATTTCCAATCTTAATATAAGAATATCTTGTCTTGATATGTGAATTGTGAAACCCTAGTCAAGAAAACGAGAGGGTAGAGAAGGCTCTATGGAATGTTTGTGCAGGCACATTCACGGGAAAGCGCCCACATGCTTTGTTTGACCCAATTAATAGCCAGACTAGTCATTAAATTTACACCAAACCCTCTCTCGATCACGGGAAAACTTTTAAAAATATAAAATATATACTATCATTTAATTGCAGGAATTTTTTTTTTGTTATCGAATAAACATTATTATTGTGTCCCTCGTTAAATTGAATTAAGAAAAGCCCTCTCTCTCTATATGTGTG
>SRLM01000574.1:2565849-2619929 GCA_015708895.1 Populus ilicifolia
AATTAACACTTAAAAAACATTAATAAAATTAAAGAATATTAATAAAATTAATACTTAAAAAATATTAATAAAATTAACATTTTTAAAACATTAATTAAATTAACACTTAAAAAAATATAATAAAATTAACATGTATAGTGAATAAAAAGTAGTATTTATCTGCTTTTTATTAACTGCGTTGTAAATGCAAAAGTTATGTGGGACTCATGCACAATAAACTGATTTTTTTGTTTATCAAACAATTATAAACTACGTTTTAATTAAAACGTAGCTGCTGCATAAACAAACAAGCTCTAAAATGCAGCTAATATATGCATGATGATGATGATATGTATTAATTAATTAAACGGTAATTAAAAAAAATTGATTTTTTTTTCATCTATATAAACGGTAGCGTGAACTTAAAAGAAACTCCACTTGTAATTTCTCAAATTTAAAGCATTCAGCAAACAAAGCAAAAAAATTGTATGTGCTATCCTCATTTCAGCTTGCTCTATTCATATATAATCAGGAGTGATGTATACAAGTTTTCTCTAGGAAAAAAACGAATAAGATAATTTAATTAAATCCTGGCGTAAAGCCTATTAATGGCACGTCTGCATTCCTATAAACTATAGGTATCGTGAAGCCAACTTTGCCTTTGCATGTGCCGCCTAGGGTTACAATTAGTAGGGATGAAAATGGTTACAATTAGTAGGATGAAAATGAGTATTATGGGGGTTAGGTTTCTTAAAATCAATATTTTTTATTTATTGGATAAAACTTTTTGGATATTCATAAATTATTTATTGTGCTTTGGGTATTCAATAAATATCTATTATCTACTATCATTTATTAATTAAAATAAAATAAAATAGTTAATATGTGTATGTGAGTATGTGTTATATATGTTAATATTAAGATATGTATATATCATATTGTATTAAAAAAAATATTCTATAAATATATTTATAGAATATAAATATATATTTCAAGTTTAGATTCATAGATTTCGGATCAAGTTTCACAATATTTATCTTTTACTTATTATACATATCATCCAAAAAATATTCACAGGTTGGATTGGATCATATTATTGAGCTATATCTTGTTATAGTACGTCATGTTATGGTGTGTCTTCTTGCAAGAAGAGTCGTCCTCACATGGAAAAACTGTACGATCGCAGAATTCAGGTGATGATAATTAGTCTGTTGTTATGCTGATCGTGATATATCTAGCAGTTTTTGAAACATTAAGCTTTGGACTCATGCTTACACAGGAAGCATCGAAGGTTAGCTGAATATGATTAAACTCTCTGATCTAGGCAGAATTCATGCATGTTTTAATAAGGATGGTAATTGAAATCAAAGAACAAGTACCCCACCAAGAATTTAATGAGACCTGACATGATTCCACACTTGTTTTCTTAATATTGAAATGAAACCCAGTTCGAGGGAGATTAATATTGAAAGTTGTATGAGAGTTGTAGAACCCAAGTCCTACGATTACCCAACTCTTGCATTTATTGTCCCTCACATGATTCCAGGCTTCTTTTCTTGTCTTCCGAAATAAAACAGCTCTCCTTTCATTGGATGTTGGTCTCTTCTACATAATTTAATAAGGCACTCTTCGTATCTAAAAGCATTTGCATTAAAATAAGCTAGATATCTCACTCCAATTGAGAGGTGTATAGTTATAATTAGTCCTTTGGGCACACCTTGTGCATAAATTAAAATGAAAATCCCATGTCCTTGCAAAGACGGGTTTCTCCCCAACTGACAAGGCAAAACAATGTCAACTTCACCTTTGAGTCTCAGAATGAATTCGCAAAATGGAATTAGCTTTGCAAGAAAATTTAAAAGATGAAGATGGAAACACTTTGTTAGGGAAAATGTAACCTAATTATTTAATATCGTCTAATATATTTGGGGAAACTAAATCCAAGACATAGTATATGCGCGCATATAATTGTCAGAATGAAGATTAATCTAAATCATTGTTCTATGGTTGGAAAATTAGGTTTTAGCTTAGTGTCAATTATTAGATTTAAATATTTTTTGAAACTTTATTTGAATTTATTAGTAGGTTCAATGTTATTTAGTTTAACCATTTTATTGAGTGGACTAAAAGCTCATGCTAGTTGTTTTAGGATTTTATTGTTTAAACATAGTTTTTTGATACTATTTTCAGATTATAATGATTTTATAAGAAGCTAGAGAATTTTGATTTTTCAATCTCTGTTTTTCCTATCTTGTGTAGCTCCCTTTTAATGTTCCTCAACTCTCTTTTTTCCGATTCTAAACTTTTCTTATTTTTTTTATTTTACTCTTTGTTTGTCCCGCATAAACATCCCTATAGATATAAGCTTAATTCGGTGCTCTATCCTCTTAATTTTCCACCATAAATTCTCAAGCCTGTAATCGGGAATTGCCCAAACCAGCTCGTGAGACTGAGTGCCCAAATAAAGAGCTATATATATATATATATATATGAACACTAAGCACTAGCTAGGGGAAAGATGAGCATAAGAACCTTGTTTGGATTCTCTGATTTTTAAAAGTTTGAGACAAATAAATTACGAGGAAAAACAGACATCTTCACCATCTTGTAAGGGGAAAAAACGAGACCTCCAATGCAAGCATTAAATGCTCTAACTTCGTGCTAATGAAAGATTCGTTTTCGAGATGCATGGTTTTCTATCACGAAATATATTGTTTGTAATTAAATGTTCATTATTTTTTTAATTAACCTTGGTAATCTCTCTCTTCCTGGGAGAGAAAAAAACCATCGATTATCTCGGTGCTAACCGGTTGGTGTGTCATTGTAAGATCACTTTGTCCTTTGATTTGTACCGTATACGTGTCCCACTCTCCACCGCGGGCCACACCAGTTCTATTTTATTTTTTCATAGAAAAACGAATGTTCAATTTGTGGCCAGCAATCATGAAATTCCATACTAACTTTTTGCTTAATCTAAGTTTGAAATTAAACTACTTGGAAGCGATTATGATGGGATACAGTCAACAACCTGACAGCTTGAAGTTCAATTAAAATGATGGAAAGAAATATATTCTGGATTTAAATAAAAAATTTATTTTTAAATACTCATATGGTAAAATATTGAATCTGCAGAGTTGATTAAACTTTACAAGGTTTTATAATTTTTTTTAAATTATTTTTTTATTTAGTTATATAATTACAAAATTATTCGCCCATAACATTAAATATTAATATCAATACGAGCTCATGGCCGAAATCCACCAAGTTTACAAACTTTTTCTTTAAGATCTTAAAGAAAATTGCTTGTAAAAATAACGAGCGCGAACTCGATAATATATTCCCAGTCAACTAATAACCTTGTATAAAAAAATAATTAAATATATAACTAGATAAAAAAAAGTCAGTAAAAAAAATTAATGAAAACAAATAATATATAATTTTTAGAAAAAAAAATAGAGAGAAAAAAGGTCTTAACAGGGCTGAGCCTTTAAAAAAATCCAAGCACATGCTTTTGGACAACCCATGCCTTATGATTTTATTGTTTTTGGTATAGAACTGACGATATATCATCTACTTCCCCGTATGCAAAGTCAAAAAAAAAAAAAAACATTTTAATTCACCGTGATATTTTACTATAATTATGGGGCGCGTGATCTTTTGAAGCCACATAAGCCTCGCTCGAACTAGGCAAGAAATCAGCTAATTCACCGTAGCGGAAATTTCAATTCGATGACATGAAGGCCGAAGACAAGATAACCGGTTCTTAATGCTAGTCATGGCTCATGAGAGCACACGGACAGCAAGTCACTTCCTAGCTTGTATTCTACGTTCGATTACACTTTCTAGTTTCTATCCTATTATTCTAAAGAAACCTAGTTGTTAATCTTTTTCAATATTATCTTTACATGAGAGAAATAATAAATAATTGAAATTCGAAAAACCAAAATTGCCCTCGTTCTATTCATCTCTCCCAGGACCGATTCTCTCCTCCTCTATTTCAACAGGCCTCTCGTTCTCTGTATGTGGATCTATCTTCCAGAGTCGTCAAAATCGATCAACATCTCCATTTAAAAAAGGGGTTTTTCCATGGATTAAAAAAATAAAAATAAAAAACTCTTGAACAAGAAAATTTGATTTTAAATTTACTTTTTAATAATTATAAATTTGAATTTAAAAAAATATTAGAAATTAATATAATTATTTATTTTAAAATTTCTAGAATTAATTAAAATATATATAAACTGACGTGAACACTTGTATTAATTTTTTTGAATAAAAAACCTATGCACCACCCTAGAATTAATTAGCAGATCACAAGATTATCTCGACAGAAATCAGAAACCACTTCGATCTTGCAGATAAATCCAGAGAACCACACACTTCGTATTCGTGACGACATGGGGTCCAAGGCTTTAACTGTGGCGGGGTCCCTTTGTCTAAGGAAGACCTCGATTCTTTTTTAAAAGAATAAAAAAGAGAATTTGAGGGCGTGGCGTCTAATCTTTTATAGGGATGTAATTGTAAGAATGGGCTTAAACATGACTCATTGGGGCTTTGTGATGTGCTATCATGGACGGTTCATTTTGGACTGAGGTTCTAGATGTTGGATTTGGTGCGGTGGGGGAATTCAAATGTGGTGTGGGGGCATTAAGGCACGGAGCGGTGGCTATATGGTGTGACGGTGCTTTTGATTCATGAAGTTAACTGGTGAGAAAGATACTGTTCTGTGTTTTTGTATTTTAAAAAATTTAATTTTTTATTTTTTATTTTTTATTTTAAATTAATATTTTTTAATTTAAAAAAATAAAAAATATTATTATAATATATTTCTAAATAGAAAATATTTTAAAAAATAATACTTACCACGCAACTGTAATTGTGACTTCGGTTGCAATTGATTGCGTAAAAGCCAGAAGGTGTTCCGTAGTTTTTAAAAAATTAATTCTCCTGGTGAAGTTAACGTGCAAAACTTGCCTTACTATTCATTGGAGTGGTATAACGGTCAAATTACCTATAGTAATTAAACCTTTTTGGCAGACCCTCGGTTGTTTTATCTTGATATAATTATTTTTACAAATTATATAATGTTGGATTAATTATTTTATCATTTATATAATAAAATTATTAATTTAACCATGTAATAAAATAATACAAAGCATACTATTAAGGGACACTTATTTAAAAAAAAAACAAAAAGAGTAGAGTAATTACTCTGATGCCTTTAAAAATAACACTAATATAACTCTTATCCATGGTTTTTTTGTTATTTTGTATTGATTTTATTATAAATTTCAAGAGCATTAAGGGATATTATTGTAAATTATATTTATTAAATATAATTAAAAAATATATGGCATCAGCATGCAAGGTTATTGACTCACAAAATACCTCTTTATAGAATAATATTTAAAAGTTCTTGACATCTTCGATGTATTGAGGTGATGCATGCCCTTAGCATGCATCTGGTTTAATTTCAATATTTTTTTTTTGTTTTATTTATTTTTACCTTAAATTCATGTTAACCCCTTAAAAAATTAAATAAATTTTTGTAATTATTTTTTCATTCACATCTAATAATTATTATATTTATATCTCGAATAAGTTGTGAATTACAAGTATATTTTAATTTCATCCTTATTATATTTTAATATTTTAAATTTGATCCTTGTTCTTTTTTTATTTGGGGTAACTTTTAAAATTGATTTTTTTATATATAATTTCATCATTTTTAGTTTTTTTATATCAAATTCTATTTTTATTCTCTTTTTTGTCGTATTTTTTTCTTTGTAAGTTTTTTTTAATTATTTTTTACATAATTTTATCATTTTAAATTAAAATAGCTAGAAAATAAGCATTTCAGTTAAACACAACTTTGTTTTTCTTTTCTTTTTAGGTTGAGTTTTTTTCAGTTTTATTTTGTTATTTTTTATAACTTGCTTTTTACAGGATTAGTGCTAGATTTATGACAAGATTTATTGGTTTTAAAAATTAACATGGTTTGACTTTTAACTTTTGTTTTTTTCTAAATTAATTTATTTTTATTTCATCATTCAAAATTGTTTTATGTAATCACTTTGATCTTACATTTATTATTGAGAAGTTTGTGATTTCAATTGGTTTAACAAGGTTTTTTAAATGTTTATAAAATTATATTTTTATCATTTTTTTCATTTAATATTAAATCATTTGATAATCAAGATAGGTTAAATTTGATTATTTTTATCTTTTTTCATTATTATCATATATTTTATTTTTTATATCATTTAAATTATCAATTACATTAATAACTTGAATTCTTTATTTTTTTACTCTAGCATTCTTTTCTTATATCAAGAAAATAATTGTCCAGCTGAATAACAGATCTAGTTTTGTCTATACGAACTGGAGTTGGTACCGTGGTATCCAAGAGTTGTTTCTCCTATTATGTAAATTTTGCAGCATGGTAAAGTCGAATTTTGTCGCAGTCATGTGAATTCCTTGGATTTTTTTTTGCGTGAAAAATTGATGCAGATTTTCTTCTCAACGAAAAAAAGAAAGATAAAATTCATATAGTTTTTTTTTTTAATTTAGTTGAGGATGTTGAATGCTTAAAAATAAATTACAAATAATCGAATTAGTGATTAAAAAAAAACATCCACAAGGAAAGAGAACAATTTTAAACTTCTCCTTCATACGGCGTATTTTTGGCTGTTGCTTTCTTTGAATATAGACAGATAAAGTTGA
The DNA here is from genome assembly GCA_015708895.1 of Populus ilicifolia. Classification (NCBI taxonomy): domain Eukaryota; kingdom Viridiplantae; phylum Streptophyta; class Magnoliopsida; order Malpighiales; family Salicaceae; genus Populus; species Populus ilicifolia. The sequence goes on from SRLM01000574.1 coordinate 2,572,552, forward strand.
TATCATTTTTTTTTTCTGGTACCATATGTTCTTCGTCGATCTTACCAGTTAAGGATGTTGAATGCTTAAAAATAAATTACAAATAATTGAATTAGTAATAAAAAAAATCCAGTTAATTAAAATCTAATGGTAAAGAGCTGCTGGACACAACGAACCCGAGATGCTGCCAAAAGAGGCCCAGAATAACGGCTCAAGGCATGTTAGCACCACTGGTACGGAGCACATTTATTCTCACCACAGAAGGCCCAGAATAACGGGCTTCGCAATGCCGAGAGGAGATCTTTATTCATGGGCAAGGCAGAGGTGGCCCTGTTGGCTATTGAGGCCTTCGGTGGAGAGATTTTTTAGCTAAAATAAAGACCGAGGACCGCGTTGTTACGTCCCCGTGACTCTCCGAGCGCGGAGCTTCAAAGGGTGAATTTGGTGCGATGGCCATCCTTGATTTTATCGGACTCTCTTCCAAATGCTATAATTACTTGCTCTATCTCGTGATTTTTTTAATTTCTAACCATGAATTCTCGGAGACGAAAAGGGGTGTGTGTATGACAAGGTGCTTACAATAGCTATGCCCAAGAGAGATTTGCCGGGCTTCTCATTCAACAAAACATTGTCATTTTTGTCAAATATATATGTTTTTTAATAGGGAAAATTACCTGACCATAATGTAGTTTGATATTTATTTCAGGTCACGACTAATTTTTAGAAAATTACATTTTATATCATTGATTAAAATAGATTTTAAATTTCAATGAAATAACTATAATACCTTCATATATATTAAATAAAAAATCTCACCATTATTGTCCCACTAGTTGTCTCTCTCGAACCTCATCTTCCTTTTTCTTTCATGTTTTTCCGGTCATCTTCCATGTCAAGCATGAATTTAAAAGGAAAGATCAAATACAAATCCATTAATTTAGACATCATCAAACACAAATTCTCCTTAAACACTTTTTTATCATATTCTCTCTCATGTTTTGGTGTTGTGATTAATTTCTATTTTAGAACTCAACAATAAAAAATATGTTTTAATTTTTTTTCTTGAATCGAGATTTCAAAATTTATTGATAGTGAATTTCGTTGTTTTTAAGCCATTAAAATATGTATTTTTTCCTTGATTTAACAAAAAAAATTAACAAATATGGTGCTTAAAATCTCAAAAGCAAATCCTGAAGGTACAATTACTCTAAACAATTTGATTTATTTTTTTTCAATCAGTAAATTTCAGACTCTCGAACATGTTTTGGAGAGTAGAAAAGCAGTTAATTGAATTCTTGTTAAAAAGAAACCCAGATTTTTTTTAAAAAATCAGAGTTAGTGTGCAACCTTAATTTTCGATTTGGTTTGGTAATGAAATGGTAGTTGCAACTTCTCTTATAATTCATTTTCCCTTCAAGTTGTCTATTCAGGACAATGCATACTGGTCGATGAACATGGATGCATACAAATTTGGATTTTTTTTGTTCCGGGGAGCAGTTCTTACTACAGTCCAGACGAGGTAAATGATAATTAACCAAGAATGGGTGTGAGCAGGACAGCTTGGAAATAGACGTCAGTAGTGGATGAAGAGCCCACAGCCACAGACACGTGGTTTGAAGGAGACGACGACATGGGATTGCATGCCATACGCGAAGAAAGTTAGAAGTTTGTTCCATTTTTGTTTTTCCAGTTAATTGATTGCATGACGTACAGTAGATGGCTTGATCTTTTTGTCGATCAGGGATCTTCCAATTTATGAGTTCATGGCTGGTCCCTCCGAGTTAGAGAGCATCTGTTTTTCAGCGGCATGGTAGATGTAGGTCCCTCCGAGTTAGAGAGCATCTGTTTTTCAGCGGCATGGTAGATGTACAGTCATGCATTTTAGGTTTCAAAGCTAAAAGGGATCCACGATGTTTATCGATCTCTTGCCCATTTTATGCTTGCCTGAAGCTGTTTTCTCGTGATCAGTTCTTGTGAACATCTTTCCGATCTCCTTCTGTCCACTGGAATGAATTTCTCTTTCTGCTGCAGTCTTATGCATTTGCGTATATTTCTCACTGTTAGTTTATTTTTATTACATATGTTATGCATCAGACATCATCTTCAACTTGCACGTTACTTAAAATTGTCCCAGGCGTGAGCTAACAAGGAAAGAAGTTCATCTTAATCTTCGTATATTGATTTATTATCTAGTCAATTTATGTACTAAAATGATTTTTTGATAAGATATTTGGGTTTTGCTGATCAGACAATAAAGTGTTTAGATTTCATCATTTTATTTTATCTTCTAATTAGAATTGGTTAGTGGTTAACGGTTATCTAAGTTTATGCTTGAATTTCATCATTTTATTTTATCTTCTAATTAAAATTAGTTAATAACAAAAAATCATGTGTCAATTTCAATATTAAATAGTTTTTACTTGAAAAATATATATTAAAAAATAACATAAATTTTATTTTATAATTATATTTGATAGCTTGAATTATTATATTAAATTAATTTTTTAATATCGGTACAAATACATAACATACAAAGATTGCTGGATTTTTTTAAAATTAAACATGTATATAAGCTGTTGAATTTAATTTTAAGATTTTTTATATTAAAAAAGAACCCATGTTAAATTTTTTTATATAAAAAAAAAGTGTTGGATAGCTGGATAGCATGTCCAAGATTACTAAAAGGGTCATAATACACTAACACGCCCACACACAATAATCCATCAAGGTGGTCCACGGCAATCATACTTTAATCAATCCCAACGTTATGTTGTTTTTCCCTTGTCCCCTCGACCTTATCACCGAGGTAAGTGTCGCGACGATTTTCTTCCATAGAATCATGGTCGGCAGACGTTTCGAAAAGGCCATCTCATATCCTATACCTCCTAATTCGTTTCAGTGTACAGTATTCCCTCTTTGAAAAGAGGAACGGTAGATTTCCTTCGAGCAACGCCCCTCTCTGCTTGACATGCTCTATGATTCATCGGGAACTCATTTTCTTGAAATTAAAACTATTTTGCATGTCAAATTGGGTACTACGAAGGACGATTTTCTTCATACAAAGATGAGACCAGTAATCTGCTTTCATTGAGAAGAGTTATACTAGCATGTACTTGGAAGTAAGCTAGCATGTAAAAGGACATGATAGTTAAGTGAGACCTCCCTTGCTTTGATGTCGATCTGGACATGATAGTGTGTGCGTGTTTCTTGGCAAAGAATAGATTTTTCTTCAGAGTATTTGTCAAATTTACTTTAATGCGCTCAATCAGTATGATATATCCAACTTCGGTACTTGATTATATGCCAAGCCTATAGCTTACCCGTGCGAGCTTTAAGTAGATTTTTTTTTGGAATATCAGCACATCATTGTCTGTGGTTGCTATCTAAAAAAATAAGTTTTTTTAAAATATTTTTAATTGTAATTTTAATAAAAAAATAAATTTAATGAAAGAGGTTATAAAAAGAATTTTTAGATGCAAAATAACTAAAAATAAATAAATGTTTATAAATAAAAAAACATATTATTTGTTTTTATAAAACCAATGCTTAAAGCATAATTAGGGCGGACAATGTAAAAAACATAAACTATTTTACTAGTAAAATAATAAATTGTGTTTTTTTAAAAGTAATGGTTGAAAATAGTGATATTTAAAAAAATAATTAAAAATAAACTAACATAGGTTACAAGAAAGGGAGAGAAGGGATAAAAGAAAGAAAAAGAAAAAATAATTTATTTTGAGTATTTTTTTATTTAAATTCAGTCTTTTGAATATTTTTGTTTCAATTTTTTTTTAATTTTCAAATCATTTTTCATGTATTAATATTAAAAATAATTTTTTAAACCTATTACAAAATAAAAACAATTTTAAAAAACAAACTCTACTACATATCCCTTTTTTTCTTTCTTTCCCGCAAAACAAAAGGCCTAACGGTTACAAACTAAAATCCTAAAGAGTACTTCAAGTTCAAGTATCCTTCATCCATTAAACCACCATGCGAGGCAAAGTACAGATATTCACCTAGCTCCAAACAAAACCCACATACGGGAAACTACAGTGTTCCCTGAACTCATCTGATCTTGTCTGCTTTTGGCAATTAAAAAACTGTGACCACCAAAAAGCCAACAAAAACAAACCCTGATCCTCTGGGGACCGAGATATACCAGATTCCTCTTTTAATTGAACTCACACGTGACTAACATACTCCTTTACGCTTTACAGATTTACCACAAGCCTAACACGCGCCCCACCTCTCCTCACTCTCTCCACCGTCCTCCTGTCCCTCAATCGAATGGCCAATACCTCTCCATTTCTCCATGATATCTTCACTCCGTCACCACGCCAATCTCTCACAAAAAATCACTGTCTTCGATTCTTCTTAAATAAAAATTTAAAACCCTGTCTTTCATTTTGTTCTCTCTTTCTCCCAGTATAAAAAACCATGTTACTTAAGGCGGCACCACGCTTTTCTCTGTTGAATACTAGAGGGGATTGTTCGGGTCCCCTGTTTTCCTCCGCTTCTTCTTTGTCTCCCAATAATCTTGCTGTTTCTCCTTCAATTCTTCGCACAAAAACTGGGTCTGGATTTCTTGTTTGTGCTTCAAAAGGGGCTACTAATAAGTCTCTAATTGGTGTTGTCTTTAAGCCTTTCGAGGAGGTTAAGAAAGAACTGGATCTCGTGCCTACTTTGCCACATGTTTCTCTTGCTAGACAGAAGTTTACTGATGAGAGTGAAGCCGCCATCAATCAACAGATCAAGTGAGGTTTTTTTCTTTTATCTTTTTAGTCTTCTTGTCGAGCGACTCTTCTTTTGTGGTGAAGAAATGAATTATTTTCTTTAATTGATGTAAAAAATGATATCTTTATATTGGAGCTGGATTAAAGATTCTATTTTTTTTCCTGTGTCACGAGTCTTTTTATAAGATCCTTTCTTTCTGATCTTCTGGGCTGTTTTTTTCCACTAAGTTGTTTCTTGTGCTCTGTTCTGCAACTTTTGTTTTTCTGTGGAAGATCGGTTTGCGCTATCTTTAGCATCAATTCTGAGTGAATCGGTATTGCTGAAGTACTCTCATGTAGTCTTTTTCAATATCTAGATCTATGTTTTCTAACCATAAATTATGTCTTTTTTGGAATGACAGTGTGGAGTACAATGTCTCATATGTGTACCATGCCATGTTTGCCTACTTTGATAGAGATAATGTGGCACTCAAGGGCCTTGCCAAGTAAATTCTCGTGGAAAGTCTCTGTTCTTATAAGCTTTCTCCTCGGTTGTATGTTGTTAACGCTTATTTATGGTGTTGTCTCTAATAGTTTTTTCAAGGAATCAAGTGTTGAAGAAAGAGAGCATGCTGAGAAACTGATGGAATACCAGGTAATTAGCTTCACATTGTGATAGAGTCGTCTATTGTTTTTCAACTTTTCAATTTAGCTTTAGAAGTTTTTTATTAGTTTTACAATGTAATTGAATCTTCTGTTACTGTTGTGAAATCTTTCAGAACAAAAGAGGTGGAAAAGTGAAGCTGCATTCTATTTTGATGCCCCTCTCGGAGTTTGATCATGCGGAGAAAGGAGATGCGCTGTATGGTGAGTTTTGACGAGCCTTGTATATGTTAAAATGAGAAGTTAAGCAAAATGGATAGATTTTTCTAGTCATTGAAGCTGTTTTGTGATGTCCAATGTCATTTGCCAGTGCTTTGAATATTTCTTCTCATTCTATGTTAATTTTGACCATGTACTGAACTGATCATGCTAAATCATGTAGTTAATGTATTGGAATGCGATTGATTTACACTAAGTCTATGCTCGAATATCTCAATCAGGGCATGATTATCTTTTTTCTTTCTTGGTGCTTATCTGTTTCTTGGCACAAGGTATATTTGCGAATTTGACCTGATGGGAAATATTCAGTGCTGAAACTACATGGACTTGTGTTAAGAATCGTGTGTTAGTTATGGCTTCATAAGCAGCTTCTCAAATACTAGTCTTTGTCTCTGTGTTCTTAGGCTTATGATGTACGTTTAACTTAAAAGAATTTATATGCATCCATTAGTTTACAAGAAATGGCCAGCAAAAGACAATATTTTGGTTAAGATTAGGAGTTGAGAAATTGATGGATGAGTTGAAATCTGTGCTGCAATGCATTGGCGTCTGTTTTGTTAAGTTATGAAATATTTAGTTTTATCTTCAATTTACCTTATTGTTGATTCAGCTATGGAGTTTGCCTTGTGTTTGGAGAAACTAACAAATGAAAAGCTCCTGAACTTGCACAGTGTAAGACTTTTCCATTCCTCAAGTTAGAATTTAATGTACACTACTTCATTACATGGTAAATTTCACTTTGCACTTAGCAAGTGATGCTGCGAGTAGTATAATCTTTTGGGAGACAAATTTTTTTATGCTTTCTAGTTTTGTTTGTCAAGTGCTTACAATTTGAATTAAATTCTGTTCAACAGGTGGCTGATCGGAACAATGATGTGCAGTTGGCAGATTTTGTTGAAAGTGAGTTTTTGGCCGAGCAGGTATGTATAGCTTTCATGTTGGCCTACTTCCACCGACTTTTATATTTCACGTTTATGGCAGGCCTGCTGAATTTGGGTTTTGGCCTTTTTAATTGTGTGCTCTGTAGGTGGAATCTATCAAAAAGATCTCAGAATATGTTGCTCAGCTGAGAAGGGTGGGCAAAGGACATGGTAAGGAACTCTCCTAAACAAAGTTCTTCCTTCGCCGTAATTATTTATGAATTTTAAATGTGTTTTTTTTTTCATCCTTTCTTTGAACTGATTTACTTTTTCTTTGAATTATCAGGAGTATGGCACTTCGACCAGATGCTCCTCCGTGGGGAAGAAGCGGTTGCATAATTATGAAGCGATCTTGCTTAGTGTACCGTTTATGAGAGATCTTTTTTTTTTTTTTAATCTAGTTTTTGTTCAGAGGTTTTTGGAATGTGTTTCAGTGGTTGGTTAAACATACTTTAATGTTGTCCAGGATCGAAGACGACCTAAGCCATCGTTCTTAGAGATTGAAGGTGGTTCAAAATTTATGGTTATCCTTCATTCCTAATTTTAGCGTATCTTGTTCTGCAATTGCAACCACTACAGAAAGGAAAGTGTAAAGGGAAATTGTTAAAGACCTTGAGCCGTTCTACTCGCAGTATGCTGAGTCGAATTCTTGGTGAGCTCGTGCGCGTGTGCCATGATACGATTCCCCAGAATTATAAAGTTGAAACTGAAGCGAGTTGATACGGAATAAATTGTAACATTCTTGGTGGGCTCGTGTGCGTGTTCCATGTTAGCTTACCTTACCTGAATTCAATATCGATTAGGGGTTGTTTTTATACGATGATTAATATCAACCCCAGTTGATAATTTTTATAATATGTGATCTAGATTTTGCGCTTAAATAAATTTTAAAATAATAATAATAATTATTTATTAAATTTTTAATTAATTTATAAAATAAATTTTAAAATTATAATGATAATAAATTTTTTATTTTTATATTGATTGTTTACAAGAGTTAATTTTTTTAATTTATGATTAGGTCCGGACATGGGCTTTGTTTCAAGTTTTTTTGATTTATGATTTAGGTCCGGCATAGGTTTTGTTTCAAATTGATTTAAGTTTTGAGTTTTTTATAGACTTTATTTCAAGTTGATTTGAGTGTTAAGTTTTTAGAATAAAATAATAATAATTTTTATTGAGTTGGATGTATGATTAATCAAATTCATCATGGATTTTATTTTAGATTAATTTAAAATAATAATTAATTTTATATTAATATTGATATTTTTCCACTTTAGCGATAATTATTTTTATTTTTATATATTTTAATTGAATATTTTAAAATTTATTTTTTTGAAGTGGTATTTTAGAAATAAAAAATATAAATATTATCTCTCAAAACTTGTAATTTTATACCTTTAATATAAAATATAAAAAATAATTCTAAAATGATAAGAGAGACATCTATTTTTATATTGTTATCTGTTGTTTTTTCAATCACAGCATTTCAAACTTCACCGTCTTCATTCTTTTTATCCCACGAAGGGTAAGATTGTCTAATCCTAGTCTTCAATACAATGATCATCAATCATATCTGCCCCCGATATGAAAACATGCAATTGCATTTCTTGAGGCGACACCACTTTCAAGTGCTTGTCACCTGGCAAATCCTTATTTGCCAGATAGGGATGTCGAGGCTGATGGTACCTAATTTCTATTCCTACCGGTTCAAGAGATCGAGATTGCACCTGTAACGTCAATTGTTCGGCCCGACGGCATTTATCTTCACGTAGCCCACGGACGGGAATCAATCCAAGGATTTTCGGCCCAGAATAAAATTAAGACTTTGGTTTGGGCTGAAATATAGCCCCTGTTGACAACGTGGAAAAAAATCGAGACCAATCACGGCAGCATCTGGCCATCTGGGCCAGCTACGAATTGATTTCATTAACCACCCCACCCCCGGGCCCCCCTATAAAAAAAGAAGAAAAAAGACTGAAGATAATCTGAAGCAGCAAAACATTTTGAAGCAACAGAAAAGGTTTGTCCTTTTCCATTTTCTGGATTATATGTGCAAGAATGATTATGAAACCAAGGGATATTACGGTGGCAGATATTGTTTTTAATTTTTTTAATTTAAAAATATTTACAAAATTATTTTTAATATTAACACTGTAAAATAATAATTCAATCTATACTCCAGGCTAGATAAACAAATAAACCTCAAAATTTAAAATCTCATCTCCATTAATTTCCTTCTCAGAACTAAGCCACCACCATGTCACCACCAGAACCCAGCCACTATATAAATTCAAGCCACGTAGAACAATTGTAGCAACCAAATATCAAGAGAGGTACGTTGATAGTTATTTTTAAAAATATTTTTATTTGGAGATGTATTAATATAATATTTTTTATTTAAAAATGATTTATAATATTAATACATTAAAATAAATTTAAAATTTAAAAAATATAATTTTAAATAAAAAATCAAAATCCAAATTTTTTTATATTTATTTATTTATTGAAAACGAGCACGTCAAATTACATAAAAAAATATTAAAGATATTTTTTAAAACTTTAAATACTTTAAAAAAAAATATAAAAACAAAAACAAAAACTACACCAAACACTCTTTAAAAGTAGCATGGTTATTTCGTAGAACTTCAATCTAGGACTGAATCTCTATAAATGAAAAATCAAGACATTTTTTTCTCGTGGAAAATGATACTTCTATCAATGAATTAATGAATAGGTACCAGGACTCCTAGAATTGTGTTCCTCTTCTTGCATGATTACGAGGCTCGTCATGAAAATGATCCATGTATCCTAGTGTTTTTGTTGTCGCGGGAGCACCGAACTTTTAAATAAAATTGATTTTTTTTTAAATTTTAATATACTGGTATTAAAAATAAATTTTAAAAAATAAAAAATTATTATTTTAATATTTTTTAATATACTGGTTGTAAAAAGAATTAGCATTTTTTGCCTCATATTTGAATATCAAAATCTCGTCATCGTACTAGATGATTAAAAGAATAACAATGGTACAGGGATGAAGCAGGGGTACTGCCCTCTTGCAAAATTTGCAACTCTAAAAGGGGGAAAGGACCACGTGCCATCATATTATTGGGTTACTTGCATCACGGCGAAAAACAAAAGCATCTTAATCGTGGCGAAAATCAGCAAGGCGCAAGCGATACACCGCAGCAACAGCGTTTTCTCTACTCTCCTTCTTGAAAACCGTGGAGGCATCCTTTCCCTGTTGATCAATTCCCAACTGTACATTCTTCTCTCTTTACCACTCTACTACTGTCTACAAAGAGGAAGAGGAGAGAAAAACTATAGACGCAACAATGTTTGCTATTCTGATCTTTGTGTTGTTATCGATAATGGCGCAATTAAAAGCTGATCATGGATTCGATGTCCGTCACCACCTGTCCACTGTAACAAAGTCTCTCTCTCTCTTTCTCTAGATAATCTGATTTAATTTTGTTTATGGAATAACTTGGTTAGTGCTCGCTACCATAGGATCACAAATCAGTGTTCTCGAAGAAGAGAAAACAAGCGAATTGTTAATCAGTTAAGTGTAATTATTTAATTTTGTTTGATAAATCGTGTGCAGATATGATGCAGTGAAAGATATTGTCAAAGCTTCTGCCAATAGCATTCCTGATGGTTGCACTCCTATCCACCTAAACCTTGTGGTAATTTTTTTCTTCTTGCAAAACTCTAGATTGATGTTTTCTTGTCGTTCATTTGGAATGTTTAAAGTCAATTCCGTAGCTTGAGCAACTAGAGCGTCTAGATGGCTTGAGTTTGTCTTGGTGGTTTTTGCTTTACAGCTGTTGGTGTTCGAATGCTAAAACTTTGGGTTTAAGCTAGCTGATAATGTAGCAGATTGTCTATAAACTTTGATTAAGATTTGCTAATTTGCCGCCGAGTACCTGCTCAAGTAACTAACTGATTTTGAAAGATGTTTGGGTTTAATGTTTTTTCTTTTCGGGATACGTTAGTTTCTAGGTTTTGGGCATGATTTTGCACTTGTTGTCACGGAAAAATTTGAATTTCCCATCTGTCTCCGAAGATGATTCCCTGGACTCAGGCGTGGCTTCTTTTAAAAAAAACCTGCGATGCCTTCAGAATTACTTCAAGCATCATTTTTCTTTATAAATGAAAACTTTCAGATGTGAACATAATATGACATGCACTTGAAATCAAGGACTTCCTACCAAAGTCAGGAAAAAGGCACTAATTGTAGTTTCTGATTTATTGAAATTTGTAGAACTGGAGCATGCGAGTTATCATATAGTGTAACTTGTATGTTAGCATGCCATAGTGTGTGACAGTTGGAACGAGCCATGCATCCGTTCCTAATGCAGGTGTCACTTGTAGAATTTGCTTAAACCATTTTGACCTTTTCCTTTTTTTTAAGGGATCATATCTGGAGCTATCACTTTCTTTCTTGGTACCTTTTTAATGATAGCATCACCCTTTGCTTGGACATTTTACATTGTTGTTTACTTTGGATGGCGTCTTTCTGATTCAACCTTTTAATTTTCTGGGTTTTTATGTTAATTTCTTCTAATTCTTGTAGTGATTAGGTGCTCTGATTAAAGTTATTACTGTGTATTTAAAACCATAATGAATTTTAATCCTTTGGAATTTACTAGGCAAGACATGGAACTCGTTCCCCTACCAAAAAGCGAATGAGAGAGTTAGACAAGCTGGCTTCTCACTTGGAAGAGCTCATAAAAGATGCTGAAGAACAAAATTTGTCCTTGGAAAAAGTTCCCTCATGGATACGGGGATGGAAATCTCCTTGGAGAGGGAAATTGAAAGGTGGAGAATTGATCAGGAATGGAGAAGAAGAAATGTACAATCTTGGAATCAGGATCAGGGAGAGATTTCCAGAATTATTTGAAGAGGAATACCACCCGGATGTTTATCCTATAAAGGCTTCACAAGTGAGCTCTGTTCTCAAATACTTTACAAGGAAAATTGTCTTTTCAATATCTTTTTTAGATTTTAAATCTGAGAGACTGCTCTGTCCAATCAATCCCAACTTCATACCTGTGCTGTTCTTGTAGTCTTTTACCTTTTCACCCGGTTAATTTCATTTACTTCCTTGTTATTCTCTCCAATCTGATAGATTCCTCGCGCGTCAGCTAGTGCTGTGGCGTTTGGCATGGGGCTGTTAAGTGAGAAGGGAAGTCTGGGACCTGCACGACAACGAGCTTTCGCTGTTACAAGTGAAAGCCGTGCCAGTGACATAATTTTGAGGTTTCATGATTGTTGTGGAAACTATAAGGTACCGTCCAGTTTTACTCCTTTTTTTTTCTGTTCATGTTTTATGTTTTTATGCAAACCAAACAACTTGTACATTCTAAGTCAATATTTATTTTGTATGGTTATTTACTTTGTCTTCCCAATTTCCGAGCCCAAAGATAATAGGTTCATTACTTTAAAATAATTATTTTCTTTGTAAACGGATTTTAGATGGGACTTGTAGATTTGGACACTAGGTGATGATAGGATAGAATTTGTAATTTATTGAAGTTATTAAGATACATAAAAGTTATGGATTTGCATATTAGCCCATGTTCTCTGCCCAGAGTTGTTATGATGCAGTCAATTTCCTCTCAGAATTACATGTATGGGTTCAGGTTTTTAGGAAGAGGCAGGAGCCTGCTGTTGATAAGCTTAAGGAACCTGTCCTGGATGAAATCACTTCTGCATTAGTGAGCCGCTATGGACTCAATTTTACTAGACAGGATGTTGATATGTTGTGGTTTCTGTGTAAACAGGTGACGATGACTCTGCCTCTTTGACTATATAGTATGAAATAAATCTCATTCTGTTATGGGTCTTGAATTAATTTATTTAGTTTACTTACTTCCGGTGCAATGTGCCATTGGATTTTCAATTTGGCAGGAAGCATCTGTCTTGGATATAACTGATCAGGCTTGTGGTCTCTTCAGCCCTTATGAGGTAATCTGGATATTGGTGCTGTGTTATTTTAGGTTGGTGATGAATGAATACTGTTCACAACTTTTCAACATGGCTTTTATAGGAAAATTTGAGCTGTCCTTAATAATTGTCCCTGATTTCTGTATGTCAATAAAATCATGAAGTCTGTCTAGCATGATCACTTGAATAGTTCTTCTTTTTTTGGTCTATGTGTTAAAAGAAATGAGAAAATAGAATGCTCATGCTGGATTGACAAGAAAGTTATACATGGCTGGTTAGCTTCAGAAAATTGGTGCATTTGTAATTTTATGATAGAGTGTTTTTATATGAAACCTGCAATGGTAATTTTTCGATACAAGCTAAAGAAGTATTTCTCTTTTCTATACACATTCTTAGGTTGCTTTGCTGGAGTGGGCAGATGATCTGGAGATGTTTATATTGAAGGGTTATGGTAATTCAATAAATTATCGAATGGGAGTGCCATTGCTTGAAGATGTTGTTCAGTCCATGGAGCAAGCCATTAAAGCAAAAGAAGGTAATTACAAGTTGTCAAATGCTGGAGTCTGTGTTCTTGTTTTATGTTGTTGGTTAATTGTGTCCCTTTCTTTAGGTTACACAGTTGTCTCTTTGTTGAACAAAGCATATTTTAACTTTCATAGTCCCTTTGTTGAACAAATATTTTTTCTTTCATATGCATTAGTGAGCTGTGGGCAAGGAGCAACCTATGGAATTTTTTTGTGATTTTTTTTTAGATTTGCTTTTTGATCAGGTTAGCTTTTGGCACGATCTAAAACTAGCTAGCTAAATCCCAGCATTGAGTGCTAGGACCATCAACCCTCGGTTATCTGATTACCCTAGTCATTTATTTGACCACCTTATTTTACATCTTACATTTTGTTCAAAGTTTGAAGTCTTCATTGGTTGCTATTATTAATTCAATTTCAATAAGATATTTACAGCCGCTAAAGGGTGTAAATGAGGTGGTAAGTTGAGTACCCATGACAACCTAGGTCATGGTATAAATTCCTACCCTTGGATACCCATGACAACCTATGTATGGGACCAGGTAGTTGAAGGGCCTGGGTTCAACAAGGGTGTGGCCCACTCGGTGCAAACTGGGGCCTGGCACGTTCAATCCTGAGTGGTGGAGGATTTGTTTTGGCATCGCAAGGTTCTGCAGAGACTCCAGTTCCTTGTAGATTACCAAAAAAGAAAAAAAAAGAGAGTTATAGGTGTCATCTTCAAAGAACTAGTTAAGGCTTTTTGGTGGAAGACGAACCTTTTCCTCCTATATCGTTGTTGTTTTTGTTGTTGTTATATTGTTGATTGTCGTCATCTTATTATTATTTATCAGAAAAGCATGCTCCTGGAAGTTATGAGAAGGCAAGGCTGCGTTTTGCACATGCAGAGACTGTGGTCCCATTTTCATGTCTGCTTGGACTTTTTCTAGATGGTTCTGGTGAGTTGATTTCATCCTTGGACTCCATTTTAAGCATCTGTCTCTGCATGAATGAAACAATTTCATGATTATAATTATATGCCTATCAATTCAGCCACAGATGCAATACCTCCATAAAGGAGTCTATCTGTGTTGTATACTGAATCACCATTTATTCACTTTCAGAATTTCAAAAAATACAAAGGGAAGAACCTTTGGAACTTCCTCCAAAACCTCCCCAGAGTAGAAATTGGCATGGCAGCACTGTGGCTCCGTTTGCTGGTAACAACATGCTGGTCTTGCACAGCTGTCCTGCAAATTCTGAAAGCAAGTACTTTGTCCAAGTTCTCCACAATGAACATCCCATTCTGATGGCGGTATACTTTTCTAGTTCACGTGCTGATTATGCTTACGATTTTATGTGCTTTCGTGATATGTACTTTTATAAAAAATAAAATAAAAATCAAATACTAACTTTTATGTTTTTGTGAATAGGGTTGTAATGGTTCTGATTTTTGCCCATTTGAAGAGTTTAAGGTACTAGCATCATTCAACGCTTTGGTTCTAATTTACATGATTGATTCACCTATGCTGATTGCACGTTCTTTTTCCTTCTTCAGGAAAAAATAGTTGCTCCTCATCTGAAGCACGACTATAATAGTTTGTGCACTGTACACCTGGAAGCACCAGAGCAGAAGCCTGTACCCAGTAAGTTATCACAACTGTTTCGTTGGCTCTTCTCTATGCAGAATGATGATACACAGTCCACGAAAGATGATTTATAGTTTGTTATTGAAGAATCAAAGAAAGAAGATTTCTTGCATGCTACTTTTTCCTTCTTGGTGCCCCTCCATGTATGCTGATTTTCGGCCAAGGCCAGCTCTCCCTTTTAGCCGAGTTTCTTTTGGTTTGATCTGATTGTCTCACGGCACTGAACTTACTGGCACGATTCTGAATTCTGATCTAGTATTTTTTTCTGACAGATCCGTGCCTCCTTTTAACATTTCTACTCCCTTTTGTACACCTGAAAGGGAAATAATCTTGTAATTTCATGTAGATCGCCTGATGGCTTTAGACTTTAGTTTAATACCATCCCTTTTCTGCCCTATGGAACTTCTACTGGTATTCTAGGTGGATGTTAATAGGCTTCACTTTGCGTGTATCCCGTTTTCCACGATCAACTACCATACGGATCCAGCCATTGTCTCTGCAAACGGCGGTGTTGTTTAAATTTATATATAATAACAAGAATTTGTAGAGAGCAGCATATTGTGTAGGAATAAGGGTTCATAAATTTAGAACAATATTATTATCGCTAGAGCATCTCTTTATTGCGCTAGGAAAAATTTAACCCTGTCAATAATATATGCTTGCCAAGATAACGATGACTGATTGAAAATCGACTCTCCAGTCTCATTATTTTGTTTCCGTTCGCTTCTAACGTTCCTCTTTTGTCTAAGCATGGCTCTTATTTTTTATATCTAGAACAACACTTTTCCCTGTTCATACCGTTTACATGGTTCTGTGGGCTTCCATGACCGAAACGATCCCAGTGCGAAAGAGAATGATATTAATGTATTAGTTAATTGACTTTCCACCCCTCAAGAAGCCCGTCTAGCTCAGTCGGTAGAGCGCAAGGCTCTTAACGTTGTGGTCTAATAATCACAATGCGCAGATCACGTGCTTTTGTAATCTAATCAGAGTAAATTCCTCCATCCATTTGGACATGGTATATTCATAAATTAATTAAATAATGATTTTAAGATTACAGATTTTATTAATTTACTATTTCTTGATATACTTTTATATTTCAGAAAAAATGATTTTTTTCCCCTATACTTTTCAGCAAGTGTATCTTGATCCAATTACGTGTATTTTAAAATGATTTTTTTCAATAAAAAAAATATTTTTATTAATAATTTATATTTTTACATTTGTGTTTTTTAATAATTTTTTTTTACATTCTTTTATATTTGAAAGTACCCATTACACTTAAATTTAAAACGCCTTTTCCGAGTAGGTTAACTAGAAGTAGATAATTTGCCTTTCAAAAAAATACTCAAAGTCAAAAAATTAAACTGGATGAATCTGTTACCCACCATTTGAATAAAATCTTTTGAGGGCAACCCAAATTCTTTTAAATTCCTTCTTTTTGTGATTTTTTAATTTATCATACACTTCAAAAAAAATTTCCTAAAAATGTACACGTAATATTATGTATTGAAAGTCTTAAATCTCAATTCAAATATAAATTCATCCATCCATCACTCTCCACGTGTACATTGGCCTACAAGATCACAGCCATACAACCCCCCAAAATAAACGGAGACTCTCAGTTTTCCGTTCATTTATATCTTAGATTTTATATTTAAAATGCTGTGAAAAAACGCAAGCACTATATATCTGAGTAAATTACATAAAAGCCGCCGTTTTCCACCAAAAATACCATCTCCAGCTACTACCCCCTGCTCAAAACCCTAACCCCCACTTCTCTCTCCCCAAACACACACAGACCGCAAGAATAAATCTTCAAAGACGCAAATACCCATTTCGATCAATCAAAGCAATCATGGCGACGCACTCACCAAATCTGGAGTGTCGCATGTACGAAGCGCGATACCCAGAGGTTGATATGGCAGTTATGATTCAAGTGAAAAACATCGCCGACATGGGCGCTTATGTTTCTTTACTCGAGTATAACAACATCGAGGGTATGATCTTGTTTTCGGAGCTGTCTCGCCGTCGGATTCGGAGTGTTAGTAGTTTGATTAAGGTTGGCCGCATCGAGCCTGTCATGGTCTTACGTGTCGATAAAGAGAAAGGCTATATTGATTTGAGTAAGAGAAGAGTTAGTGAAGAGGATATTCAGACTTGTGAAGAGAGGTATAATAAGAGCAAGCTTGTTCATTCTATCATGCGACATGTCGCTGAGACTCTGGGTATTGATTTGGAGGTAATTTTTTTTCTCGAATTTAAGGTTGTTTGTGGTTAATTGTGTCATTTTGATGCCAGTTTAGTGAAATTCTATACTGTGCCTTTTTGAGTGTTTATATATAGAATTTTAGGTATCTATTCATAAGTAAATTTCTGGGTTTTTTTTTCGTCGATGTAATATTAGGGTTTTATGAGATTATTTTTTTGAAATTCGAGATTGTTACAGTTTCTATTTATTGAAATTAAGGGGTGGTTAGCCTATTTTGTGCTTTTTTTTTAATTATTATAAATCTTTGTTGTTTCAAGAAATTGAATGGGGAATCTTACTTGGAGTGAGGTTAATTTGTTTTACAATGCAGATAATTTGCTGTGATGGTTTCTTGTTCTTGTTTCTGGATGTGCTCCTAACTGCTAAGAGTACACAAAGGAAATTTATTGGTGGCTGAACTTAATTGAACCAATATAATAATTTGTTTGATTTCAATATATCCCATTCATCTGCTCCTGTAATGTGTGGTTTTTGTTCAGTGACATGCTTCTTTCCCAAATTTTCTTTTGAGATCATCATGACCTGAGATAACACATAACAGCATGTCATGGTCAAGAATTTGCATGCTTTCAAATAGGGCATGCCTAAAGAAAATCGGTACTTATTACAGGAATTGTATGTCAATATTGGCTGGCCTTTGTACAGGAAACATGGACATGCTTTTGAGGTGAGAATTTGAAGCTCTTCTTTGTGGAGATTTTTCCTTCATCTTAACCTGTTATGCAGTACTTAAGAAGTTGAATGCAGGCATTCAAAATCATGGTGACTGACCCTGATTCAGTTGTGGGGTCCCTCACTCGTGAAGTCAAGGAAACTGGCCCTGATGGACAGGAGGTAATCATTGTTCAATGAAGTCTTTGTCATATTCTCTGTTGATTACTAATGTTTACTTCATGGCACAGGTAACCAAGGTAGTGCCTGCTGTGTCAGAGGAAATCAAAGATGCCTTGATTAGGAATATTAGGAGAAGAATGACCCCACAGCCACTGAAGATACGGGCTGATATTGAGATGAAATGTTTCCAGTTTGATGGCGTTCTCCACATTAAGGTCCAATTTTCTTCTCTTAGTTTTGCCTTCATTCTTCTCCTATGGATGGTGTTAATGCACATGACCTAAGTTTACTGAATGTAGACTTTGTAGTTTCTTGATGCTATTCTAAATTACAAAAGCTACCTTTGACTTTGCAGGATGCAATGCGGAAAGCTGAGGCTGTTGGCAATGCAGATTGTCCTGTGAAAATCAAACTGGTTGCCCCTCCTCTTTATGTTCTCACCACACAAACCCTAGACAAGGTAAGCCTTATCTTGGGAACTCTCTTGGGATAAACTAGAGAGCCTTAGGTGATGATAAATTTGTCTTTTTAAAAAAAATCATGTAGGCAGTTGCAACTCCCAAATAACTTACGATGTGATACTTTGGGAGAATGGCAATTGTGTAATGCTTATGTCTACATGCTGAATCTCATTGCTTTTATATTCTTTGATGCTTTACTCAACATAAAAGTGAGTAGGCAGAGATCTAATTGATTATACAATGATGCACTAACATGTGTTAGAGGATTGGTCAAACTTGCTGTGTATTTTTTTTTATTCTCCTTCCTTGCACTTGAGGTGACAACAATGCTTTGACACCCACCACCTTTTTTCCCATTTCTTTTTAATCACCTGGTAGGGAGTGACTAGCTTGCCTTAGAAAGTGAAGGCCGGTTCATTTTCAGATTTTGAAATTTCCTAGGTGGTGATTCATGCAAGATAGCAAGTTGTCACTGGCATGGTAAATCAGCCTTCAGAAAAAAGAGCTCTGATCAATTAGGATTTTTATCTTGTAATGTCACTTAATTTATGTTGAGCTATTGTTGCACATTTATTGGAGGCCAGAATATGAACTTGGCTGGTACCTGTTGATGATTAGCCAATTTACAGGCCAGCATTCTGATTCCTATGATTTGTTTTCAAGCTAGAGTCAAAGGTCCTGTCAACTGTATTTTTAGCCGCTTCCTTAGAGATAATTATGGGATGCTGTCAGATCAATGGCTAGTATGTTGCTGATGAAATGCTATGATTTCTGCTGGTCTATGCAGGAACAAGGAATGCAAATTCTCAGCCAAGCAATTGCTGCTTGCACTGAAGCAATAGAGGGGCAGAAGGGGAAACTTGTTGTGAAGGAGCCACCGAGAGCAGTGAGTGTCAATTTTTCATCTGCTCAAGGGCTTTTATTTTTTTAAACACAAGTGAAACTTGAATCCAACACTGACCTTTCGATGTCAGTCCAAAAGGGCTTCGTTTTGGACTATTTGTTTACTTAATGTATAACTTGAGTTCCATTCTGGGCTTCTCTGACTTGGTGTATTGTCTTTTAGGTGAGCGAACGAGATGATAAATTACTTGCTGAGCACATGCTTAAGCTACGGAGTGCCAATGAAGAGATCAGTGGCGATGAAGATAGTGGTGATGAAGAAGACACAGGGATGGGAGATGCTGATGTGGAGAACTCAGCGGGCATAGTGGAATGAAAAAGGCAAAGGATACTGCTATTTTTTTTTTTATATTGGAAATCATTTTCCCAAATTTTTTAACAAGGTTATGGGAGCGTTGTATTGATGAGTTATTTTACCAGTTTACTGAATCATTGATAGTTTTTAGGAGGATAAAGAACAATTTATTGATCTAACTGCTAAACAATTTGCTCTCATTCTCTGTGTTGCCCTATTGCTATTATTCTTGTAACTTTCGCTTCTTTTTTCCCATCGTAGTTTCTACTTTGCGTTGCTTTCGAGATTTATTTTGCATAAAACGGAAGGTAAGATTCGCGACTTGCAGGCATCCTGTGGCTGGAGCTTCTCGCTGTTCGTTTAGCTCATGGCATTGTTTGGAGCAAATGGATTCTTGGTCCTTAATTGACCACCGTGCAGGTAACTCGCCAATCAAAACAAACCACATGAAACTTCGGCCTTTTGAGGGGCGGGATTCAATGAGCCCTTTCTTATTTTTTTTATTAAACTATAAGGACATTAAAATACATATTCACAAAAAAAATCATTCTAGAGAAAAAAAAATTAATCGAAATTCCTCTTTCTTCCTCTTGCATATTTTTTTTTGTTGACAATCTCTCTTTTATCAAAAACATGCATTTTTGAATAAAAGGCTGAAGAAATTAAAATACATATTTCTTATAATTTTAATAGTTTAAATTAGGGGGAAAATGCACGTTTTTATATAAAAACTCTCATTCCTTATTCATGCTTTTTTTTATTTATTTATGAAAACAAGTTTTTTTTAGTATGGTTTGAAATAAAACATTATAAAAAAAGTATGAATTTATAATTTTAACATGGTTATATGAAAATTAAAAAGAATAAAAAATTATAATAAAAATGTCAGCGATAGTGCCCACATGGTTAGAAGGCAAACTTTTAAAAAGTGAAGTTGCTGGAAACCGAAAGCCAGCAAATTTCTTGCTTGCTAAACTGGACGGGTTTGCTTTTCTCCTTTGTAAAAATAAAAAAGGTCAACGATAGTGCCATTCAGCTAGAAGGCAAACTTTTAAAAGGCCCCCTTGCCCTTTCTCTCTCTCCTCCTCCTAGAAAACGACATTTAAAATCCTTCAATGCCATCTCCTGTCTCTGCCTCCTGAAACCCTAACCATAAAACCCTCTCAAAGCGCCACCACTTCCACTCGGCTCCCCCCAAGATGTCGGTGATGCCAATGGTACCTAGGGCGTTTGACTGTAATGATCCCAATTCGTCAAATGATTATGAAAATAATTCCAACACTAATCATAATTTACTAGTTGATTTGAAGATCTAATGGAAGGCGTGTAAAGGAGCGGCGGCAGTGGATTACATCCCAGTGGTTGATTCAATCACTGAAAATTACGTGCTTATTCTGTCGATGTATAAAAAAACATTTAATTGCTTAGTCTTTAGGAGTTGCTACCATGCCGATATCATCAAACACCGATATCTATTGGACTGTTAAATTTAAATTTAAGGATTCATTTAAATTCAAACCACACAGCTTGTGTTCTCGGAGATCTCAGACTGAACAGATCCTAATGAAGAAACAGAAGCAGCATCCGTTGGCACTTGCTTCTCGTTGACACAACTTAATGTACATGCGGGTCTGTATGACATTGTCTATCGTCGAGTTGAATTCCGATAGCTCGGGAATCCTGACAATAGGCGCAAGTTCCATGAAGCTTCATATGCATAGATGCTGGTCTCTTGGCATTATCGATGCAGTCATTTTTCCCTACATTACACACACACACAGAGGGAGAACACCCCCCCAAAGCTCAGGTAGGATATCATTTTCAGGCAGTTAGGATATCCTTGTTCAGCTTTCTTGGCTGCGTGGACATCTTTATATAACCCAATAACTAAATTAAATTATCGAGCAGATTAATTCATCGAGACAATTTCCCCATCTAAACACTTAAATTATCAAGCAGATTGGTAGCTCACCACTTTCCTAGATAATTACATTCCAAGCAGATTGGTTAATTCATACCTTCTCCCGTCTACACAATCATCTCTCTTCTAATCATTTACTGATGACTACTAATCTCTAAAGATGACAACCTACGGTTGTAACATAACAACTTCTCAATTTTCTTCGTGAGTAAAGATTTATCAATGCACAATAGTCAGAGCATAAAAACCTGAAGCAAGTGCGCATGTTATATAGTAAGACTTAAGGGAATCTGTGAAAAATCATCAACGAGATGAATGTACCGAATTTGCATAGAGTGGCAGGGCACCATAGCTAATCAAGCATTTCCAGGATATTACAGCTTTAATAGGACACAGAAGCACCAGGGGTTGCATAAGCTATCAGTCAGCTCTATGTTATGTTAAGAAACAAGCACCCAAAAAGACTCCAAAACAAGCAAATATTGACTGAACAAGAAATTTTGCAAGGAAATAGACACCAGAAATTTCTATTAATGAAAAAGATGGACATGTACAAATGCAGCAGGCAGAGATTATTTGGAAATTTTAATACAAGAGAAACTAACATTAAAATGAACGTAGCCAGATTACATTACATGAGTGATGGACAGGCATAAGCAGTATCGTCTTTGACGAGTCTTCCATTCAATGTTCCAACAGTCCTAACATAGCAACCTAGCACGTCCCTGCAAACGTAAGTTTGATTTGTCATCGCTTCACCTGAAAGAACAGAACGATCCCTAACCTCCACCCAACCATTGGAAACCTGTTTGTTAATAACATGGCTTGACAACTTCCCGTTTTTAATCTTCTCATTCACTGCATGGGTAACATTAGTAACAAGCATGAAAGTATCGTTCTTCAACCCAGGGAGAGTGACAGTAATCACTTTAAGAGGATACTTTCTCTTAACAATAACACGACTAACCAATCCACCCACATCATTCAACACTCTCGCTTCTCTTCTCACCTCGATATTCTGTTTAACAGTGTTATAAGTTCCCTTCCTTTTGAACTTTATGGCGCTCCTAAACTTAACCTCCTGCAATATACTAGTAGTTAAATTTCCTGAACTCGACTTAACCCACCCTTCTATTCGCGTAAACTTCTCCGCCTTAATCTCAAACGATCCATCAAGTGATTGAAACTCTTCACTACGACTTATTTCTGATGCAGGATAAACATTCACAACATTCTTCGCTTCCACAATAGTCGAGGATGAATCCAACCAGATATGCAAATTCGCATCAACAAGCCAGTACTCAATCCCATCCGTAACTCCAACACCGAAAACATGATCTTCCTCGTCTAAAACCATGCCCAAAAACGGCGTCAAATCAAAATCATACGAAGGTAAATTAAAAGCACCAATTGCTACGATAGGTTTCCAAAACAAAGGATTTATCCCTCCGGTAAATATCACCGGAAATGGCATTTCTGATCCTACTAATTTCCCATCAATTGAAACAAAAACCTCCCTAAAAGCGCCATTACCCCTCGGATTACTCATGTTATTCATTCTAATGTAAGAGCTCGACGGATTCGAATACCAAAACTCATCAGTTCCATGAAACGATACATATAATTCCATAACGACCTTTCGTGTATTCAACGGAAATCTAACCTTCTCAAACTTAACATCAAAATCTCCCTCTACTTTAAACCAATAACCCTTAGTGCTATCGGATGCTGAAATAGGAATTATTAAATCAGCCGGTGGGTCATACATGCTCTTGTCTCCGAAGAAGGGTAATTGTAAAGCTGGAGCAATTAGATTTTGATTTTTACCCGTGAACGGAGCCTTGATGGGGTTATCCGTGTAGAAATAGAGAGTGACGTCAACATGGTAGACGCCGGTGTAGATATCGTCAACGATGTTTTCGAGCATGACAGCAATGTTAAGGTTGTTTTGTTGGAGGAGAGAGGAGTATCTAGTGATGTCTTTTCGAACCTTCCAGAAGATACTGCGTTTTCCGGGTTCGGCGGTGCTAGTGCGGAGGAGCTCGGAGCCACCGAGCCATAAGGCGGAGATGCGGTCGCGTTGATCGCCTTTGGATTTGACGTGGAATTCGAGGGCTACGTAGGACCAAGGAGGGGGGCATTGGAATGGCGGGAAGTATGGGGTGGAATAAGGAGGCTGGTTCATAGTGATGGCAAATGAATGCTGGATGATGTGAAGCTCGCATGATGGCGTCAAACGATCGGACGGTAGAGGATGGGTGAGTTCAAAGTATTCTTTGGATTTGGGTTTGGGTTTGTGCGATGACGACAGAGGTGGCGAGGATGGTTTGAAGAAGTGTTCTGGTGAAATGGAGTGTGTCAGTGGAAGGGCCACTGTGAGCAGAAGGAGAAGAAACAGAGTGGGGAATGGTTGCATTTTTTTCTTTTAATTTTTTTAAGGTCTTTCCGTTTCTGACGACGGTGAGGAATGAGAACCCGTAAGAGATCGCTAGCGCAGGCAAAATCTTACTAATAAGAAGCGCTGGCTGGGCCCCAGATTAACGAGATTTTCCTCGCATGTTACTGTTTTCGTAGTGATTTGTCCATCGCAACACCACTTTTGGACCCATTCCTTGCATGTTACTATATTTCAAATATATATATATATATATATATACTCCAATGAAAAATATTATTTTAATATATTTAATATTAATACAACCACTTCCTTTAACTTATCTTAATATAATTAATTTAGTTAATGTTTATATAATATCTTTGTATTTAATATTTTCATCGAAGATAACCTCTACGGTACTGGATATACTGTCATTGTTTGTAGGTGGAGATGCCAATCATTGACCAATTGCTGTGTAGTTTTTTACCAGAAACACAAAAATGGCTTTTAATTTTTTCAAACAAAATTAACCGTTTCAATTTAAATTATTTATTATAGTATAGTATCAGATATGTTGTGTTCGTAAAATTCAAACATTTTACCAGCAAATTCTTCATTTCTAAGAGGGGACAATTATAATTTAATTTTTTTATAATTGGTAATTAATTTTCTCCATGAGCATACACAACGAAGTTCCACAACATGATTTCCTTGCAATGATCCATTCTAGATCCCCATATCCTCCGTTATCAGATATGAAAATGATCAAAAGTTCGAGTTGAGAATGAGACTGTACAGTGTTGCCCTCAAGACTTGTGCTCCCCTAATAACCGAAGACTTCAGCTACATCTCTTGGCCTTAACACTGGCTCCCTTGCCGACCACCACCTCAACCGTCCTACGCCGCCACCCTCCACTGCCAAATGCAATGGGGCATGCATGACCTTCATTGTCTTGGCATTCTAAATCTACTCCAAATCCAACAAGCATCGAAACTATGTCCTTGCTCCCTTTCACAGCTGCTGCGTGAAAGGTTGTTGTGAAACCATAATGATTCAAGACTCGCTAGTCCACCTCGTCTTGCGGCCATCAGTACAGGTTCTCCACACTGTAGAATCCCCAGAACCCCCTCCTGCATTGTTATGCGTTGTTTCAAATTGAAAGGCAAGAAAAAATTCAACTATAAGAAAGGTAAAAGCAGAATAACAAAATTTAAGGGCTTGAGATTTTTACAGTAAAATCACAGGTTCAACTTTGAGTGATTAAACAAGCTGACGCTCCTCGTCACAGCTATGCAATGTAAATATATATTTTATTTAAGAGAAACTAACATTGATCGAGAACTAAAAAACAAGTAAAGGAATTATTTAAGACCTTTTCTTCTTCTTCATTAATTTGAGTATTTAAATTTTATTTTTCTTAATTCTCAACGAAGTTCTTGCCCCTCTGTGTCAATTTTTTTGTTATTTGAAGAACTATCGTCTGCTTTTAATTGTTATTTGTAACCCAAATTTAATTTTATGTTAATCGAGCATATAAACTTTTAACTTTTTTATTTTATTTTGATACACCAACACCTTTTTAATGTTCCAATCAACTAATTTTTTAATTTTTAATGTTAGTTTTTAGTAAAATTAGAAAAAATTAAAAAAATTATAATTAATTAAAATTAAAAAATAAATTAGTGATACCTTTAAAATATTTATTATTTTAACCAAGCAAACTAATATTAATTATATCATTGCAGTATGAGTGCAAAAAATCACGGCCATGGGCTTGGATTGGGTCACAGTGGCATTTGATGCATGTGTATATGGCTTTCTTTTAGCTGTATCACGGATGATGGGCCCAGGGGTATCTCCGAAATTAGAGTTGTGAAGCTGTGTTGTTTTTTTAAGGTGTTTTAATATATATATATATATATATATATATATTAAAAAAATGTTTTCATAAATTTTTAATTTCAGTATATTATAATAATAATTTTTTTTTATTATTGATTATAATTCATTTCTAAACCATGCATTAAAAAAACAATTTGAAAAAAAATCAAAATTTCTTAAAATTTATAGTAAAATTGCACAATGTATTAAAATGATATATTTTTTATTTTTTAAAATCTTCTTTCAATCTTGACTTATTAAAACATTCTAAAAATATACATAAAAATCATTTTAAAAAAATCACAACTCTGGCACCCCTAACATACAAATCTTATTTCATAAGCGTACTGGCAAAATTTTATACCTTGGAAGTCAAACGACGGCGCTATCCTGTGGTCTGGCGGCCTGCCCCTTTCGTTTCATAACCCCGCCGCTAATAACTTCATGTCGTTAGGACTCCATCTTTTATGTAGCAAGCTCAGATGGTTCTAAAAACTTTAATTTTAATTAGTTGTAGAAATTGCTCGTGTTGCTTAAAGCTTTTTAAACACTAAATTAAATAAATAGTATTGAAACCATTTCATTTCTATTAAAGTATTTATTTTTTCAAATAACATGTAAAAAAATTAAATAAATAATTTGTGATATGCTCAATCGCTCATTGCCTCCACCAGACAAAACACCGGGCAAAAAGAGTGCAAAGCAAGCTGATCCGGTGGAGCCCACGGCCATTTTTCAAAACAACAACCCCGAGTCGTTAGAAGCGAGCCTTTTTCATTTTCAGCAAGCCGGTGACAGACAGGCACTCAAGACCCCCCACGTGCTAACATTTGATGCTCCAAATTTCTAAAAAGCACAGAAAATTTCATGGCGGCGGGTAAGTTTATCGCCAGGAACATTCCATCGTACTCTTCCTCCCTTCCCGCAAAAAACGCTCTTAGCTGCCAAGGCTGGGATGCCCCTTCCGTTTTAAAGAGCATAAAAGAAACAGCACATACACACCACACTCACCTCTTTCTATTCCCAGTTAGCTCCCCCCCTCTCTTTCAAAACGACTTAGCTTTTTATTTAAAACGCCATTGTCGATACCTCTGATCCTCTCTTAAACTTCTTCTCTCTCTCTTTTGTTTTCAGAGTGAAATCCTCCCTGTCAATGAAAAATGTTTTACTCACACCAGCTTCTAGCTCGCAAAGCGCCTCTTGGCCAGATATGGTGATCTCCTCTTCACCTTTTATTTGGAATTCTATAAGCTGCTTGCTTCGCTTTTTAGTTATTAGGATTTTAATTCTGTTTTGTTCTATGCATTTGTCTCTATTTATTTTTTGAAGTGATTAGTTATATTATGATACTCAGGAACGCAATGTTTCTGCTGATTATCCTTTTCCTTTTTACATAATTACCCTGTTTTTTTACTGGAAAAACAAGGAATGTATTCATTGTGAATATAGATTACTTATATTGAAAGGATTTTCGGTTCATTTTTTGAACTGAGCGACTGGACGCGGTTTATTTTAAGCAAATATGGAGCGTAGTATTTGCATGATATTCTCTATCTCTGTTAACTAAAGTGGATTTATATGATAATCTGCTTTTCCTCTGTTTGACGAAGGATGGCTGCAACCATGCATGCAAAGATCAACCGAAAGAAGCTCAATAAGCTCAACATCATCCGCATCTGGTTATTTTTCTTTTCCTTTTTCCAAATCCGCTCAAACCGATTTAGCGGACTTCATTTTTCTTCTCATTTTTGCCTGTTTCTACAGTGAAGAGATTTTGAATCCCTCAGTGCCCATGGCTCTTAGACTCTCTGGAATTCTCATGGGTACTCGTCTTGTCTCTCATCTAAGAGTGTTCTTTCAAGTTAGGAGTTCTAACTTCTATCTGTTTTTAATCAAAGTTTAAGTTCGTAACAGAGACATTTCTCTTCCTCTCTTGTTTTCTTTTTCCCTCTCAGGTGGAGTTGTTATTGTCTTTGAACGAAAAGTGAAGCTCCTCTATGGTGAATCTCCTTTCATTCTTTTATTGACCAGTACTTGAATTTCGATTTCATAGTCTTATTGATAATGCTTCTTTATACTCTGGTTTTCTTCACAGATGATGTAACCCGCCTGCTGGTACATACATTGAAAACATATAATTCAACAAAAAAAATCTAAATTCCGTATTGTTTTTCCCTTTCAATTTCCGAGCCATGATCAACTATTATTCCATGACGCGGCGCTCGTTTCTTGATTTGATTTTCGTCAGGTTGAAATAAACGAAGCATGGAAAGTGAAGGTAACCCCAGACCCCACTGTCCTTCCTAAGGGAAAATCACAGGCCAGGTCCGTCACTGTAAATTCTTATCCAAGCTCTAAATCAGCGTTTTTTAGCACATGTTTGGGTTGAGTGGCGTATTTTAGCATGGATAAAACCTGGCACCTTTTTAAAAAAAACTTCATGCGCGTTCAAATTTACGGGGACGACCTCCGCACATTGTAGCACCGGTGATAGTTCACACCTCACAGTGATAACGATACTTCATGAATTTTGAGAGTGAGTTTTGGGTGCTAAAGCAAGGGTAGTAAAAGTCGAAGCACATGGATTTTGTTTTGTTTACTTTTTGATGCTGTGTGTCTATGATTGAAGGAAAGAGGCAGTGACTTTACCAGAGAACCAAGAAACAGATGTGGGAGAAATTGAGCAATCCCTTAATTACTCCAATGCTGCAACCACCACCATGGGTTTTCAACAAACAGCTTATTTCACCATGGTAAATTGTTCATTTTATTCTTCTTCTACTTCTTCTTCTTCTTTTTTATAGGATGGTACATTGTTTAGCTTTAGTCACTCTTAAAAAGACATAAAACAATTCCACCATTATTCATTAACGCTACTTCAATGAGTTATATGAAGTTATGTCCTGGGGCATTTTTTTGCGCATGAGCAAATGGTGACCTTATTTTGTTTGATGGGAAGGTGTTTGATAAACGAGCCCAATTAAGCATTAAGTCGCAAAAGGTCTTTTAACCCACACAAATTCGAATTAGTTGCCTTATCTTTTATGTGGTAAATTTATGTTTAGTCCATTGTCTAAGCTGTTGGGTTGCAGTTACGGATTTTGCTTCAGATGCCTTGTGCATGTTACAAAATACATTATTGTGGACAGGGGCGGAGCAAGAAAAAAAAAACAAGGGGGCAAATTAAAAATTAAGGAAGTCAAGTTAAATTTTTATTTATTTTTACAATATTTACAAGGAAAGGAGCTGGGAAAAAAATTTCCTGCGTCCCTGCCTCCGCCACTGATTGTGGATGTATAGCAATTAGTATTTTGATTATACTAATGTTATGTCATTGAGGTAGATTTCATAATACAGCTTTTATGTTGCTGCACTAGCTTGCATGTCACATGTATAAATCTCTAATCTTACATTCGGTGAAATTGAAGTCAAATTTACAATTATGCATGATCTAACCTAAGTCATTGCACGTGATTTAACAAGGAATCAAAGCATATCAATGGTAATAGAACTACATGCACTCGCTGGGAAAAAAAAGTTTGTTAAAATGCATAACTGCTAAAACAGAGTATGCAGCTGATCACCTTTTGACCTCTCTATGTTGTCCAGCGGCTTGACAATGTGGATGAACCGTTTGTTAACAGTGATAACAGGGAGGGAGATGCATCCCATCACTTACATCAAGGTTTCCATTTATTACTTGCCGGCTTCTCCTCCATCCAAGCTTTAGTTATGAGTTTTCTGGCATGCTGATATTGTTCCCTTAAGTTAACTCAAGATGCCTTTTCAGCTGATGCCGACAACATCACGTTATTTGAACGTTTTGATTCATACCAGGCTGATGGTGATGCGTACAATCGCTTTGAAAGGTGAATTCAATCATGATGCAATATCGGTTCTGATTTGCATAATTATTTTATGCTTTTCATATAGGGCTTTGCCGCTGCCTGTGCATAATGTGGTTCATTCTAGTAAAATTGAATGCATGGAAGTTAAAATTCTCTCCTTATGGTTGACAAGGGATTTCCCTTACTTTAATCTTAATGGGTCTTCATTATATTCTCATATGCTGATCTTGGACGATGGTTTGGCAGATTTGATATTGAAGGGGATGAAGAGACACAGGTGAACTTCACTTCTGCAGATCATATGGATATCCCAACTACTCTCATACCGTCTCCACATGAACAAGACGAAGCTCAAAGAGGTCAGCAATATATAATGCATGTTAGACAACTGCTGCTTGTTTTTTGATTAATTACTTTTATTGAATGATTTTGAAGTTGATATAGTGTATACTTCCACCTTGATTGACCTTTGTCCTTTGACATCTATATATTCCAATAGAAGGTTATGCGACCAGCACTTTGAATTGATATATACATCCCACCAAATCGAGCTATGTTCCTCTTTCTCCTTTTGCCAACCCTTCTCCTTCTATGACTGGCATGATAGAACCTCGTTATTATTAAGCTGCACATCATTTTATGTTTGTGTTGCTTACTTTTTCAAGCTCAAGTCCTTTGAGTTGATTTATCAATATGCTTTGTGTGGATAGTATCAACCGTCTCAATCTCCTTGCCCATTGACATCAGTATGCAAATCGTAGGAAAACACAAAAATGATAGAAGCAAGAGGATGCTCTTGAATGACTCCTTATTAAAAGTATTATGTCTTGCAGAGTTGCAGACTGGATTAGAAATGAAACGGCACCTCATTTTATTTTATATTCTATTGTTTTTGACTTATTAAATTTCTTTATGAAGCTTGTAACTGGCTTGATGCATCGTTTCATTAACCCACAAACATCATGTCTAAACAAAGACATCTACATGTACTTCAGAGAGAGGAAGATGTATCAAAAGGATGGCTCTCTATTTCCCTTGCCTCCCTTTTTCTTTCTACCTATTGAATCCAGAAGCCTATATATATGACGTAGTTATTTTCTGGGTAGAAGCCAATCATTAAACAACTGAATTATTTCAGATATGGGAGTTGACATGCTGGATGGTCAGTCATCAAATACCCAATTAAAGTTATTATTTATTAAGATGCTATACTGTTGTTGTCTTCTTTCTAAGTTTCGTCATTGATTTGAGAGAATGCCTTGGTCCTTGTCACGGATGCGCCAGTATATGTAACATTTGTAAATTATTTTTGATTTCATGCATGGCTCCTTCCGATGAGATCCTACCTCATCTAAGTCAACTGGTTGGGAGACTAGCCCCATTAACTTCATTTATTCGTAAATTTTTAGAGATTTAATGCTTAAAAGTTTACGGAGACTACTTATACTGATAAAGAGAATTCAGCAAAGAAACTATCAACCTGGGTACACATGCTAATTTTAAGGTCTTCCTGCAGCTGAAGAAAACCAAGACCATCATCCAGAATTCCAAGTCAATCAACAATCTAATGAATGCAAGGGAGCCAGACAGGTTATTAATTGTAACATCTCCTGCACTGATAATATCATTTTATAATAAAAGAACAATACAAGTACAACAAACATTCAAAGTATGGATGCAACAGGATCAGCAGAAGCAAAGGCCAATTAAAAGGAAAACAAGAAGACAAGCAGCAGCTACCGTTGATTATGAACAAACCATTATTCCAGGTCATGTATACCAGTCATGGCTTCAAAATGCTTCTGACATTGTGCCAAGGAGAGGAAGAAAGAGGAAGGTCAGGTCTCAATTTCCAATATTATTCAAATTTCGGTGAAGGTTCACCAACTAAGCTTGTGCGAGGAAAACTTTGTGACTTGCTATCATACGAATTACATAGTTTAAGAATTGCTAATTGTAACGGGTGCATGAGTGCTCTATGATACTTGTAATAGTCAAATTTTAAAAAATCTTGAAATTGTTATCCTTTTGAAATGGAGAGCCAAAAGGGAAGGAAAAAGAAATTATCTTGATGTTCTATCGATAAGTTCCCTGTTCTGCTTGTTTTTTCAGGCACACATGGGTATCATGTCCACTACAAAAATATCTAACCTCATGGAGCTCCCCCCCACTGTTCTTATTGATGATAAAGGAAATAGAGAATTCTATTATCCAGCTCCTCTTCTGGAACTTTGGACCAAAAGTACCCAACCTCCTCATGAGTCCCCTTCTGGTGAGATTTAAACATTGTAACTTTTAACATTGTTCTCCTAAGAAGATTTTCCTAACAATGATTAGAGATTCGTTTTGTACTTGTGTAAGAAGAAAGGACTTCTGCACCACTGCCACCAGAACCATCAAAATCGTCACCACCAATTGGATATGTAAGTCCCAGTAGCAGTGGCTTGGTTCTTTTTTTCTTCTTTTTCAGTAGAAACACTATAGCCTTTCTATGTTGATTGTTCGGAGTGTAGACCCTTGATGATGTTCATAGTGGAGTTGGCTCTCAGTCACTGGGTACTTCGATAGAGAAGATGAGAACAAACGTTGTGAATGATGAGCTATCCATGGATATCCTCATGGAAGAACTAAAAGCCAACCTTAGGAACAATGGTGTGAGGATGACTGAAGCCAATATGGCAACACCTAGGAATTCTGGTATGTTGCGTCTATCTCTGCTTCATATGTTTCACTTGTCTAGATAATGACTAAGGTAATTAGAGGATTATGATTACACTTCTCAAAGTTCTTTTCTTGATCTGAATTACAGGAGATGGAGTGGGGTCCATTCCAAGCTCTGGATCAGGACATGTCATTCCACCACATTATTTGGAAGTCAATTTAGGACGGTTAGTGGAACCCATATAAATTTAACTAGAGTGATGAATGACTGTGTAGGAACGTTTCATTGGGATCACCTTGGAGTTAGCTTTTAAGAGTTAAGACTCATTATGCTCTTCAGATAAAAGAGAAATGATGCATGTGGTATTTAATGTACTGACTATGGACAGATCAAGTAAGAAAGGACGTCATTCCTCATCCAGACACAGTGGCAGTAGTCTTGAGACAGTAGTTGAAGAGGATCCTTGGCGATTTGCTGATCCAAATTTTGAGTTATCAAGGCTGTCTGAGAATGGCCCAACACCTGATCAAGGTAAATGCCATGTCGATTCATGTTTTTGGCTGCAGTGCTTTGGTTATTTGGTCCTACCTTTTCCAATCAAAGAACCTAAATCCTAATCCCCAATGTTAAATTTTCCACAGAACTGTTGGTTGAAACTGGACCTACACAAACCCAACATCTGATTGTTGGTCAGCCTGTTGACAAGATAGCTGATTCTATCCGAATGTATTGCTCTTATCTGGCCTTTTGTTGAATTTATTTAGTTCTTGCGTTTGTCATGTGATCATTAAACTCATTAACCATACACAGGCAAATGAAAACGCATTTTGAAACGCCAGGAGCCCCTCAAGTAGAATCCCTGAACAACCTGGCTGCTGGGATGAACACAAAAGCTGCAGCTCTGCTGTTCTATCAAACTTGTGGTATCTTCTTTCTCGTGTCATCAGCAGCAATTACTCTTTAATTTTTAAAATCAAATGCTAGCTTGACATGATTCCAACTAACTGAAACTGTGAATTTTTTTTCTTGACCTGATTTGATTGAAACTTGGATAAATTGTATGCAGTTCTCGCGTCACGTGATTTCCTAAGAGTTGAACAAAAGGTGCCTTATGGGGATATTCTCATCTCTAAAGGAGCCAAGATGCATTAATAGGTCATCATCTTGTATGTGTACTTTTCTTTTTCTTTTTCTCTTTGGACATTTTTAGGATGATGGTTATACAAATAACTCACAATGTTTGTTTTATGCAGCTTACTGTTTTATCGGAGAGCAGGAGTCCACATTCCGGTGAGATTCACCAACTGGTAAGATAGTATAAATAGCAAAGGAATCTCCTCTCTTCTCAGGACAGTTTTTATAGTATTAAACTGTTCTGCACTCTAATGTAATCAGGATTTTACTCTTCTTCCTTGCATTATAAACATGTTGTATGCATGTTTTTCCCAATATTTTATAACTACTGAGTTTAGATCGGCGATTGGGGTTCCCTGTGCTCTTTTCCTCACAATGGATCAAAAACTATATTTCTCCCCTGCACACGGAGATTTAAGACATTTTTAGAAAGACTGCAGGGTACCAAAATTACTTGTGGAAAAGCGAACAAGGTTCTCTTCCCAATAATCCGTCTCTGGCCTGCTAACGTTAAATTAAGAACATTGTTATGAATTCAGTAAGAACGCTGCCGTGTTCCTGAAATTAAGGACTGCTTGAGTGTTGTATGAATTGCTTTTGCATTGAAATAATATATTTTTTATTTTAAAAAAATTATATTTGATATTAATATATCAAAATTATTTAAAAATAAAAAAAAATAATTTCTTTCAAAACCCCGTTTGAAATACAAACACAAACGGCTACTTAGCAGCTGATTAGAAATGTCAAATGTGGTTCAATGAGTGCACTGTAAATGTTACCGCTAGCTTTTCTCGTTATTTATGCTTTTTTCTGGAAGCATGGCCGAATCCCGTAGGCAAAAGCAATAAATGCTTGACTAATCTTATATTGCAAATGTTGTTGAAAAGTAAAATCACAAATAAGGATATGAATTATTATTATTATTTTGTCTATTGGTGTCTGTGTGTATAAGTGGATATAAAACAATTAAGATAAATTAAAAAAATAAAAAGAACCAATTTTTTTGCCCCGTCCTATTAAAAACAAAAGATGGATATATATAGTTTCTCGAGTAAAATATATATATATATATGAATAATTGTTTGGTGAAATAAATGAATTTGCTATATAAGACGCAATTAATTAAAAAACCAAGAGAGTTTTGTAATATAGAGTAAAAATTAGTAGCCAATTGGGATAGCATATTCTGTTTCTGTTTCTTTAACAAACAATCCCTTGTTATATTAGAGGTTAATTTTACCAAAAACTTGTAATTTGCCTGTACCATGACTTTCAACAAGATCTAACAGAACTTAGTTTCATTTTTGATATTTTCTTTTATTCATGAATAGGTTTTCTCGTGATTTTTATTTTCTTCAAGCAGGGCTGGTGTGCAATGTCTAATTTTAGGACATGTCCACGTTGTCATGAAATTTATTCAAGGCAGGAAAACATATGCTGCACATCAGCCATGACAGCGTAGACATATCCTAAAATTAATTTCATGACATCGTAGACGTATCCTAAAATTATACATTGCCCATCAGCCATGATTCAACGCAGGGATGTTTCGCTGGTATAGCTTCGGTTGCCAATGTATGGATGATTCATGAGCGGATGACATGGGCAAACAGAGGAAAAAAATTCCCACTACTTCACACTTTATCCATTTAGATTGAATTTTATATATATGTAAATTAATAATCATATTAAATCTGCTATGCTTTCATTGATTTAGAAAAACGAAAATCATATCAACTATGATATGCATGACCTAATTTAAATCCATGAAGCGTGGAGTGACATACAGCATCCTAGAGTACTCAAGCTTTCCATCTTAATTCTTTAAAAAAAAGATTGGAAGAAATGACATTCGAGAATTATGTATGATTTATGCGGGTGCAATTATTATTAACAAACACATAAAGACATGGTTTTTTCACTGGTATGCATCATCATAGAAACTTTTATAGTTTATTATGGATTGTTGCAATAATTTTTTATTATTTTAATCATCAAACTCTTTTTCTACAATTTCATTCCTGTGTGATCATGTTAATGATTAATTGTTTTTTATTTGTTAGGGAAAGATAAGATTTAAATAAAAGGGATTGAAGTAAAAAATAAAATGAGAAAAATAGATAGTAATTTGAAAATTAGCTTCAAAAGTTTACTCTGATCCTTCTATATTTTTTAATTGATAACTTTTTGTTCTTTTAGTTTTTGAAAACTTAATTTTGATTCAAAATTTTAATTCTTAATTCTTAATTTAAAAAATAAAAAATAAAATTATTGTATTTCAATTAAATAAAGCAAACTTTATTGCTTGAAATAGATTTTGACCTCAAAAAATTCAATTGCGGTGTGTCAAATTTCATTCAATAAAAGAAGTTGAACTAGAGTGTTTTTTAGCTTTTCTAATGTTTGAGAGGATAGATCTCAGCTTAAGAGTTTTTTTATTTTAGATTGATTTTGAATTGTGAGATCATTTTGAATGTTTTTTCAACATTATAAATGAGTTTATAAAGATATTTAAAGTATTTTAAACAAAATATTTTTGATAAAAATAAAAATTGTGTTGAGAAATATTTTTTGTTTTACAAAAAAAATAAATATCAATTCTCCAACTTTCCAACAAATCTCTGGTCGCTGATTTCTAAAGGCATTTTCAGCCGCTTGAATTACAAAATTGATCCTTTATTGTTTAATAAAGGTTTTTTTTTTATTTGACCATAGAAAGATTTTTTTTTCCTTGTCGCATAAGCTTATCTTATTTTATTTTTTAAGAATATTTTTTTGACACAAAAGTCACGCAGACCTTAGTTGTTATTTAATTAAATGAGATAATTTTATAGATAAAAAAAGTTACCAAATCAAGTGGGATGTATGATTAGATAAATCAAATTAGATGAGTTTTTTTAGTTACTTTTTAATTAAATATATATTTTATTTTAAATTATATTTTTAAATATTGACTTGAGTAGAAATTATGTATCGTAATTTATTTTAATTTATTTTTTATAATATTATTAAATCTCATGATTAAGCTTAGCTGAAAGATTAAGTTAACATGTATCACTCTAATATGCTGTTCTTGAATATTTTTTAAAAAATATTATTTAATAAATAATTATCTAAATTTTATTTTAAATATCTTTTAATATAAGTTGGATTTTGAATTTATAATATAAAAATTATTTTTAAAAAAATATTAATAATATATAGATATTAATTTTTAAATTTTTAAAAAATAATTTAACATAACGAAGCAAAGCGTGAGATAATAATATAATTACTATTATTTTGGTAACCACATGGCCGAGTTCAGAATAACCTTGGTCCATTGCATCTTTAGCCAGGGCCTTCCTAGAAAAGAAGGTTTATTGATATTTATATTTAAATTGTATTAGGAATGTTTTAAAAAAATCAATCAATTAATTAATTAAAAATAATAATTATGAAAAAAACTAAAGAAACCAATTTAAAAACTAAAAAAACCACTTAGTTTGATATAGTTTTAGTTTTGTAAAATTGATGGTTTTAGTTTTAAGAAATATAAATTTTTTAAAATTTTTTATTAAAATTTAATATGTTTTATATTTTTTAAATTATTTTAATGTACTAATATTAAAATTAATTTTTAAAAAATAAAAAATATTATTAATATAAAAAATTATTTAAAAAATCAGGATTACATTGCAGAACATACTTTTATAAAATTGAAATGAATTGAACTAAAACAAACCAGATAAACCTTATTTATTTTGAACTTATTTATTTAATAGAGCAAGAATCAAAAGTCTAAATACAAACTAATGCTAAACCTAAATCATTATTTCTTTTCAGCCGCCCCTCCGTCGCCGTCTCTCTCTCTCTCACACTAGAAGGCAGGAAGCATTTGCAAAGGCACAAGGTGAACAGGATACTGATTCTAAGACAATGACAGCATATTCAAAGCAAAAGATGGATCGTGGGATAAACATGACAAGCGTGGATGCAATTTTTTGCCACTGCATCCACTGCCGCCACCTCTCCCAAGCTTTCCTACAGGAAATGTCATTGCAAATCCAATTGGGCATGCCACTCATGAAAAGAGTTATCCAACCTCTTAATCCTAAGATCCCCACCATTCATGCTGAAAGTTGAACTTCGTTGCCTGCTTTTTCTATATTGATTCATGAATTCCATGGTCTTTTTAGCCCTATGGTCTCGAGGAGTGTACGGGAAAGTGGTGAAGTTTATGGCACCATCTGTGCAGACAATGGGTTTCCTGGTTTTCAAGGAAAAAGACCGACCCGACCCGGTTCGGTTGAACCGGTTTTCAGCTCTGTTAGGGTCAAAATTTCTGAAAATTAAAAACCCCGGTTCGATTAGCTTAAACCGGGCAGGGAGCACCGCCACATATTGGTGCGGTTTCAGTGGTGAGACGGCAAACATGGGGAAAATGGGCAGAAAAGCACTGACAGTAACATTGATGCTGGTTGCAGTCATGACAACTCAGACTCTATAAATGATTATTTTTTTTAAATAAGAGCACCATTGGAATCAAGAGGATAGCATTAATAGACGTCAACAATTATTATTATTTAAACACTATAAAATTATTCAAGATTCGGTAGAGGTAGAGGTACAGGTACAGGTACTCCATGTGTCATCCCATAATTTTATTTTTTTATGTCTAGCGCATGCATGTGATATACGTATCAGAGGAATACAACTTTGAAGATACTGTATAATTCTTAATGAAGAAAACTTGATGGGTTATTTATGCTAGATTTTATTTATTTTTTACCTTGAAGCCTTCGATATTTTTTTTACTGGGTAATCCTTGAGTAGCCAACCGGTTTAATTAAGCTTATTTATATATATATATATGTACGAAAAATAAAACTTATCAATAGATAGAGGACGACTTTCATAGAAAAAAAAAACAATTAATGCTATGGCTTTAAATTAGTAAATTTACATGCTAATAAAGTAAGTGGGGGTGAAAGATTTAAAATCCCTGCCATTACTCTGTGAAACGAGCGGATTTACCAACGTTCACACGAAGTTTCATGTAGAAACAAAAGGGGGCATTAAAGAACATACCGTATTAATTTCTTGTAATTCCATGACAGAAAAGCACTTATATAGTCACGTCTTCAATAACACATAATCACAATATCTCCGTCATCGTTTTCTCAATAGCCTCCAGCAAACCCTTCCTCGCTAGCATACTTCCACTCCCTAAAACCTTCCTTACTCTTCTCTTCCATTCATGTGGCTCAACTGGTTAAGGTTGCCCTCAAGATTTCCCTCCTCCCCGAGATCGCAACCTCCATCACCAAGATTCTGTTGCTCTTCCTTCAAGGACATCCAAACCCTCGTCACTGAAGAACCCGAACCCATTTCCCCCAAATCGCCCTCCCTTTTCCACCGGGTCCGGATCTCCTCTTCAGTCCTCCGTTCATGGGCCCACCGCCATGCACACCCATCGACCAAGCACTCTATTTCACTGCCAACCCACGTGGACCAACACATCATTCTATACTTTACTAGCCTCCGCATTGTCCGCAGAACCTTTGAGGATTGCAGGACAGTCAGATCCATCCTCCGTGGGTTTCGTGTCCAGATAGACGAACGTGATTTATCGATGGACGGTATGTATTTAGACGAGTTGCAAGAGATTATTGGGTCAAAAGGAGTTACTTTACCAATTGTTTTCATCGGAGGAAAATACATTGGCGGGGTCAAGGAAATTACCGAATTACATGAGAGTGGAGATTTGAAGAAGCTGATTGGTGGGTTACCGCTTTCTGTCACCAATGCCTGTGATACATGTGGAGGGCTCAGATTTGTTCTCTGCGAACAGTGTAGTGGGAGCCACAAGATCTACACCGCCAAGTATGGGTTCAAAAACTGCACTGCTTGCAATGTTAACGGTCTGATTAGATGCCCCACTTGCGTTTCTTCGCTACGGAGGCGCAGGTCATCATCGTATGAGCCTGGAAAGTCAAACTAAAATTACAGAGGACAGTGTTGTTTATTTATGGGAAATCCCGTGTGTATTTTAATGGCTTACATTTATTTTGTGGGATTTGTTTCTTTAGATGTTTCGGAGTCCCAGCAATTCTTCTTTTTTTTTTTCTTTTTATCTTACCACCAAGGTTTATTTGCTAGGTTCAGACAACCAAAAAAAAAAAAACATATGTTGTTATGTGGAATGTGTATTGAGATTATAGTTCAGATCAAGGGTCAGCCAAAATTTACTTAATGAGTGTTGTATTCAGCAGTCAATCAGGGGCAAGTTGCATATTTTAATGTCGTATCGAGTTTTATCATCCTTTTCCTGAAAACTTCGACAGTTCTAAATAAAATCACTTTTAATCAATAGCTTGTCTAAATGTTAGAGATACTCATTCAGTTGCATTCTTCATGAATTTGTGCTTAAAAAAGACCCTTTTCATTTCATCCCAGCACTTTTCCAAGGCATTCATTGAGTGGATTTATTATTCCTCGATTGCTCTAGGCATGGATATAACAATCTAAAAAACCGATGCTAAAAGGATAAGATATATTATAATTTATTATTTAGGGTCCCAAAGTAAGAGGTGGAGGGAAAAGTACGTAAATAAATGATATAATATATCTTAGAAAGTAGCGCACCGAGTCAAAGCGAAACCCCCCCCTCCCCACCAAAACCTCAGAGGGTTTATGTTTTGCCTAGAAAAGGAGGTTTTAGAACCTTTTTATTGCAGAAGCTGTGTCAAATATAGATAAAAAGGATGAAAGATACCGAGTATTTATGCTTCTATGAACTGTCACTACAATTGTCCAATCAAATATCTATTAAATTTATGAAAAATTAGGATTGATTCTCTTGGTTTCAACTTCGTGTCTGGGAAAAGAAGTGAGAGGAACGGAAATCTTAGAAAGGAAAATGATTTTCCTCCATGTGTTTGGAAGGAGTCAATTTGGTAAAAAGTTGCAATCTGTACATCCCTCTTTATTTTCTTTCAACGCATAATCTTTCCTCTCAGAATCCATAAATGCCCATTTACAGCATCGAGAAGCTTGACCACCTAGAATAACTGACAACGTGTGTGCGCGTGTGTGTGTGTTCAACATCACAAGGCACGTTTTCCACCAAGCAAAATGATAGGTAGAACGTCCCAACTTCTATATCTCGGTTGTGCCCAGTATTAGCAATGCATGTATTGAGGTTTTTCTCAGTGTAGCAGACCAGAAATTGGTGGTTAATTTGCAAAACATTGACGAATTTATAGTTCGAGATGTAATAAAAGAGAAATTTTAGTTTTTTCCATTAATGTCCTTCTTCTCCTCAAGAAATTTTAGGTCCAGAGAAGAGACTCGTTATATGAAATGGAAGCTGTATCAAAAATCTACGGAGTGCATGTGAAATGGAAGCTGGGGGCTTAAATGCTCTCAAGGGTTCACGTGTATTGTTATGACTAGGCATTTTAAAAGTCACATCAGATATCAAAAACCATGTGCTCTTTAGTTTATTGTTTCCAATTTTTCCTTTTCCTTTTCTCTTGTGAATAAGAGTACTTAAAATCATATCAATATTTTCAATTAATTATAAAAAAAAAACACATTCCTGGAAATGTCAAACAAATTTGGATAAAATTTGAATAGATAATCAGGTGCTTTGTGTTTATTTTTTGTGTTTTAAAAAAATAATTTTTTTATTAATTTTAAATTAATATGTTTTTAATCTTTTAAAATTATTTTGATGTGCTAATATCAAAAATAATTTTTAAAAAACAAATAAATTTTTAAATTAAATTTTACCATAAAAAATTATTTAAAAAACAAACACAATCACATTATCAAATAAAACTTAAAGTTTCCTTTCTCTTTTCTCTTCTCTTTCTCTTTCTTTCTTTTTCTTGAAGTCCATCAATAATTTTCTATTATATATATAGTTTTTCCCTTATTGATATATATGGAAGACTGTCAATAATTATAATAATTAATTAATACTTATAGGGAGAGCATGGGAGGGATCATATATATACATCCCCAGTACTGTTTCCAAACCAAATCCTATTTTTTCGTTAAAACTATTTATGTTTTGATATCTTACAACTAATATTGCGGAATGTTTTAATTTCTTTCTTTTTAGGGGGCTTAAGGCACGATGGAGCGTTCTTGATTGATTGGATGCAGGATAGAAAATATTAAACAATTGAATTTATCAATTATGTTGTTCTCGCAAGAGGCTGCGTCTGGTTTAGACTCCAGAGGGCGTTCTTGATTGGTTGCGGGTTATGGCTCGATGATGGATTAGTAAAAACTTCCGAGTTAAACAGGCGCGATGCATGATAAAAATATCTATGATAAACAAGAAAGGAACTGTGCATTGCAGATCTGGCCTCCCATGACATTTATCTATTCCTCGGAGTCTAAGTTCTACTTATTCCCACAGCTGCACTCCTTTCTCAACAGGGCGGACGCAAGAAATTTTGTTGGGGGTAAATTAATAATAATAATAAAAAAAAAGATTTCTAGAGGGTCAAAATTAAGTTCAAAGTTAAAAATTAAAATTACTCAAGAAGAAGGAATGGAAAAAAATAAAAAATAAAAACTTTGCAGGCACCGGGGCCTGCCGGCTCCCGGGCCTCCGCCCTTGTTTCTCAACACTCATGAACATTATGTTAAACTTCCTTGGCATTAAATATAATTGTTTTTTAATTATTTTGATGTGTTAAAATTAAAAATAGTTTTTAAAAAATAATACATATATATACTATTTTAATATATTTTTAAATAAAAAATACTTTAAAAATTAATTTTTATAGAAAACAATCCCTGAATCCGAGGAAAATCAGGCTCAACAAGGACGTGCATTTGTCGAATGGGCTTTGCTAAATCAAACTCTTTAAAAACCAGCATGTGCACAAAAAAGGTCCGGATTTCTCTCCTGCCCTTTCTCTTGAAGGCTTAAACCTCAAGCCATGGTTCTTGAGATTCTCCACAAAATCCCCAAGTAATCATCTATCCCTGGCCCGTCTCCTCCTCGTTCCTTCGCCTTTCCCCAACTCAAAATAAACAAATCTCTTACAATGTTGCAAGTTTCTCTCCATCAAATTTGCAAGCTTAGTATGTTTATCTACGTTAGCACATTTAACTAACAACAATGGCGGAGCCACAATGAAAATTCTTTTTTAAAAATATTTTTATATTAAAATTTTAATATAATAATTTAACAGGCTTTTTGTCTTCTTTTTTTTGAATTATTTTACATATCTTCCTTTTCTCCTACAACTTTTTTTTAAAAAAATTAAATTATTAATGAATTAAGTAACTTTTTATACTTTATGCTTAATATTTAGGTAAGTTTTCTTTATTTTTTCTATTTATTTCATTGTTTAATTTTAGTTTTATTTCTTAATAATATAATAATTTATGGATTTACTAAATTAATATGGATATGTATAATATACATATGAATATGAATTGAAACGAGTTTTGATGAATTAATATATATATTGTTATGAATTTCATATGAAAAATAATGGTAATCCATGTACTAGTGAATAAAAAATATATTAATATTTATATTTAATTCACTTGTGTAAAACAACAAATTAACAAAGAATTATTGTCAATAATTTCACTAGTCTTTAAAAGATTTAGAAATGGATGAATGAAAGTTTTATTATACATATTGAAAAAGAATATCTTTAATAAAATTATTATTAAGCAATTTTAAAATATAAAAACTCAAAAAAATAATTATAATGTAAGCTTTTTCATTTTAAAAATATTTTTAAATTAATTTTGCTTGACATGAGTTAGTACATACATTTCAAATTGATTTTTCTATGTATAACACAT
The DNA here is from genome assembly GCA_015708895.1 of Populus ilicifolia. Classification (NCBI taxonomy): domain Eukaryota; kingdom Viridiplantae; phylum Streptophyta; class Magnoliopsida; order Malpighiales; family Salicaceae; genus Populus; species Populus ilicifolia. Next base: position 2,615,566 of record SRLM01000574.1, read on the forward strand.
ATTTATATAATATTAAATATTAAATATTTATAATTTATCCTTTCAATTAAATTTTTTTTGACTCCATCACTAACTAACAAGCTATGTCTTTGTATCTATCTCGCAACACAATCCAGTAAATAGGTCGTTTAAATGGCATTATTCTTCGTAAAATAGTGTTTTTATGGTTAATTAATATGGATCGTATTGGCACAAAAAGCTATGGTTTCTCGGTGCTTGCACTTTGGTGATCAGATATTAAGTTCTGATGATTTAGTCACTAGCGGTTTCTTAAATCAACCTTCTCGTTTTTCCACTATCCAACTTGCAGAGAACAAGCTCTCCAACTAACTCTTCAGCTCGTTTTAAATTGATAGGCCTTCAGCTATGTGTTTCGTGAAAAACTAGACAGTTTCTTCGTTTTACAAGTGCTCTACAATTTTTTGTTGTGATCAAATGCTTAATCATGAAATTAAATGCTCAAATTAATATTAACATATTTCGACAAACTGAAGGTGTGGTTAGAGCACTGAGTTATATTTCAGAATTAAAGGACTATGAAATAATTTCATGGCTCTTCGTTTCCCCTGTTTTGGTTTTTTTGGCTGTTCTGCAGAACCCTCTTTTAGTTTCTTATTTGCCTATTCCAGGCGTTACCTTTTATCTCATGCTTACAAGGAAGAAAGGGACTCTGAAGTAATTGTAAGAAATTAAAGAGGTTCGAGGACTGACATTGGCAACTCAACTAAAAATAGTTGAAAGCCCACTCTAATATAATATAAAAATGACAGGGACGTAGTAAATACTGCTATTAATTAGTAAATAACACGCCATCCACTCCATTAATTAGTAAATAGTTCTAGAACTATTTTGTGAGCGATTAAAAAAGGAAAGAAAGAATGGTTTTCCGAGAAATATCTGGTGTCGTGTTAGATACTGTACAACGAAAGCACCGAACAAATCATTGACCTCAAGAGATAGAGCTTTGTGACCTCAAACCAGCAACCCGAAGCACCTCCAAACAGAAGTCCTTATTGACTTGCAATTCTTGCACTGTTTCTCAACCATCTATGGAACACTGTGATGTCTGGTTCATAAAAATGACAATGCGCGCAGGGGAAAATTAAGACATGAATATGAGAGGAAACTTAATTTCAACCAGGGGTTCTAACTTCTGGCTAGTTCAACAAGGAAGACATTAACAAAAAAATAATTAAGTTAATATATAATTCGTATCTTTTGGTTTCTTAATTTGTCCGTTGCTAGGTAGGTCTTTTCCTAACACCAACCGTGAAGGAATCTGTTGGCTTTTCGGTTTATGTGTCTGGACGAAAAGAAAACCAGTCATCTCACTTCCTAGACGTTGCTGATTAGATAATTTCAACTATGGTTACTAGCATACTGTTCCTGAATAAGGAACGAAAAAACATGGTAAGATCCAAGTCACTACCTAGGCTAACTTCTGTCCAAGTTACATTTGTCTGCTGAAAGGATAAAGATCAGAAGAAGAAGAAATCAAGATGAATATTCATCTAATAAAACCAGTTTGACACTCAAACTGTAAACAACATATCTGCAGACCTTACTTAATATTAGCTCATGCCTTGGGAGTAAGGGCATGACTGGTTCCAAGTGAATGGCTATGACATCTATCTGCCACGACTCGCAGTCGTTTAATAGATTATTCAATTTCTTTTTAATCTTCTCTCTTCATCAGTCTCAAACCTCGAACGTAATGGTTTTGGTATGAAGTCCAATGCCAACAGATTGCGGGTGAGGCTGGTAGATTATTCAATGTCACAACTTCATCTATAAATTTACTGATCATCTATAAATTTAAAGTCTCGGAGGAATGCCCCATGGCTTTACCTACCAAGTAAACTACACAATTTACTGTAATTATCAAGCCTGTATTTCTTATGCCTTGCAACAATTGCAGGACAGCTCAAACTGTACTTCACTGATACATGCATGTTTTTACAGATATTAGAACACTGGCATCTATAAATGCTTATACTTATTACAATATCAAATAAATCTGAATTTAAAGATCACTTCCCATTACTTTATTTAAATTAATTTATTGGTTTAATCTGTATTGACTTAACTTCAAATGAGAACAAACACGCAACTTAACTTCATACGGCTTTAATTCTTTATCCGACTAGCCAATTTTCAAGATTAAATTCAACTTATAGATTTTAATTAGGTCTTAAATTCCGATCGATAACTATTTGGCGTATTTAATTTCTTCGACTGCACAACATTTAGGTTGATTACAGATTCTATGTGATTTTGATTTTTCCTAATTATTCCTTGTGCCAGAAGAGACGAACGAGGGTGCTTTTATATCTTGGATTATAAGTGATCTGGGGTCAATTCATCATTCAATACAGATTATACTTCAGAGTCTTTTTAAGTAATTTATATTTTTTTTTAGCAGATTAAACCGTTCTCTAATCTAGTTTTAGACAAATCTTTATACCTGAATTAGAATCCTATTCGAAATGAATTTATTTCTCTTAATCTTTAAATTCAAAATGATAACTTAAATTACAAGTCCTCCAGTACTAACTCGACCCATCACCTCAGGACGGTGACCACATCTGATTCATTGACACGGTCATGACTCGAGACTGCTAAATACCCATAGACGACCCCCGTGTTTTTTCGTTCAAAATGTGGATCAAGCTGGTTGGAATTATTGGATTTGACGTGCGCTTTGGTTAAAGAAAGGGACCACATTGCGTTCTTTCTCCATATACAGACATCATTTCCCTTTCGTTGCCTGCTCAGGGCTTCCCTTTCAATCTAAGTAAAAACCAAACAGTTTATTTAATCATGTTTTTCCAACACAAGCATGGAAGATCGGAGGTGGATGTATAGCACCGGCGGACTCCTGATTAACAACAAACAGTACTGAACCGGAACATGAACCATATGCATGCTCGATGTTCCAAGCAAAAAGATGATGTTATCCCTGATAAATCATGTTAAAGAGCAAGCTGCCCGCAATTAGAAAACAAAATGAAGAACACAAGCGAGATAAGATTTTCCAGCCTATATAAAATGAGTGGTAATTAAAACCCACACGCTGGTTCGTTATTTTTATCATCTTTGTGAAATACAAATCTTGAATTCGCATTACACGCGCTAGGACTCAGTCTTCTGCTTCCTGGCCACCCAAGCACATGCTAATATGGATTTATTAATTTTCGTGGTTTAAATTATTTTTTAATATCAACACATCAAAATAATTTAAAATATTAATATTTTAAAAAATAATTTCAACTATATTTTCAAATATCGCCTAATATTATTTGAAAGATTATACGATACAAAGGTCCGGTAGGTGTGGCTTATCACTATATAAGATCTTAAAATCACAGAAACGATTAAAGTTTGCAATTTACATTTGTAATTATAAATATATAAAAAACACGAGGTCTGCCATGTTTGGTAGTCAATTTGCTAACACAAGCAACACATGCTTTTCAAAACAGCTAGCAATTTCCTTTATAATATTGATGAACACGTCGTAAGAACTGCTTTTTCACACTGAGAAGGTGCAAATGTCTAATCAGGCTTCTACAAGGGAGGATAAATCAACTGCAAGTATTAACGATTGTAATCAGGATTACTGCAAATTGGAAAAGTACTCTAACTTCTTGATTAAAACCCTACAGAGGGCAACAATAATGCCATGTGGGTGTAATGGTGAGACCACTTCTCTTGAAATTATGGAGCAAATCAATCACATATTTATTTAATTATATCATGATTGCTTGTATTATTATTAATATTTTGTTAATCCTAGCTTGCGACACTGTGGAAGGTGGGCCGGGATATTCTATTTTCACAAGTAATGTTTCTGGTGGAAGGCGGAAGGAGTCATCTGTAAGCGACTTAATTGAAGGTGCCAAACTTTAGGAAAATACGTGGCAACTGACTGAGTTGCTCATAAAAGCAATTTTTATTTATTTTCTTAATTTTTCTTTTGTCAGTGCTTATAAAGAGGCGCACCCTTTCACCATGCAGTCTCATGCCTGCTTATTTTATTCTTTATTGGTTAGGATATATCTTTCGATTAAGGGTAAGCAAAGCTGCCGAGTTAAAGAATAAATCTTTTATTTTTAATAAACCTAAATGCATAATTATTATATTTAAAAACTAAAATTAATATTTAAAAAAAAACCCTCGGGGTGACTGCTGCAGGCCTATCCATGCAAGTATTTAAGTTTGTATTTTTTTTGTATTAATAAAGTGTTTTAATTTTTTTTAAATTTTATTTTATTTTAGATGAATTTATTTTATAATTTTATATCATTTTAATGTTTTAATATTAAAAAATATTATTTTAATATATTTTTAAATTAAAAAATTTT
>SRLM01000574.1:2621094-2703931 GCA_015708895.1 Populus ilicifolia
AAATTTTTTATTTTTTCTCTTATTTTTTCTAATTAAAATTTTTTATCTTGATATTCATTCTTTTAATAGCATTTAATTTTTTTAAATAATTTCTGAAATTATGTATTTTTTAATCTTATTATTTTTAAATTTTTTATTTGTTATATTTAATTTTTATTATTTAATTTTACTTTTATTTAACTCTTTTGATAAGGTTCTCGTTTTTCTAATAAATTCAAATTTAAAAAAAAATAATTAAATACTAAAAAAATCTTTTTTAACTTGTTTTTTTATAACAACACCAAGCATAAAAACAAATTATTTTTCAGGAATTAAATAAATAATGTATTTTACAGCAGTAAAAAAGAAGTCCAGCAACAGAAATTTAAAAGAAAAGGCGAAGACGCGTTTTCAAAAATCAAAAGCGTCTATAAGGGGTCTTAACATGTCTAGAAAATCCAAGCACGCACGCGAGAGAGAACATAGTTTTTGAATGCTATCTTCTTCTTCCTTTCCTTGTTTCTCTACTTGTTTACAATTCAATATAGCTGGTGTTTCGGCACTGTTGTTCTCATGGAGATCAATAACTGGAAAATCAGTCGGTTTGGAGTTCTAATCTTGTTTTTGGTATATCAAAACCTGATTCTCTGCTTTTCGCTTAATGATGAAGGTAAGTAAGTGTGTCTATGCTTGTGTTGTTCGTTTCTGGGTTAAGTTCTCGAGAAAGTTAGTAGTGGAACAAGTGATAAAAAGAGCAGATGATGATGATGCAGGTATGGCGTTGTTGAAGTTGAGAGAGGGAATTGTGAGTGATCCATACGGTGCGTTGAAGAGCTGGAAAATGGATTTTGGAGTGATTAATCCCTGTTCCTGGTTCGGTGTTGAGTGCTCTTATGATGGCAAAGTTGTAGTTTTGTAAGTTTTTTTTCTTCTTCCCTCATCTTGTTTTTAAGATTTTGAATTTTCCGTTATGTTCTGTTTGGTTTCTGGGAGATTTAGGGAAATGAAGGAGTTTGAAAGAAGCTGTAAACTTAAGGCTTCGTAATTTACTAACTCTCGTAGTATTTTTGTTTTGAGAATTCAAGCTTACTTTAAAATTTTGGATGTTAAAATTTGTGATCTGGTCAACTTTGTTATTATTAGTTATGTAATTAATCAAGTAAGTCAATGAGGAAGTAGTGGTTCTTTGTAATTCTTATCGAAAAACATGTTAGAACAAAGTAATTCTCTTTAAATTCCTTGCGATACTTCTAACTATTTTGTTTGATTTGCCTTAAAGATGACTTTTTGCTGTTGTATTTACATACAAATGTTCTCTTCGGCAGTTGGTATTGATTGCATGTGGTCATTCTCTCAGTAGGATTATTTTTAAGTTCTTCTAAAGGTGAGTTTGTCATATAACTCGCAGGAACTTGAAAGATCTTTGTCTTGAAGGAACACTGGCACCTGAAATCACAAACCTTGTCCATATAAAGTCTATGTGAGTATTCATTAGGTGACTGATATTTATAGCCCTTCCTTCTGTTTTATGCTCTAAATTTTAATCTCTAGCATTGTCTCTTAATGTTTAATTGCAGTATTTTACGAAACAACTCATTTTCTGGGATCATCCCCGAAGGGGTCGGAGAGCTGAAGGCGTTGGAAGTGCTAGATTTTGGGTACAATAACTTCAGTGGGCCCCTTCCACCTGATCTTGGCAGTAATCCCTCACTGGCAATCCTGTGAGTGTCAAACAATTTTTATGGTCAACGAAGTTATCTTCTGCTTCTGTCAGTCTATTAACTTATTTTCTACCCATATCCAGTCTACTGGACAACAATGAGCGACTCAGAAGCTTATCATCTGAAATTCAACATCTGGAGACGCTTTCTGAATTTCAAGTAGACGAGAACGAGTTATCTAATGCAGCTAAGGGTTCATCCCGCAACAAAAGATCCATTACATGGTATGTCACTATGATCACTTGATGATGCTCTCTTGTGGGTGATATCACTCTGGATGTCTGGGGCAAACTCCAGGAGATGGGTCCTTATGAGGTTCTTGTATGGGCTCTCTAGACCATTGGTGACATTTCCCTATTGTCTTTGACATTGAAGGGACCTCTTAATTGTCAAACCTTTAGAATTTTTCTTGAGTTTATCTTGTGTTTCTTGATCTTCTTTGTACATAATGTTTTAAGTGCTTCATGCTTTTATAATATAATGCCTCTTTTTTTTTTTTTCATTTTTTGATAGGAATCTTGTGCGTATAGAAAATGCAGTTAACAGACGACAACTGCGAAAAAAAACAAATGATAAACATGTGACTTCTCCTCGTCCTTCAAGGACTTTCCCCCCACCACCTCCAAAAGAGTCAACTGCACTATCTACAAGTGATCCATCTGCAACACCTATAAGGAAGCCAATTGGAAATTTCTCTTATTTAAATGGTTCTACTCCACCTTCCATTTCAGCTCCAGCTCGTTCTGACTCAAGTGCTCCCAGAATATTATCTGAATCTTCCCAATCTAAAAAACATCATCTTGCAATCATAGCTGGAGCTATAGGGGGCACCCTAGTTATTCTCATTTCAATCCTCAGTATATACATCTGCAAAACCAACAAGGCTTCTGTCAAACCTTGGGCCACAGGATTGAGTGGACAACTTCAGAAAGCATTTGTAACTGGTAAGTCTTCCGTCTTGGTAAAATAATCAGGAAGTATTTGTAGGGACTCCATTTCCAAATTGGAAAGAAGTATTCTTGTTCCTATATCTATTCGGTAATATAACATCTGAAAACCTGAACCGGATAATAAGAAGTAATGATATTGAGTTTTGACTTAGTTGAGTTAATTTGGTATTAATCTTGCATGCTTTTGTGATCATTACCATCATATTTCTATATTTGATGTCATAAATGTTCAACTCTTGACCACCTGCATGTGCATCTAGAGACGGTCCACATCCTTTTGTTCCTCTGTTTCCTCATCCCCTTCAGTGTTTTATAATTCCACGTTCATTTCTTAACCTTGTCTTTGCACTAACATGATTTAGATTTACATTTCAGGTGTGCCAAAGCTTAAGAGATCTGAGCTTGAAGTGGGCTGTGAAGATTTTAGTAATGTAATCGGTTCTTCACCAATTGGCACACTATACAAAGGGACGTTGTCTAGTGGAGTTGAAATAGCTGTGCTAGCTGTGGCATCTGTTGCAATAACATCTGCCAAGGATTGGTCAAAGAATCTAGAAGTTCAGTTTAGACAGAAGGTAATCTACGATTAACTCCCATTGAACAATACATGTTTATGGTGTGATCTGGCATTTCCTGATTGTTTTCTCGTTTTATGCTTCAGATCGAGACATTATCAAAAGTGAACCACAAGAATTTTGTTAACCTTATTGGTTACTGTGAGGAGGAGGAGCCTTTCACAAGAATGATGGTATTTGAATATGCTCCAAATGGGACACTCTTCGAGCATTTACACAGTGAGTGAGAATCATTTGTTATTGGCATCCTTGTTGCAGAACACATACCAAAAATAAGATCTTTGTTGTTGAGATTCATTAAATAAAAACATAAAAATCATCATTCTAAGTGTGTTTGGTAAGGCAATTGAAAGTGTTTTTTCAAAGTGTGTTTCATCTGAAAATGCGTAAAATTAATTTTAAATGCTATGATTTTGACTTTCTCATATCAAAACTAAAAAAAAAAAAAAANTTTCTCATATCAAAACAAAAAAAAAAAAAAAACAATAATTTTGGTGCCTTTTCAGACAAAAAGCACTTTGTAAAATCACTTTAATAAGCACCTAAACCGCAATGCTAAATGGAGCCTAATCAACTTGTAGAGTTAATGCAAAAACTTTATAAAGTATATTTTTAAAACAAATGATGTTTGCGAGTATTGCCTCATTAATATTCATATTAAAACTATTGATTTTTTTCCTGATATCTAGTATCCTGAATTGAGTCTTTCATATGCAAATGATCCATTAACCTCCAATCTTGAGAAGATAGAGAGTGAAGAAAATGAATGTTGATTAAACGGAGTGCAACTTTAGGGGTTTCTTTTTCCCTTGTATGGGTTTCATCACTTTGTGAATAAGAGATATACTTTGCTGCACCAAGGTTTTGGAAGTTTTATGCGCTTAGTATCTTGAGTTGGCCGGCAGGTCAGGCATTTGAAAATCATAACCCATCTTTAGTTCTCGCCCCTAGAAAAGAAAATTTTCTCTCCATTTGCTTTGTGTTTGGTTTTGTTGTAGATTGTAAATCTTATTATTAAGTTTCATCCTGCAGTTAAAGAATCTGAACACTTGGACTGGGGGATGCGGCTGAGAATCGCAATGGGCATGGCTTACTGCCTTGAGCATATGCACCAGCTGAATCCACCAATAGCTCACAGCAACCTGACCTCTTCGGTGATCTCTCTAACTGAGGACTATGCATCCAAAATCTCAGACTTCACCTTCTCAAATGACATAATTGCAAATGAGATGGAACTATCTGGCAAGAAGCTCCCAGATGTGCCTTTGGCGCTCCCAGAAAGTAATGTTTACAATTTTGGTGTCTTGTTATTTGAAATGGTTACTGGTAGGCTACCATACTCGGTGGACAATGTCTCACTTGAAGACTGGGCATCAGACTATTTGAGAGGGTACCAACCCCTCAGGGAAAAGGTGGATCCAACTCTGGACTCGTTCGAAGAGGAAAAGCTAGAGAGAATTGGTGAAGTAATAAAATCTTGTGTGCACCCTGATCCAAAACAAAGACCAACAATGAGAGAAGTTACTGGAAGGTTAAGAGAGATAACTACATTAACACCAGATGCAGCAATCCCAAAACTTTCTCCCCTGTGGTGGGCAGAGCTTGAAATTTTGTCCACAGAAGCCAGCTAAAAGATGATCGGACTGTAAGTATGAGCTCAGTTTCTCATTGTTTTTAGTTATAGAGGCACAAAAGCAGTTGCCTGTAGGTTTTTCCCCACTTGTACCTATCATAGGTAAGGGAGATCAGTTACTTGTATATACCCGAGGTGGTGTGTCTCTCTCCCCCTGTTCTATACATATATATGTAATTTCTTTCTTTTTTAGGTTGGAAATTGGCTGGGAAATGAGCCATAGAAGCACAACCACACGTCAATCAGTTAATATTCCATTTGTTCTTTACTTGTTCCTCCTCTCCTCTCCTCTCTCTATCTTTGACTTGTTGAATTCTGATGGTGATGGACTTCAGCTGAAGATAAGAGGCATAGAGCAAGCAGTGCTAGATTAGTTCTTTTTTCCTTTAACCACAGTATGACGATTCAAAGTATCCGTCTAAATAAATATACTGTATTTGTGATGACTCTGGCTGCCAAAATAAAATGTAAAGATCAACTATGGAGCACAATATCCAGGAAAGTTCAGCGATTGCCCCTGTCACAGCCGCGTCTGGGGCTGCGGTCAATGCTCAACACGGTGGCTTTCTCTCATCCCAGTGGATGTTGATTACTTTTCCAAAAAGGCATGGAAGTGGCTGCCCTTTTTTATACTCCTGCTTATAAACAAGGTGAAAGACCTAAACATGTAAGATGTTCATAAATATAGTAATATGTTTTTAAAATTTTTTATCATAAATCTAATGTAAAAATTTCCTTTTTTAAGTTAATGATGGTTTTTACTTTGAATAAAATAAAGTAAAATAAATATTTTGTAATTAGATTGTCATGAATCCAAAATTTTAAGAGATTTATTATAAATTAAATTGTAGTTTTGATTTTTTATGAAAAACAGTTGTAGCCTTGATTTTTTTTATTTTTTATGAAAAAATCATTTTCATTCTCAATAATCGAATGCATTTTTTTACTTTCTATTGAAAAAAAAATGAAAATAATTTTATAGTGGTACACACACCATTGTCTTTCAAAACTCAATCGTGCTATACATGGAAGAAAAGTTAATATTGTATTTTTAAAGTGTTTTTTTACTTAATTATTAAAATAATATTTTTATTTTTTAAATTTTATTCTTATATTATTACATCTTTGAAAACACATAAAAAATTAATTTGAAGTCAAGAAAAAAATAAAAAAAAATTATTTTTTTTAAAATGCAAAAACAAATGATAAAAAATTATCATCTCTTATTATTAAAACTGCAACCAGGATATACTACTTTGGTTTTCAGCATTCCCAAGATGCATTACAAAGGGAGGGAAAAAAAAACAAGAAATAAGGGTATGTTCTTGACATTCTCGAAATACCAGTTACAGATCTTTATGGATCAAAAGGAATTAGCGCAACCATAGACAGTAGGCCCAAGTCCACAGCGCTTTTGAACATATTTTACGGGGAAAAAACCTAAAATCTGTTTGAAAATCTGCAGGCCGAAGAAGTCTCCACAATCATTGTGGTGGTGGGCACATATTCCCACCTGTGAATCTTGGGCTCCATTCTTTCAAGCAATTAGGGGCAAAAATCATACATCTTCTTGCTTTTCAGAACAAATAAGATACTGCATAAATCTCTCTCATGCGACGAAAAAAATAAAAAATGGAAGGCGTATTTCTTTCTTCGTGTTATTTTTTATTCAGGAAGGAAGGTAGTCTTCACGTTAACAAGCTTTGAAGGATCGAAGTTAGTAGTTGACATGCCGTAATTTAGTAGTCCCCACGTCTATCAAAATCTTCAAACAGAAATATGATCATGGACAACAAATTTCCAGTGCTTATAAATATACTTGCATATTCATATCTACCCTCACACAATTACAAATCACTTTTGCTCTCTGCTTAAGCTGCAACAACCTCCACAGAGAATATGGCAAGCAACCAGCTTACAATTGTCATCTGCTCTCTCTTGCTGCTCCTATCAGCCTTCCTTTCAACAGCTGCCTATGATGAAACCACTCCAACCAAGCCGGTGGAGAAGAAAGTCGATGTGGTGGTTGAAGGCATGGTCTATTGCCAAAGCTGTAAGTATTCTGGATCATGGTCTTTGACAGAGGCCGAGCCAATCCCTTCAGCTAAAGTCAGTGTAATTTGCAAAAATTTCAAGAAAGAAGTCACTTACTACAAGGCATATGAAACCAATGCATATGGTTACTTCTACGCACAACTTGATGACTTCAAGATGAGCAACAACATTTTGGACCATCCCCTCCATGGTTGCCATGTGAAACTCATTTCATCAGCTCTTGCAAACTGCAGCCTCCTCTCCAATGTTAACTATGGACTTAATGGTGCTCCACTTCGATTCGAGAACAAGGTGTTGCGAGGAAGTCATTACGAAGCTGTGATCTATGCTGCAGGTCCCTTGGCTTTCCAACCAGCTCAATGCGCTCCTGAAGCTCATGCCTGATATTACTGCTCTTTCACCGATCTTTTAGCTCGTGACCAATCTTCATCTCGATTTTTATTCTTGTTTTGTTCCCTCCCCTGTTGATTTCAACTATAATCTAGGAATGGTGGCTATCTGTTCCCTTTATTCAACGACTTTGTTTCCTTTGCATGGAGTGTTACTTCTTAACTAGCACAATGTTGTTGTAAGCTATTTATTTTCTTGGCTGTATTTGTTGAAGTATTATAATGACATAGATCACGCCACGATGCAGATGAAGATGATCAATCGTCATTTTGGTTTTGATTCTTGTTTCAATCCCTCTTCTGTTGATTTTAGCAGTTTTATCCGGCAATGGTGGCAATTTGTTGTATTTCTTCAATAAATTGAATTCCCTGGCATAACGAGTTGCATTTTATCTATTACGAAGTCGCTGTTTAGATATTTCCTTGGCTGTATTTGCAGACATCACGAGGACTCTGATTGACAGATCACAGCACAATGTAGATGAAGATAATCAGCTGCAACCGGAGATTGGAATAAAGATAGTGCAGGCAACGCTAAACCACATTCGAAGATTTTGATATGAAGCATGATCAAAGAGATCAAATTTTAACGAATTCAAGCACATGGCAAATGTTGTGGTAAACCACAACACATTAAATAAGCTACAGATTGAAATCTTATGTGCCATTAATAATAACTGTTCCTAAAAGTCCAATGGCATTCCAAACATGTTATTTATGTCATCCATGGCCGCTTTTGTAAAAGCTGTTGGCTCAAACAAATCAGTGTTGCTTAATCTGGAGGACTTGGGTAGTGGCTGACCTCGTTGATGTTCCCGATCATCATCAGGAAGTATTGAAAATCCACAAATGTCTTGTTTCATAACCGGTGTTTTATCCTGCTGTGGTATCTTTGTTCTTAAAAAATCCATTGGTTTCCCAAACATGTTGTTGATATCATCCATAGCCTCCTTCAAATTGACTGTAGGATCTACTAATCCGTGGTGGCAAACATTCTCCACCGCCGCCACATCTAAGATGGTAGATCCGACAAACCTTTGAACAACTGTATCCTCTCTATGCTTTATTCGAGGCAAGCTCTCATCATCCATATAATCAGAGCTTCCAGATGGAAGATCCTTCGGAATTGGGAACACAAAGGCATTTAAAGGTAAAGCAGATGACCAAGAACCTTCTGCCAGACTTTGAGTCTTACTCTCCTTTAATTTATTCTTCAGAGTTCTGCCGCCATTTTCACCGCTTTCTTCATCATCAATGAATATTTGGAATGGTTCTTGATGAATCAAGGGGATTTGAGCTCTACCATGCACCTTCAGGGGAATACTCTTTTCTTTTTTTTGATGCAATGATTCGGTTCCATTGTCCAAATTTTCATCAATAAAGACATTAAATTCACTGTTCAAACTATGATCTTCTCTTGGTCGACTTCTGTGTGAGCTACTTATTGGAGCAATCTCTAAAGGCTCGCAAAACATGCTATTGATGGCATTCATGGCCTCCTTCATATTTACTGTAGGGTCCAGGAGTCCATGATGGCAGGCATCTTCTGCTTCTTGCTTCCCAACTATTGCAGTGTCTACAAACTTTACCACGACAGTGTCGTCTCTGTGACACATCTTGGATTCATCTGACTCTCCTGTATCCTCTTGCAGCTTAGATGCATCTCTCTGTCCAATCTTTTTCACATCCTCCTTCTTCGTGGACAGATCACTACCCAAGCCAAATTCACATGAATTTCCTGGAAATCCAACATGATTAGATTCCTTCATTGGCTTTACATCCTGAGAACTCCCATCTGGTATCTTTTTAGGTCTATCCTCGATTCTGTATACATTCTCATCGTTCTCTTCTGTCTTCCTGGCAGGTAGAGGTCTTTTACCACTCCTTCCTGTCTGGTGCTGCAAGACCTCTGTGAAAAGTTAGATACGAATAATGAAGGCAAGTCAACATCTAAAACAAAATGAGCACCACCTGGATGTCCTTTTTCTTGTGTCTCTCCATGCGATGAAGGAACTGCTCATATGATTTCTGCAATTCATCAACAGGCTCGGCAAGGCTGTTCAGAAGTTTTTTCAGATGGAGGATATTGCTTAGTTCTATTTTCAAAAGAAAAAATCATATACCACCCAAAACCATCAAAGGGCTATGTAACATAATGAAATACAAAAGTTACTATTTTATTAGATGAGGTATTTGGCAAGTTTCAATTCTTTTTGTGATGCAATAAAGCTAGTAATTAGCAGCAATAATATGTTCTTTGCATGGTAGAGGTAGATGGCCAAATAATGAATAAGGTTTTTCATTATGACATGAGTTCAGAGTAAGCTTATATTGACAGGAAGGGGAGAACAAAAAAAACAAAATATAGCTTCTAGCACTCCCTCAGGAACCAAGAGGTGAAGCCAATCACATGGACAAAATGCAAATACTCAGTAAACTGACTGCATTTTGTAGTCCATTTAGAAAGAAAAAATATATATATGAGAGTGCTCAATCAAGTCAGCTGCTTCCAATGAAAGTTGAAGTGGCTAAGAAACCCAGTTGAAAGGGAAACAGGCTTTCATCTAAGCTCGCAATCCACTATTTTCTCAGAAACCTTGACATTCTCAGCCTTTAGCGAACAGGTAAGAGCAGTCCCACCTGAAAACTACAATGCCGCGAAAAAAAAAAAAAAAAAAGCATGCCCACTGTCTAGATGCACAACTGGGAAGTCACTAAACTGCTAAGTGGCCTCATGCTTCCAAAGGTTTGCGTTACAAAATCCATGTACCACTCATTCAGATGTGTTGTAAGCATTTACTGATAATGTGCAGTAGAACTAAACATCAAAGGTCCTCCCTCTTCCATTCAAATATTGAGATATATTTTGAAATGTAGTTAACTTACTTGTGAACCCCTAAACGGTACATGTTCTCAGCCTCTTCAAATTTCTTCGTCTTCTCATAATACAGAGCATATGCCTGGTAGAATAACGACCGCTTTGTTCCTATGCGATTCATTTCCATGGTGCTCAACAGCGCTCTTGGATCATTCACATAATCCATCTACTCAGTCCCATTCAAAATAAACAAATAACCAAAATTACAATGATAAAATACAGCCAGTCTTTCTTAACATTTAGTACACTTTTATTTTCTCCGATTTCATTTCTTTTCCGTTTGCCCATTTTACTCAAACACCGAAAAAAACGGAGAAATCAAACAAGAAAATAAACAGCCCAAGTTCAAAAATCAGAGTTATCTAAGAAACCAATCCAAAACCCAATAAATTAGAAAAAAACATATAAAAAGGGAAAGAGACGGGTTCTGAAATTCACCAGCTGTAACCAAACACGAAGGTAGCGCAAGTCATTTCTGTAACGCCTATCTGACTCAAAACTCTGTGTGCATTTTTGCAAGAAACGAGGCAGCTTTTGTTTCAGTGTATCCGGAAGCAGACACTCCTTCAGTTTCTTAATTCCCCTGTTTAAGAACAGATAATGAAGTTTGGTTAACACAAGCAGCGGCAATGTTATTATTAAAACAAGCAAAGAAGAGAAAGGAGAAGGATTAGGAGTACCGGAGCCAAGGGACAAGAGGGTCATTGCCAGTGTAAGATTTGATGTCCGATATTAAAGAAGAGAAGAGATCATTGTGTTTGTGGGTTATTGACTTCTTTGTTTCCATTCGGAAATACAAGAGTTGATTAGTTGCTTTGTTTTGTAGACATAACACCAAGTTAAGTTGAAAAAAAGCAACCGGAGAGAAGAAGACGGAGGAGCGGAGGATTGTGGGTTTCTGAATATTTTTTTATGAAACTACTATATCAGCGTATAGACCTGTAACCTGTCACTTGTTCATGGCTGAACTTGACCGGGTTCGATATGGGTCTGGGTCAGGCTAGACTTATTTTTATAAGTCCAAAGCCCGGACCGACCATGTTATTCAGGCTGGTTCATAAGCCCGGACACTGCCCATGATACTGTAGTCAGGCAAAAACCACGATCAATAGCACCAAACTAAAGCAATCGCGAATCTACATTGTTATCAATTTTCTTATCAAGTTCATGCATCACTAAGACCTTCCCCGTCAATTCCTTCAAATCCTTGAAAAACTAGAGCTTGTTCACCTACGATTGCGATTTTTCACTGAATTAGAACATCGATCGATATTATATATCCCATTTTGCATGTGCAGCATCCTCATATGCTAACTTCTGTCGTTTGCTCTAGTGGATCGTATATTTGTTTAAACTTTTTCGAGTACTCACCCTCCATTTTATGGACAGGAAAGAAGAAAGAAAAAGGTGATCGGTGGCTGAGGGCGTGATTCGGGAGAAAAAGTTCAAACAACCGATCCCATAGAAAATAATATAAAATAAAATTTATTAAAAAGAAAATTAAAGGAGAAAGTTGAAAAAACAACTCATATCCAAATTAATAATTTAATTTTAAAATTTTAAAAAATTAAAAAATTAAAAAATTAAAAAAAAAATCAAATTAAATCAAATTATAAAATTAATTTAATATTTAATAAAAAAATAAAAAATTATTAAAAAAACCTAAAAAACAAATTTAATTCGAGCTAATTTTTTAAACTTGTAATCTACATCATGGAATTAATATTATCTCATGGAAGGTAAACCAAGATAAAAAATAAAAAATAAAGTCGGGTTTGTAATCAACTAGATATTAAGAGATAAAAATAAACAAATTACAATAAAACAGACAAGAATTGAAAGAATAAAAAATTAACTTAAAATTATAAATAAAATATCGATCGATAAAATTAAAAAAATTAATAAAATGATTTAAATAAAAAAACAAGAACAGAATTTTATCTCATTAAACCAAATGTTAAGTGGTAAATTAAAAATAAATAAAATAATTAAAAAAACTCAAAATAAAAAAAATATCAATCAAAATAATAATAATTAAATTTCAAACAAAAACAAAATATCAAAACACCTTTTATTTTTTGAATCTTAAAGAGATAGTAGAGAAAAGATGAAGAATAAGAAATTAAAAAAAAATAAAAAAGCACACCACTGTCTTATCATAATTAACCATCATAAACGACTCCATACATCACAGAAAAAAATTATTATTATACATGATAACTTTTGTATGTTGGTGCATATAATATACATGTCAATTACTTGACTCTATCTATTTATCATCATCCATCATAGTTATTTTAGTTTAAATTCTGGTTTTTTAACTCTTAATTGTTTAAGATAAACATAATTTTATTTTATTTTTTAAAATTAAATACTAGAATCTCGTCATAAGATTGCAAGAACTCCATATCCAGACATTTAAAATAAAAATATTAAATCAAGTCTCAAACAAAGTTGGCGTAAAATGATCAAGCTAAAAAATATATCAAGTGATAAAAAAAAAAAACCCCATTTGACCGTCTAAATCAATTCCTAATGCTATCCAACCAAAAAAAAAGGATTTGGTAAGCTCTAAATTCAATCCCAAAGCTCAGTTTTTGTAAATTAATAAAATTAAATTTTATCTTGTCAAACTCGGCAAAGAAATATTCTCATGACACCAGGAACACACAATCACACAAACAAATCACCACAATCAATTCTAAAAAAAAATATATAACATTAAAAGATTAAATTTAAAAAATCAAGGTGCTAAAATAAAATATATATATATATATAACAAAATAACATAAAAATATTAATTGTAACTAAAACAGCTCGGGTAGTGAAAAGGCTTAGTTTTCTTCTTTTTTTCTTTGTTTTTTTAATGATTGTTTTTTGTTTAATTTAGTTTGTTAATGTTAAATTTTTTTCATATTTAGTTATCAAGTTTTCATGATATAAATTTTGGGTTTAAAGGGTTAGTTCAATTTTTTTTAGTTTTTAATTAATTATTTAATTTAACTTAGTTTGTTGATGTTATTTTTTTATTTAATTATCAAACTTTTATGACACAAATCTCAAATTTGACAGGTTAACTTAGTTATTTTTTTTCTTTGTGTAAGTTTTTTTTCTTTGATTTATTTTGTTAAATTAATCCCTTTTGTTTTCACTGTAATTTTTTTAAAATTTAGTTTGTTAATATTAAATTTTTTTCTATTTAATTATTTAACTTTCGTAACATGGATCTCAAGTTAACCTAATTAATTTAAATTTTCTTCTTCATTAGTTTTGTCCTTTCCGTAGGATTTTTTTATTTATTTTTTAATTATTTTTTTTTAATTTGGTTCATTAATATTAAAAAAAAATATTTTTAGTTATTATATTCTCACAACACAAATCTTAAGTTTGATGAGTTAACCTAGTTGATTTGAAATTTTTTTCATTAATTTTATCTTTTAATTTTATATTTTAATATTATAACTAACCCATAGTGAAAAGGTTGAGCATTTTTTTAAAAAAAAATGAATATTTTTTTGTTTAATTTAGTTTGTTAATGTTAATTTTTTTATTTAGTTATAAAATTTTTATAACACAAATTTCGAGTTTGATGAGTCAACCCATATTTTGTTTTTGTTTTTTTAATTAATTTCATAGTTTAATTTATTTTGTCAATATTAAATTTTTTTCTATTTAGTTATCAGATTTTCATTACACGAATTTTGAGTTTAAAAGGTTAACCCAACTAATTTTAGCTTAACTTATAATTTTTTTTATTTAACTATTAAACTTTCATGATACGAATCGTAGGTTTAATAAGTTAACTTAATTTAAAGGTTTAACCCCTTTAATTTAGTTTTTTTTCTTCATTAGTTTTTTTCTTTGTTTTTTTCCTTTATAATTATTTTTTGATTAATTTAATAATATTAGTTTTTTATCTATTTATTTATTAAACCTTTATGGTATAAATTTCAAGTTTGATGGGTTAACCCAGTTAATTCAAATCATTTGCCCTTTAACTTCACTTTTTTTCTTGCTATAGGTTTTTTTTCCTTTGTTTTTTATTTTTAATTAATTCTTTTTTCTTTTAATTTAGTTCATTGATGTTAATTTTTTTTATTTGGTTATCACGCTCTCATAACACAAATTTCAAGTTTGATGGATTAATCCGACTGATTTAATTTTTTTCCTTTTTCTTTATTAATTTTTTACTTTTAATTTTATTTTTTAATATTGTAATCAGCTATAACTAAAAGGGATGAACCTTTTATTGCGGACTGCACGACACAATTCATAATAAAAAACTTGACGTGTTTAGTTTTTTTTGTGTTTTGTTTTTTTATTAATTTTTTTGTTTAACCTAGTTTGTTAATATTAAGTTTTTTTTCTATTTAATTATCAATTTTTCATGACAAGGATTTTATGTTTGGGGGGGCTAACCTGATTTGATATGTTAGTCTAGTTAATTCAGACTTTTTTCTTTTATTTCATAGGTTTTTTCTTCTTAAGTTTTTTTTCTTTGTTTTTTATTTGTAATTATTTTTTCTATTTAAATTATTTCATCAATGTTGATTTTTTTCTATCTAGTTGTCACACTCTCGTGACACGAATTTCAGGTTTAATGGGTTAACTTGATTTAACGGGTTAACCTAGTTGATTCAATTTTTTTTCCATTTATTTTTCCTTTCAATTTTATCTTTTAATGTTGTAACTATAACTAAAATATATCAACTTTTTACTGTGAATTTACACACTTTCACTATAAATTATATTATGCAAATCTACAGTGAGATGCAAGTACCTTTTAATTAAAGGTTTTTCTTATTGCCTGTTATTTCTTTTTTTTTTTCAACTAATCTTTTTTTATTTAATTTAGTTTGTTGATATTATTTTTTCTATTTAGTTATCACACCTTTATAACACGGATTCTAAATTTGATAAATTAACCTAGTTTAACGGGTTAATCCAGTTGATTTGGATTTTTTTAATTACTTTTTTTCTTTTAATGTCATTTTTTAATATCAATTTGGTTGGAATAGTGCTTTGCCCTTTTTTTAAATTATTTTATTGTTTAATTTTATTTTTATTTTTTTCTATTTAGTTATTACATTTTTATAATACGATCTTATAGTTTGACTTACATCTAGGACTCTTGAATTTAATGTTGTAGTTAAACTTAAGGCTCTTAAATTTGGTGATGTAGCTATATCCATTTAAACTCAAGCAATACAAGTTTGATATTATTGTTAATATTAAAATTATTATTATTTTTATTATAATGATTATTGCTAATATAATAATTAATAAAATTGAAAACAATATTATTAGTTATAGGTTTTTTTGTGTTTTTTCTTTTTAAATAATCTTTTATTATTTAATTTAATTTATTATTATTAATTTTTTTTATTTAGTCATCACACTCTCGTAATATAGATCTCAGTTTTGATTGGTCAATCTAGTTTAATGGGTTAAACTAATTGATTTAGATTTTTTTAAGTAGTTTTTTCTTTCAATTTTTTTAATATTGATTTGATTAAAAATTAAGTTTTATAATTTATTTTGTTTACTATTGATTAGATTATTGTAATTTTATGAGGGGATTTTATTATACCTCCTATCGCAAAGCACTATTTATTAGAATAAATCTCTGCTTTATTATTTTTTTCTTTTAAATTATTTTTTTCTTTTTAATTATCATATTTTTTGACACGACTTCATAGCTAGATTTATATTTAAGGCTCTAAGTTTAATGTTGCAGTCAAACTTATTTAAATATGATTATACAAATTTAATATTATTATTACTATTATAAATATAACTTTTAAGTTAAATATTATAAACAAATTCAATAAATATAACTTTTAAGTTAAATATTATAAACAAATCCAATGCTGTTTGGATATAGCTTAATAAAAGATTCAATATTTTTAAATTTTAATATATTTTATTTTAAAAAATTGATCCATAAATAACAGGTTAAGTTTCTAGTGCAACGCTAAAATCCCTCACATGATACGGTGAAGCACTGCATGATGCCCTTTATCTATTTATTTATTTTAAATTTTAAATTTAATAAAGATGATGAGGGGCGGATATCATATTGAGCGCCAAAAATGATATTTGGGGCATGTGCTGCGGTCTCTTGCCTCTAAGCGACCTGTGTCTAAAAAGCTATAGAGGATTAAAAACTTAAAAGCCAAAAACTCAAATTCAAAGAAGACAAATATTTAACCACACAGTAGTTAGCCAGTAATAAAAGTTTGGATCAAAAAATTTATTTTAGTTTAAAGTTTGAATTTATAGTTGCTGCTCAAAATTTATATCATTTTTAATTTTAAAAGTTGTAAAATTAATTAAAATATTAATTTTAAAATTTGTAAAATTAATTAAAATATATTTAAATTGGTCTAAATACCCCGCTTGTATATATACATATATTAAAAAAAAACAAAAACAATGATTTATCTTATTTCTCTAATCCCAGTTCAACCCTTTTCAGGTATTCATCTAATTTCTAAATACAATCTGAATTTCAACTACACCGAGTGTTAATAACGCAGAACGCAGTTCAGGGAGCTTGACAACAACTGTTCTTGAGGCGCATCAAAAACGTGTTTCTGATCTTTTCTTAATGATTTTAATATATTAATATAAAATTTTTATTTTATTAAATATTTTAAAAAAATATCTAACCCTACTGGATAGAACACACACTAGGACACGAGGGCATACAGCAAAGCAATCTATAAACATTAAATTGTTTTTTTTTAAAAAACTTTTTTATACAATTTTAATATGTTAAAATAAAAAAATAATATTATTTCTATATTTTTAATTAAAAAATACTTAAAAAAAAAAGCGGTACGCCATAGAACCAAACACAAGTCACCTTCACCTCACTCTTAAATCTTCTCCACCTAAGCCCTCGCTCTCTCTCCCTCCTCGCCTCACTCAATTTTCTCTCACTATGGCAGAACCAGAATCCGACATTTCCGACCCGGTCGTACAAAACCCTAACAATGAAGACGAAGAAGACCTCTACGAACAAAGCGACGAGGACGAGGACGAGGACCTCGAATCCCAAAAGGCGAAGCTCCGAAACCGATTCCAGAATTTCTTTCGCCGAATACAACACGAATCGGTCCCAATTCGTGTTCATGATGTTGTAATCAAAGGAAACACGAAAACTAAAGACGCTTTGATTGAAGCAGAAACGGCGTCGCTTAAAGATGCTTCTACCTTTAAAGAGTTGTTTGCGGCTTCAAGCGATGTGAATTTTAGGTTACAAGCACTTGAGATATTTGATTCGGTGAAGATCACGCTTGATTCGGGCCCGCCGGAGTTGCCTGGGACTGCTAACGTCATTGTCGATGTTGTTGAAACTAAAAGCCCTCTCTTGGGTGAAATTGGGGTTTTCAACAAAGGCGAGGTATACATCTTGAATGTTTTCTTTTTCTAGTTGGAATTGGCGGTGTTTGGGTAATTGAATAATGTTATAATGTGCGTCTTTGTAGCTTCGATTTCTTGTGGTTGATTTTGTTCTAGTGATTGTGAGTGATTTTGATAGAAATGTGGGAAAATTGGTGCTTGTTTAATTGATGACTGAATAACAATGCGCGTCTGTTAAACGGGAAATGGTAACAGTGGCAGGGGGGAATTGCATTTGTGTAGTTGGTTTTGTTTAATATGGTGCTATAATTGGTCACTGTCTAGTGTCTACCATCTAGGTACAAATAAAACGGCATATTTATACTTTGTTTCAATTTTTTGAATTGCGATTAATGATTCGGTGCTGTGTTTAGTTGCTGAAAAACAGGGGAAATAGAAAGATTTTAATGGCTTAACTGGTTTGTGTCATTAAATATCCGTATTAGTGACTAGGTGCATGGAACTGAACATGTCTAGTGTAAGGTGGTTGATGCGGGCTCATAAGGGCATGCATATGTTTAATGTTATAATTCGTATCAGTGGGGATATAGATAGCTGAATATTCTGCATTTGCATAATTATAAAATCTCTACTGAGTTTGATTCACGTTTTTACACTATAGGTTCATTTCTCAAGATTTATTGGAAACTAAGGGGTTCCTGAAATTGTAAGTTGGTTTTGTAGGCTTCATCATCAACATTGGAGGGTACACTCAAGTACAAAAACATATTTGGTTATGGGGATCTTTGGGATGGCACTCTGGCATATGATTGTGACCACAAGGCAGAGGTAAGTGCTGGTGTGTTTTTGCCTAGATTCAAAGGACTTGTGACCCCGGTAACAGCGCGACTATTCCTGCAATCTCAAGACTGCCTAAAGTTTTCCTCTTTCAAAGAGCGATCACTAGGGCTATCTCTTGGCTTATTCTCAACCAGGAACCATGATGTGGTGTACAATCTTGCCTGGCGTACAATGACAGATCCATCACGAACAGCTTCAAGTTCAGTGAGGGGGCAGCTTGGTCATGGTTTACTTTCATCTTTGAAGTACACATTTAAGATTGATAGGAGAAATTCACCTCTGAGGCCAACACGTGGATTTGCTTTTGTTTCTACTACCCAAATTGGTGGCCTTGCACCTGATAGTTGCAGCTTACGATTTTTGCGCCAGGTTTGATACTCATTTCATGTTTGATCTTCTGATTTTCGTAGTAGCTGTTTTATTCAGTTCTTTCAAGCATTTTTCTTTCCTGGCAATGCTGCCACTTTTTGGCTGTATGCAAGCTTGTTTTGACTGCCTTCTTTGCTCATGTCTCCACCTCTCTCCATATGTCATTTGTTTTTATGTAGCTTAGCTTTGTCAGTTTTCTTTTACCATAAAAACTAAATGTCTCTGGTGTTTTGAATCTCAATGTTGTGGGATTGGATCATACTGAAATGTACTCTTGTTTTTCTCTCAGGCCAGCCATTTAGATTCTGGAAAAGCTCTGTTGGTCAACTTTTATTCCTCACAGTTATTGATGGCTTGTAATTTTTATTATCTGTTAATAACACCTTACAACTTTTCTCCCTGCATCTCTGAAACTTTCCCATCCATGATTTTGGCATAGAAAATGATGGCCATCTGCTGTATTTTAATTCAAGCTATGTTTTTGAGGTGTTCTTTTGGCTGTGTTGGGGCTCACTTTGCCTTTTTCCAGGAAAAGCAAACAAATTTTTTACTTCAATTTTTGTCATGCTAACAGATCTAAGTACCAGGCTTTAGTTTTTCCCCAGGTCAACTCAAACTCCATTAATGATAATCAGTAATTGTCTTGCTGCTAGCTTTGTGGGGGATACAGTACATGGATGGTGGAGTCAACTATTCTGCATTGAAATATTTGAGTCCTTTAGTCTAGTAGGCAACAACTAAATGCTTAATGTTGATCCCTTTCACTGGTTAACATTGTCCCCGCTTGGACAACTCTATGCCTACTTGTACAAGCATGGAAGTTGGAAGCACCAAAACTGCATAACTTCTAATTGACAAGCTACATGCCATGCCCACTTTTACCCATTCTTTCCTTTTTTGTTAAGAAAACAATGACAAACAAAGTTCCTTGGCCACTTTTTGTTAGATTTGTAAGGAAAACATATTCGACTACCAGCTTCTTTGTTGAAGAAAAAAGAACTAATCATATTGTTGCTCTCATTCCCATCCTAAAATTTTCTGGTTCCACCAGTGGCTGCCAATACAGGTTTTATCTAGAGGGAAAATACACTATATACACTAATTGTTCAGATGCGGTTCACCATAAAAAACAGAGAAATATATACCAACAAAAAGTCAAAAGAATTTAAAAGAAAATTTTGAATTTTCGTTTGTTGTGTTGAGTATGAAGATTGTCTGGGTTTGAAAACCTTTCTTGTGTACCTTTCTAGAATACTAATCTCAAATAATTTAAATTGGGGAACAAAATAAATGTTCACACAAAAGCTAGTATTTCAATTTGTTTGTCCTAAACTTGAAAGCTAACATGTCATTCTCAACATTTTAAATTCATGCACAAGGCTCTGCTCCACAATCTTTGTTGTTAAGTGGTTAATTAAGCATAGATTAGTTGTTGCATGTTACTTGGGCATGATTCACACCTCTTGTTTCTTGAGCTGTATTTGTTTGATAATGAGCTATTTTTCATTAATAAATTTAATGTTAAGTATGGTTAAGAGCTTCAGGTTTTCAACTGGTCTTCTCTATTTACATCATATATGTATATGTGGTTGTATTTGCTATGTTTTCTATTTTAAAACAAATTGGTCTGCTTTATGCCACTATGTTGATTATACTTAGCTATTGGATACCTCATTAGAATATGAGATGCCTTTTTTTTTGTTCCATCTCCATTACTTGCACTTTTAAATCTTGTGTGCTTTCCATTCTTTTCTTATGTAAAACAGGAGCTTGATCTTCGTTGTGCCATACCTCTTGGATTTTACAATTCTGCACTGAACCTGGGAATATCTGCTGGTGTTGTTTTTCCCTGGGGATCTGGATTTTCAAGCATGCCTTCACCACTGCCAGAAAGGTTCTTCCTTGGAGGCAACTTATCTCCAGTTTGCACTTTGGGTGGTCCAACATCATTATGGGGGTTCAGGACTAAAGGTCTTGGCCCTACTGAGCCTCGAAGACAATTGCAAAAAAATCCAGGTGATGAGAATGCTGATCCTGGAAGGGATTATCTCGGAGGAGATCTTGCTGTTGCTGCTTTTGCAGATTTTTCTTTTGATTTTCCATCGAAGTGGTTAAGTGCAAAAGGAATCCACGGACACCTTTTTGCTTCTGCTGGGAATGTCGACAAACTAACAGAAAATTCATATCGGAATTTTTCTTTGCAAAAGTTCACCCAATCATTCCGTAGCTCCGTAGGAGTTGGAGTTGTTATTCCTACAAATCTCTTCCGAATGGAGGTGGGTAATTTTTTTACTTCTTCATTTTGTACCTAAGCAGCAGAGGACATTTTGGGCTTTAAATTGTAGCTTTTGAGCACAATCCTATTGAAACAGTGGGTAAGTCATCATCAGAAAATTTGAATGTCATGAAAATGTGAGCTATTTCGTCAAGACATTGACCAAAGAACTTAAAGAGCAGTGGAAGGGTTTCTCTCAATGAAATATTTATTCTTGTTATACCAAATAAATGGAATGTACTATTATAATTTGTGCCACTTACATGCTGTTTAGTAACATGAAATGGATGATGGGAATGAAACCATTTTGAAGCTATTTGGTTGAAAGGAATCAACGAGGGATGGAAATGAAGAGTGGGAATGGAAATGAAAATTTATTTATTTATTTTCTTATTCTCATGGGGGAGGTGGGAATGAAAACTTCATTGTGATATCTCCTGTTTTAATCTGTTTTTTTTTTCTTTTATTTATTTCTACAAGACCTCAGTCGGGCATTTCATCTCTAATGAATTTGATTTTATTTCCAGCTGAATTATTGCAACATCTTGAAGAAATTTGACGAGGACCGT
This sequence comes from Populus ilicifolia, assembly GCA_015708895.1. Lineage (NCBI taxonomy): Eukaryota > Viridiplantae > Streptophyta > Magnoliopsida > Malpighiales > Salicaceae > Populus > Populus ilicifolia. The sequence continues at coordinate 2,642,696 of SRLM01000574.1, forward strand.
GGCAAGTCAGGATTCCGTGCCAGCTTTTCTTCTCCATCATAGAATACATAAAGTCCTCCATGCCAGGTGGTAGAGTTTCCTTTTCTTTTCTCCATTTGTTTTTGGCCTTGCGAAGAAAATCACACGTTAGACAGCCTTCAGCCTTCATTTTTTTTGTTTCAAATGTAATTTTGATGGTGGAAAGTCGGCCCGGAAATTTATGGTGCACAGAAAGAGGGAAATAATATGATAACACAAAACATTGACGTAGGCATATTTTATAAGGTATTCCATGAAACCATTGAGTGGCAGAGTATTTAGATCGTTATCCATGCCTTTTGTTGATTGCCTGTCACGACTCGGGAATCAAAAAATCTTTTTTTGTGCTTGAACTCCAGGATTATTCATTTTAAGATGGTCTTTGAATTTGCTGAAACTGTGAAATGTACTCAAGGAGGGTGCATATCTCGGTAATGCTGGCGGTTTTAGCTAGGAGACCTATGAACCTATAAGGAGGGCAGATAGGACGAGTAGTCGTCATGTGTGCTAGACCTGATCTTGTTGCTAGAGGACCTAAGCTCATTATTTTCTTGAAGGGCTTGTAATATGAAGCAGGAAATTTTGATGAAAGAAATTCCAATAAAGGGGAAGTAGATTGATACAAAATATAAAAGATGCGGGTAGCAGGCCCAGCCTGAGATGGTAGGCTTCCAGGGAAATACTAGACCTGGCAAGTCTAAATTGAATGGCCGAGAAATTCACGATGTACCGTGGTCAGACAGCCGCCTGACTTTGTATGAGAATGGACTGTGTCCTTTTAAGCTGGGCTTTCTTTTGAATGGCCCAATTAGCGACCAGTTTCCCACTTTTTCACAATAAGCTGTGTTTTAATGATCTTCAATCCCAGAACTTTCAAGTGAATTAGTTCAACACTCGATTCTTGAGTATATGAGAAGCTGAAGGAAGACGAAATCATCACTTAATATGGAGTCCAATAGCAGTTTGAGGGAAGGTACGTCTTTATATATGACCAATGCTTTTAATCTCCTGCCTCTTTCCTTTATTTTTTTTTCTCCGCAAAGGTGACGAATTCATGCATGGTCCATTGAGGTTATAGTCAATCGAAGATGATAATTAGTGAATGGGGAGTTATAGATTCTCCTGGGGTTGAGATGAAATGGTTCTACTGTAGACATAGCTAGGCTTGCAACGTTTCGCTTGTCAAAATTAACTTAGCTGATTTTGGCAGTCAATTATTGTTTAAAAAAGGCAGTCAATTTGCGCCAGACCATGGTGAATCTCTTGCTGGCACATTCATTTCGCACGGTCCCCTCTTTAAGGACTTGAATCTAATTTTTCTGTCAAAAAGGGACTCCATGAGGTTACAAGGTCATTGAACTAGAGCCAGCAGTTTCTCCGTCAATCAAACCCATGTAGAGGAAGCCAGCTCTATATAGGATCTGCTACGTCAAGAAGCAAGACCTAATCTGAAGAGACCATCGGGAAAATTAATGATCCTCACTGGATTCCAAACTATACTTTCAATTGTTGTGTGGAGAAGAAAAGAACTGCGAATCACTCTCGGCATCTCCATCTCTCTCTTTCCTTCTGTTTTTGGTCTTCTTTTTTGAATGGGGCCTGTCTAGCTATAAAAAAGTATAAATTACCTAAATCAAACTAGTTAGTAACAGCCTAATTGACTAATAAAAAAGGTAATTTCACTCCTTTTCCTGCAGTAACTAATTAATGGCCCGACAATGGATGTTAACATGGTGCTTGAAGAAGTGCTAGTTCTTTCAACTTTAAAAGAAGAAGAGAGAAGTGCTAGTTCAACGTTGCAAATTGCTATCACAAGATTCATGCAACTAGCCTATATTACTAGGGAAATACAAATGACGGTAATTTGTCACGGCCGTCGTAGTGGTGGGGAAAAAAAAATGCTTGAAAGGAGACAAAACATGCCTGTGAGGTCAATTAGCATATTCTGCATAGTGCAAAATTAATGTTCGATATTATAAATTTCCTTTCAGTCCATGCATGCGTTTCCCATGTGAAGGCAACTCAATCAATTAATTAACTAGCGTTTTCTTCTGCTTAATCTAACACAATGTTAATTAGTAAGCATATCCCATTTCACAACGTCAGGAACTTCCATCTAAACTTGACCAGTTGTTTGATTGTGACCACCTTTAGGAATCGGATGGTATTCATAATTAAGCTGATCATGGATCAATTATTTGACCAGTGATGGTATTGATGCTTGTGAAGTAAGGCTTTCCATGTATACAAAAAACTTAATACAATGAGGGAACAGTAGTTGTTATGCTCTTGTTTGAACGTGAAGCTTTCGTTGGTGAAAAACCTGAAAGGGCAGCAGGTGTCGAATATGGTCGCCATATCGCATACATAATGTTGGCAATATTACATCATGCATGGACTCTACATGATGATGATGATGATCATCATCATTGAATACAGTTGTGTGTTGCATATGTAGCCAGGAAAAAGACAGACATCCTCGTTCTCAAAGGATGGTAGATCCGCATTAATAGGTTCACGTATTCTCATGCACAATAGAAAAGTAGATTAAAGAAACAGTGGGCAAATAGAAGAGAAACAAAGGTCCTGTTGCGAGTTGACTTCACAGGTTAGGTGTTCGATGCCGAAGCTCTTAGTCCCAGACCCAACCTTTTTCTAGCTTTATTTTAATAGTTCTCACAGGAAAACCAGCCTATACGATTGCTAATGATTTAGAAATGATCTGCACACACACATATATTTCGAAACAGCATCTGTTAATTAATTATCCTTTTTTTTTTATTGGATGCTAGCCAGCAGGAGCATTGATCTCTTAGAATTTCTTATCAAGTACATTTCATTTCATCTGATATGTTGTGATGTGATTCCAAACTCTCCTAGGAAGAAGTGAACAAAAACATGGCGACACCTAATTTCTTTTGAACTAATAAGTAATTGCTAGGCATTTATTACTCGGAGGTAACAGCATGCCTTTAAGTAAGACTTGAATGAGACTAAAGTTTAACTATGTATTAATTATGCAACAGACCGCAGCCTGCAAGTAACTCTCGCTGCAGGTTGAACATATCAGACAATCTGGTTGAATTGATTTTTTTTTCTTTTTATATTTATATAAACAATTGATCAAGTTCATCCTTAATAAACTCATTTTAGCTTTGTTTTTTTTTTTCTTAGATCAAAGTTGAATTGACTCCTTAAATCTGGCAACAGATTTTATCAAACGTGCACCGGCCCAACAAGTGAGATCCGAGCCCAACCATTGTAATTAAAACTATATATAGATGGATTAATTTTAAGGTTTTTTTTTTTTCCATTCAAAAACATTCTTAGTTACGCCCCCACTCCTAATAAATTTAATTTCGACACCAGCCAGCTACATCAAAAGATGACTTTGCCAAAAGAAAGCACTGGCTCTTGGGCGGTGGTTTCTCTCAGGACCCTCGTGATGCTGGGTATTTTTTATTTTTTTTAGCAAAAAGAAAGTAGAAAAATCTTTAGTTAGGTTAATTATTTGTCATGTAAAGGTTTCATTACATATACACGTAGCATCTAAATGAAGTTAGAGTGCACGAGGATAGAATATTAGGTTTCCCGCAGAATTAATACTATGTGCTACTTTTCCTTTCATGTCAAAACCTGAAATTAAATGGTTCGTGTGGGTGAAATCAAGTGCAATTTTCTTGAACATCGAGTCACTTGTTAAACGATGATGATCTTTTGACATAAACTATAAAAAATCATAAAACTATCGCGGCCTATAACCACCTAAAAACAAATTATTTATATATATATATATAAGATATCATGTTTTTATTTATTTATTTAGTATATCCAAGGGTTCTAATGTTGTGGATATTGTTCTCATTAATTATTTTACAATTCATAAGATATACTGCTATGCCCTCCTTTAATCCAGACTTTAATTCAGACTTCATGTAACAACAACAACAATAAAAAAAAAGTTATAAACAATATGAAACTATAATAAAACTTCAGCTATCAACTTAAAATTTAAAATTTTGAATTGATAATTTTTTTAAATATTGTAATATAGCATTTTTTACTAAGTGGACAAAAATTCTCTTCAAATTAAAATTAAATTTACATATAAAAAAGTGTAAATTAATCTATGCAAATTCCAATCCTAATAAGTGTAAGAATTTATTGCTAGCTTTTAGTTTCCATCAAATAATTGTTAAAGATACTTTACGTTATATAATTCTTTTTTAATTTTTCCTCTTTAATTGACTGTGATAACCCACAAGTTTAGGACAAACAACACATAGGCCGAGTGATTATTGTATACATACATTTTTGTTTTTTAGAGAAGTTGGAGTTTTTACACCCACATGCATGCTGTTGATCACAATTATATTTTAAGTGGGATGAAAGTGAGAGAACTTAAACAAAATTAAATTAAATTGAAAAGTCATATATATACACACTCAATCATTAAATTAAATAACGGAGGGAAACTCGGGATCTTGAGACACAGCTAGCTTGTCATAAAGCCCTGTATATCTATCTAAATTTGAAAATGAGTTTTTGTTTTGGTTTTGTATATTAATTTTCTGGTTGAATGGACTATTCGACAGGACCCTCCGATGGAACTTGTCGACCGCATCAAAATGCTGCCTAAGTCTAAATTTTTCTGATTGAGTGGACTATGCAGTTTGATTAAATTACAAGATCGATCGTTTTTCAAATGAAATTCAAGAACTAGATTGGTATGGAAGCCAGACATCACAATAATCAAATCGATTCTTTTGTTAGAAAAGAAAATCCTTTCTTTTCTCAATAATCAAATCGAAGTTGAAGGCTGAGGACGTAATTATTGGAGCTAGGAACTCTTGACACTAGTAATTAATTTTACTTTTGTGCACAGAATTATTCTACTCTCTTTTCATCATTAATTTTCTCAAGCCAATGTTGCTCGCCCTGATCAATTATTTCTGGACTCGCGCAGAATATTCATCTATCTATAATTTGAGAGGGAGGCCCCTCCGAGACAGAAAATATGCTAAGCAATTCCCATCAATTGGATTTGACAAGGAAACCAAGAAGTACAAGAACCGAGCAACAAATTATTTTATGGAAACTCTAATGCCAATACTGACAACTGTCATCTTTATAGATTCAAATACGGTAATGTTTTAATTGTTATTAATTTGATCTAATATAAATTTGAAGTTAAATTAAAGTTAATTAGCCACTGCCTTAAACCGGATGAGGTATCCATTCTCCTTCCTTTTAAGAAACTACGATATCAGGTCCACTAGTACAGTAGTTTTCCTATTCTACAAATACTTGTATTAAATTCATATAATCACGGGCCCGAATCTTATACCCCATAATTTATTAATTAAAATACTAAAATGAAATATTTCCTTACAAAATTAAGTTGAAGAAAGATGATAAGTCTATCAATTTTAAAACATTATAAAAAAAATTATATATAATTAATTAAATTCAACTCATGCATGCGGAGACGCGCAGCTAATTTTGAATAAAGATGGGAGTCAAGGCAGTAGTTAATAGTTATAATATCCTTTTAGACTTGCTAGCTCTAGTCTATTTGGGTCTTTATTTAGTTCATTTCCTCACTAATATATCTATATATATATATATATATATCCTGCAGTTTTATAATGTTTTTTCAATTTTCAAATGCTGGCCCATGCCAAAACCGGCCGTAAGGTCAGGAGGGAGCACATCCAATCGAGTTGTTGTTCTTAGTCAGCGAGTGACCATCGCTCAAGTTTCTTGTAACTATATGGCGTTCCGAGCTTTGTCTAGCTAGTTATCTTCTTAATCTAAATATTATCTTTGGGCATTTAACTTTCATAATCATGATCTTGGAACAATTTTCCTAAACCAACTCCCAGGCCGAATTCCATATCTGACATTCTATATGTTTCAAGAGAGGCAAAGTCTATGGCTGACAACCTTGCTTAACAAGGGGTGAATAGAGTGTGAGTTTCAGGCTTGGATTTGAAACTGGTATGGCTCCTCTCCACAATTTGCTTCTTCTAGGGTATTATTGTTCATGACTACTGTTGTGCATTAGGTTATGGAAATGACAATTGCCAGGAGATTGAAATGAGAAGGCCTAGCTATCTGTTTGTTTTAATTGTATGCTGGATTTATAAAACTCACAACCCTTTGGGATGCTTGTCCAGCCTTTAACAGGCTTTATTTTGCTTGTAAAAATAATAATAAAAAATCCATATCTGACATGGGTTCTTGATATTGCTAATAATTGAAAATAAATAATATCTTAACTTTTATAGAGGACGATTCTCCGATCAAATTATAACTAAACCCGGTATGGTGATTCAATTGGCATTTTTTCTTTCCGGCGTACAAATTAGCACATCGCACTTGCATATCTGAGAAAACTCATCACCAATTGGTTCTCAGTGTTATTTTTCTTTGCGGCGTGCAGATAGTTAAACACTTTGCGGTATTTTTAGTTTCTTTGAACCTTGACAGAGAGAGTGAAAGAGCATCTTTTTCCAAATTTCTTGTCGTTTTAGTCCTCTTATGGCTCTGATACAAGCTAGCTCTCTTATGCGCTTGCCTCGGATTACTGGTAATGTTCTTTAGGCCCTTCTTACTCTGCACTGTCAGATCAAGGGAAGGAATGAGAAGAATAGCCTTTTCCAACTCACTCTTACCCTATTAGTAGAACTGCTAGTCTTCTAAGCCTGTTAAAAGTGTTCAAATAACACGAACATTCTCTTGTCCAAGTGCCCCGCCAATTAGAGCAGTCGAGTTTGGCGTGGTTTTCGTTAGGTGTGGATTCTTATAATTAATTTGGAGTAATATGTCAAGATTAATATCATAATTAACAAGAGAATTAGGGCGTAGCAAATGTAATCCTATACTCACAAAGACCCAAGAGAAATCGAAGAGTTGTTGACATGGGTGCCAGGGTAAGGAGTCTTCGATAAAGAAAGACAAAACCCGTGATTCTCGACGCAAAGCCAGTACGGGGGGGCATGCATTTTTCCAAGTTAAGTTGTGTGTGATGACTGATGAGTGACAGCCAGCAAAGTTCGATAGGGATATCCTCCATTGATTGATGAGCTATGGCATTCTTTTTTGCACACATGCGCATAATGTTCAGCAATTTTTCTTGCCTTAATTTCTCTCCTATATATCATTAATTTGTAACAAACGCAGCATGCCTTCCTCGATCTACGAGTCACAGGCTGACCATATGAGCATAACTTTTTCTTTGAGAATTAATGCCATAAAGAAACCCTTTCAAATAAGTTCATAGAAAGTCCATTACATTATGCATCATTAGAGGTCCCAATTATATAGAAACATGAGTTTAAAGAATAGAAAAAAAGAAAAAGCTACTTCTATGTATCATATTATGCTGTCCAAATTCACCGAGCCTCGGCAATTAATGAACCATGCTAAAAAATAAACTATGACTCAATTATTTAGATATAGAGTGTGTGTGTGTATAAATTTACTTATTATATTTTTTAACTTGTGATTCTCACAGCCATTGTTCAATTGTTTTTTATAGTATTTTTTAAAAGAGTTATTCAAGCTGATCATGAGTATATACTCTCTTTTTTTAATCAAAATTTGATAAATACAAAATATTTTGAAGAAGAATTATAAATCCAAGCTATTGTACATGCTAAATGCCATTCTCCACGCACACGTATTCAATTATCTATCATTCATTCATTCATCTACATGCATACATACATGGTATAATAAATGCATGACAAACTACATTATATATGCATGTATGTCATAAATAAGTATAAAAAGTAGACAAGCTATTAGCAAGACAGTTCAAAGAGTCAGCTAGAGCTACATATCCAAGGGCTAGGGTTTTGAATTCCAAGTCTTGTAAATATTAATTATTATTACCGATGCTTATCTGATTTTATTCCTAAAGTGTGTGTGTGTGTGTCTATATATATATATCCATTTCCTCTGCCCTGAGGTAAGAAAGATATTGAAACTGAAACATCAAAAGTCATTTTATAAGACCACACTAAAATTCCTAATCACTGTTTCTTGATCATTCACATAGAATTGATAAGGAAGACAGCTAAGCTAAGAAAGATGAAGGGAAGTGATCGTTTTGAAGGCTCTAAGTCAAGCTATTCTGACGAAAAAGTTGGACAAGATGAAGGTGATGAGGAGGAGGTGGATGGAATTAATTTTAAATCAAAAAATGAAGGACAGAGCACAAGCAACAGCTCAATTGAAGAAAATAAAAAGAAGGCAGCTAACGGATCCTTTCGGCAATATATTCGTTCTAAGATGCCAAGGCTCCGATGGACGCCGGATCTTCATCTTTGCTTTGTTCATGCTGTTGAAAGACTAGGAGGACAAGACAGTTAGTACTTGGTTACAACTCTAGTCATCTTCTTTTTTCTATTTGGTTTTTTTCGTTAAATGATTTAATTTGTTCTTGTTCATTGATAACGGGAGAATTCTAAGAGGAATTTGCTTCTGATGGGTGGCATTAACTGTATTGATCTGTGCAGGAGCAACACCAAAGCTTGTTCTTCAGATGATGAATATTAAAGACCTTAACATTGCTCATGTGAAAAGCCATCTTCAGGTATTTTCATCTATGGTATTACACAAGTAACAGTGTTTATTGATGTATTTAGCCTGATTTCCCTAATTAATTTTGCGCATGTATTGTTTGGTTAGATGTACAGAAGCAAGAGGAGTGAGGATCCCGGTCAAGGTAAATTATTCAGTGATCCTTTTCTTTTTATCAAAGAAGTAAGCTTTCCTGTGCAAATAGAGAAAGAATTAGGGTTTCTCTAGGGGGTTGTACTCTCCCTGACTTGGGAGATATTCTTGATAGGCCAAGGGCTTTTATTCGAAGGCGGGGATAACCCTATCTGCAACCTTAGGCAACTTGCCATGCCACAAGATTTCAATCAAAGATCTCCTTTCAATTTAAGGTATGGAAATCTTTACTCCTTATACTCCTACTCCAATAATTAACCAATTTGAGATTCTAATAATTGGTATATCCTAACTATGATCTCTTTCTCTCTCTCCCTCTTTCTCCCGCCTTCAAGATATGGAGATGCTTCTTGGATAGGTCATGACCACATGATGTGCAGTGCTTATATGGGAGGAACTGCACTCAATAGAGTCAAACATGGACTGTATGGCTCAGTAATTGGATGTAACAATCACAATTCACTTAATTATGGTTCGAGCGTCCACATTCCTTCTCTGAATGGGAAAGTTACAGGTAGAACTCATCAATCTCTTGAAGCGGTCCAGTTGTTCCAAGTATCCCAACAGAATGAAATTACACCCAACTCAATGGAGTCCGATTTCATAACCAAGTTGCAAGAGAGATCAGGAATATTAGATCAAGTGGATTTTTTGAACACCTCTAGTTGCGCTGACAAAAATTGGAGAACAATTCAAGAAATGCAAAAGGGTTTAAAGAGAAAGACTTTGGATCCAGATTGCAACTTGGATTTGAACTTGTCACTGAAACTAGCGACAAAAGATCATGATGAACTTGAAAAGTTTGTGGAAGGTTGTGAAGTTGATGGTACTTTGTCTCTTTCGTTGTCCTCATCCTCATCCTCAAAGCTTGGCGGATCGATGGAAGGAGATGGAAGTGGGAAGCATGCAAGGATGGCAAGTACTCTAGATCTGACTTTATGAATGACACAATTCTGAGTGAGATCTTGAGGTACTTATTTTTGCAGTTACAACATGCTTAAAGATAATTTCCTTACCTGCATACAAGGTAATAGTAGTCATTATTTGATCTTTTGTTGTTTTTTTGTTAATTTGTTTTGTATGCAAAATCACAAGCTAGTTGTAGGCTTTAGTTGGTGTTACCAATGAATAGATGAGTATTTTTAGCATTACAAAGCATGCACATTGGGTTCTGGGAATTGTTTTCTGATCAGTGAATATATGTATGTATGTATAGGTCTCCAATAATTTAGCAACTCTTGCTAGCTACCTTTCAAACAAAATAAAAATAAAAATGACATTGAACTACTCAAATCATATGAATGGAAATCGTTTAATTATGTTATCTTTACATATCTATAGCTATGTTAAACTCTTTCTCTGTATTCTTGTAAGCCAACAAGTATAGTGGATAGAGTAAAAAGTAGTTTTTTTAGTTACGTTAATCCAGGGGACATGCATTTACACTCTGTTTATTTAGGGGGCTCTGACAAGTAACATTTAGGGGCTTAATATCTCCACTTTCCACTTTCTTAATTTGTAAAGCCAATTAATTTTCAACAAGAGCCACAAACAAAGCGAAAATCGCGCGCACCCATTGTAAAGTAACGAAAAAAAAAAGAAGACCCTATCTAGTGATTTTACTTCTTTTTAATTTTCTAAACATAAATGTTTCCCAAATCCTTCTTATAATTTAGGAAGTGAGATAGATAGATTCGTGTGTGTGTGTGTGTGTGTGTGTGTGTAATCTAAATGTTACTGAATTTGGAGAAAATTAATTCCAGAGGGAGCTGGGGATGATTTTCCATTGGAATATAGATCAGCGCTTTTCGCGCTGTGTTGATGAAGATATCTGACCAGTTCCTATACTGGAAAACCAATAACGACTAATGATGCATGGAGATTGGAGAGACAGAAGAGTTAAAAGACAAACCTCTGTCTCACATGCAAGTAAACATAAACCATAAACAGTAGGGCAGTATGTACGAGTCTGCGTCTGCGTCTACTCAGCAAGTAACATAACTAGTTTCCAATTATTCGTGTTTGGTTTTTCAGATATTCATAAATGCAGAAATTGTTGAGTCTGAAGACAATCTTAACATTTCACGAGATCAAGCTTGTGGCAAGATGGTCTTCTAATTAAGAAATAACATTGAAATCTTAATACGAAGGAGAAACAATGTTTTGCCATTCAATGCTTTTCCTTAGCTTTTTCAGTAGCCTTTCTTCAACAGTAATTAAGCAAGATTAGTTTCATGATAATTGCTGTTTTTGTGCAGAAAATAAGTGTAGAACGAATACGGATAGTATAAAGAATGGAATAGAAAATCTATAAGAAAACTAAATTCTGGATATTGAAAGATAAGGATTCGCTGTTATCATCATCAATGCATCCCCCCCNAGTATTCAATGCTTGAATGTGTTTTGAAGAGAATTTGGATTTTCTTTTTTTGGGATTTGATTCTGGGTATCAAGTTGATTGATTGGAATTTTTTCCTCGTGACAGAAAGTCAAGGATAATGTGATTGAACGGGTGTAAAAGAGTATAGAGTGTCAGATTTAAATGTGGTTTGCTTTGAAATTTCGAATTTACGTTCAGGAATAATAATTTCATTCCACAACCTTAAACTCGTGTCCCAGATTCAATACGCAGCCCGATGAGTGGTTCGCCATAAATTTGAGTTGTCTCACAGTCATTTGAAAAAACAAATTCGTGTGTGTGTGTGAGCATATATCTTCATCGCAATCCAATTTTATATGAGGCTCGGCTTTGCTTAAACCACTTGGATTTTTCTTGTAACCGCGTGGAAAAAAAACACTTAAATTTTTCTTTGCAAATTTTTGAGCGCTCTCTATCTTTCCAAGCACGATCTAGCGCAAAGACATGCATGGAGTTTTCTTTTATATGACCTCGAACCGGAAAGGGACATGGTAATTGTTTACTTAATGATGATCCAACATGACAACATTAATTCGAATCCCGGAATACGTACACACACGCACACAAGAATTCTCAGCAAGTTAGCGTGGTATAATTTTGAAAGCAAAATAGTTACATTAAATACAATCCAAATTAAAGAGCGAGATTGCTTTAGATGGTGGAAGGTGGAGGTCTTTACAAAGGTAGGTGAGTATGAAAGACACAATATATGCTGCTATATTTATGATTGGGCAACGCTTCCATTTTAATTTTTTTTTTTAAAAAAAAATCATACGGGACTGAAGAAAAGGATTAATCAATTATTGGTCGAAGACCTCGAAGAAAAGAAAATTATGGCCAACGCCTAACAAGATTCCGAAGCACTATCTGTCAAGATATATGATGGTAATTAAGAATATAAAACGCATGTGCTAGCTGCTTCAAATTATAAGAAGACAAGCCGAGGAGCCCGCACTTGCCGCGGGACAGTGTTCATTGTCTTCCGAGTTTTTTTTTTAGCACGCATCAAAGTGTTTTTTTTTTAAAAAAAATGATATACTATATGCCATATGCCTCAAGAAAAGAACTGGAAAATTGAATAGCAAAGAAAGTAATATATAGTCGGAAAAGAAGAAAAGGCTTCCTAACATGATACTACCGATTATTTAATAATTATAATTTCCTTATGGCCAGTTAAAACGAGACCGACCAGCCTCACTTAAAGCTAAATAAGAAACTAAAATTAAAACCTTACCGAATGCTGCTTACCCTGAAGTGATCTGAAATTGTACTTTTTCGAGGAAGGCTCGGAGAAAATATTCCTATCTGAAAGCAGTAGACTTGGGCCCGCGGGAACTGATGAATTTACAGTAACTATCAAGTCAAATTTGGGCCTGTATGGCAGTAAACAATACTTTGCCCAAATCTAGGTTAGGTCCATCCAGGCCTGTGTAGGCCGGCGACAATCCATTGCAAGTAAGATAACGAAAAGGGCGGAAAGAACTATATGCTTCAAACTATTGAAGAACACTCCAAACGTTGTCTAATTCAGAAAACAGGCATTGAAAGTGACAGTTTTCAAAAAGTAAGGATTATTTCTGACGGTGCTTATCTGGGTTCTTAATCATGTCCATCATGGGATTATAGATGTCCATATACGCAGTGCTTGACACTTGCACGTTGAAGCATGAGTTTGCTGGGTAAGAAACTGCCTTCTGCCAATTGCATCGGCAAGCACCCATTCGATGGCAGACCCACCACCGTCAACCTACGCTCTCCCGCATTGGATAACCTTTGTGGTTTCCATGATTACAATAAAGATATTAAGCAATCGTAAAAATATGAAACATGCCTCAAAAGCCACGCTTCAAATTTAAACTTAACATGCAAATTAAAATCCAGAATCCAAAATCCGTTTGGATAAAATTGATCCTTTTTGTTTTTTGCAGTTGATCACATATGAGCATTCAAACCATCCTGGGATTCATACATGTGTTGCGTCTGTGCACACTTACATATGATATGCTTTTGTATATTAAAATAGACTGCATTTATACAGTTTGATGTTTTACAAGACCGTTATTCTCGACTTGCTGCATGCTACTTTCTGAGGTCATTTTGTCACAAGATGCCAGCCTCTGTCCAAGTAGGTGTCCATGTTATGTAGTTTTTAGTCTACTGGGAAAGCAGGAGTGGTGTTTGCTTTTGTACCGTAGAAAAACTTCGAACTTCGGAGATCATACAGTTATCTTGGTCAATTTGCTCTGGCACACGGGTCCCAAACATGCACATCGCTTTTTGGTTTGTCCAGATTTAGGTGACATAGGTGTAGGGAAAACTATAATGAAACTCATGATGTCCTGTTGATTTTTACGTGAAAATCAGCTTGTACTGCTTTATTGAGGCATTTAATAATCAAGCTGCACCGATATGCTTTTTATTTGACACCGGTCTGCAAGTCCGTTTAGAAACATATATAATGGATGGAGGTAGCTGGCACTGGAATTACAAGATAAATGTCGCTCATATTTAGTTAGAATTGGTAGAGATGTAAAAGTTGACAGTCGTTCGCAATATGAATCATGGTTCACAAATGAACTGGAAAGCTCACCTTTGTAGTATTTACTGGTTAAACACAAGCTAAACCATTTGCTCATAGGATCCTTTTTGCAGTTATGCTTTGAATTAGAGCCTTGTAAAGCCTGCAACGTATCGGCTAGCTCTTGTAACTTTCTTCATTGTAAATACACTTTTTTCCCTTCTGTGATATAATAATGTACATCCAGTGTAGAAACAATGTAAGAATTCAAGCAATAAAAGTACTATTTCCATAGTTGTAAAACTTGGTAAAGCCCAATAAATCAACTCGATGACCCATCAGCCCGAGCCTGAGCCGGGTTTTACCTCGAACCAATTTTTTCTACCAATATACTGTCATTTTATTTTTTTATTTTTCAAAAATTATAGCTTGGGTTAACCCATTGACTAAGGGGTCAACCTGGACCTTATGCCAGGTGAACCCCAGGGTTGGATCTTATAATTGCGCATATCTCTCTTTTTACCTTCTTTTCTTTCCATGAGAAAATGAATTGAATTGGTTTATAGTTAATTATTTTTGGAGTTCCCACCCGAGGGTTATGCCCTTTTCTATTCCAGATTGAATTATATTTGATTCTAACATCAGCTACTGTAGGTAAATCGCAAGCCTTTCTGGTATATATGACGAGAGAACCAAAGAAAACATCAAAAAAAAAAGCGCCGTGGGTGCTGCTGAGACAAAGCTATGGGGAGGATTGAAGTGATCGCAGCGAAGAATTGATCTCATTGTGAACTGACCAGTACCAATTGTTTTGAGTGCATCTTTGGAGTTTACTTTCGCTTGTTCAAGCTGCCTGAAAACTAATTTTTACTACAGCTTTCAATTCAACTCTTTAATTAGATTTGCTGCTGCTCTGGTTTCTGAGTTTCATCAATTTGAAAATTGAGCAACTTAACCTGATATTTCTTTTTATATCCTTACACAAAATGCACCAACTCTAAAAATTGTAACAGCTCGGGATTAGTACATTTGATTTTATGGCAGGTAGTTTCTGAGCCAGTGTCACGAGGATGAAAGCTATGAAGGTTGAAGGAAATCGGCATGTTTCGCATTGAAACTTCCCTATTTATTCTTTTTGGTGCAAGGTGCGTGTGAAGGACGATTTACAAATTTGTAGTGCAAGTTCTTTCAAATGAAGCTTTGAGAGTAAACTACAGTAACAAGTGAACACGAGTATAATTGTATGATTTCCAGAAATTTACACTCTTATTGTATGTTCTCTTTCTCTTTTTAAACAACCGGATTGTGGGATTGGGAACAGCACCTATTCAGTAATCTGACCAATGCATCAGCTTTTCTTCTGGCTTTTAGAGAACCATCTGAGGACAAGCTTTGAAGGGAAGGAATACTTCTCGGATTTATTAACAGACACCTTGCAAACTCCTCTCCTCCATCTTTGCACAGCCCCAGCAACAGAGTTATCGAGCTCTCCTTCCCTTTGGTGGATCCAAATCTCAAGATATCTATAACCATAGGTATAAGAATTCTGCTCTGTCTTATCTCCTCCAGTCCTTCAGAGCAACCCGAAAGCAAAACCAGCAATGTCAAGGCATCATCTGTTATGCCTGCCTTGTCATCCATCAATAATTCAATGAGCAAAGGAACTGCCCCAGCAAAAACAACACTTGCCTTGTTAGCATTATAGACTGATAGATTGAATAGTGCACTTACAGCATCCTTTTTTCCAGTTGCTGTGCCTTCTCTAAGAAGCCCAACCAAGGCTGAGAATGCTCTAGGACGGGTGCCTATTGTCACCTTACAATCGCTTATGATCGATAGGCTAAAGATTGTTGCCGCTGCATTTTCTCTTGCCTCCGTAGTTTTCCCTGATTCAAGAACATTTATTATGCTGTCAATTGAACCAGCAGCCATAATTAATATCTTGTTGTTGTCGAATATGGAAAGGTTAAGCAAGGCAGTGACTGCATTTTCTTGAATTCTTGGATCAGTGGAACTCAGTAATGTCACCAGAAAGGGTATGGCTCCTGCCTCAGCAATTATCCTGCGGTTATCCATTCCAGTCTTTGCTAATAATCTCAGCTCATAAGCCGCCTGCCGTTGAATTTCTGGGGATCCCATTGCTAGCTTACCTACCAAAAACTCAGCTGTCATTTTGACTGCATCCATGGCAGCTTTTGTAGGAGAAAAGTGTTCAGTAGCTTTCTCACTTAATTCGCTCTTGCTGCTGCTTCTCTCAAATTTTGAGTAAGACGAAGTTGAATTCTCTATTAACGGGACATTGTTATCTTGGCACCACTGATGCACCAGACCCTTCAGTGCATAATTAGGTATCAGGGCCCTGTGAATTAGTCTTTTCCCGCTCTTAGGACATGTATGATGCCCTGAGTTGATCCACTGAGCAATTGAATTGCGATCGTAAGTGTGCCCAGATGCAACTATCACAGGGTCTTTCATCAAGTCAAGGGAAATAGGGCACCGGAATTCATCTGGTATATTTGAAAGTATTGACTGAGAAGATGAAGAAACATCTTGATTTCTATTCAAGGACGCAGACAGCTGCTTGAAGTTTTCCTTGATCTCCTCTCTATGTCTGTCAATAAAAATCACGGACTTGGAATATGTTAGCAGAGAGATGAGATTGTTTATATTGGAAACCACAATCAATCCTCCCGTGCCTGCCTGCTTCTCCGCTTCTGCCTCAAGCTTCGAAATTTCTTCTTCATAATCCAATTGACTTCTCAAACCAATGCAGCTGAAAACTTCTTTCACTTTGACAAAATCAACGAATCCCTTGTTCCTGCTGTTCTTCTGATTGTTGCTGGCCATTATTTGTAGAAGCTCCTCTCTTCTTAGAAGTTCTTGAGGGTCAACAAGCAAATCAACCCTCTTTGCTTGCTTGTGAAGAAGTTCAACTTGCTCTCTTGTGTCGGTGCTTAAATTAAGCAAATTTAAAGGAAGAATATCAAGTGCCCCGCCTATCTCCTTCACTAGCGCATGGAATTGATTAGATAAAAACTCTGTCTGTATAAGAGCCCAAAGAGAGCTACCACCCTTGCACCGTTGAATCAAAAGCTTGACTCTTTGGATCACAGAAAAGAGCTCGGTGAGACACAGGAGGGAAGATGGAGGAAGTGGGCTATTTGTTTCCCTTATATCTTCAAACAAAAAAGAAAGAAACTTGATCCTCCTTATCATGGTTGAAATGTTCCTAAACTGTAAAAGAGGATGCTTTTCCACTGATGCAACTTCACTGGATATATGAATCAACGATTTCATCAAAGACCCAGTTGGCATTAAACCTGGGGAGATCATGATAGGAGGAAGAACTGCATCCATGGCCTCTTACACTCTTTGAGTTGAACAGTTCTTGTTCATTTTTATTATCAAGTCGAAGCTCCTAGTTACGAGTTAGATCACTTGGAGGAGCTGTCTTCCCTCTGATTTTCAGCTACCACGAAAATATTAGATTATTTGCATGCATTCTTTGCTGTGTCCTTTTTGTACAGTCAACATAAGAGACAACAGGAAGGATAGTGGAAGAGGAACGGGGACTTGTTGGGATGCTGCCACTTGGAAGAAGCACAGGACTCAGTGGGTTAGTTGATATTCCCCAGCCATTTTAATATACATTCAAAATGAGTTGCATTGAACAAGCATCCTTAGTCGCTTGCAAATACGTGTGTCCAAATTTTGTGTGTCTGATGAGGTAGCTAATTTGAGGCTAGGAGGCAACTACACTGACTTAATTACAGATTTTTAAGCACTGCAACTTGGCCCTTTGTAAATTGGCCACACAATGGATTCTTTTTCTTATAATCATTTTATTTCGCTCTTGATTGCCTCAGAATAAGTTCACCTGAAGGAAGTAATATAACGATATTTAACTAACGTATAATTAGAACAATGCTTCAAAAATTATGTGCTGCGAATACTTCTTTTTTTATTAGAAAAAAAAAAGACAAGAAAAATCAACGGAGGATGCTTGTGTTGATCTTATCAATATACTTCGGAGATCCCGTCTTAAATTTTATACCCACAAAAAAAAAAAAACCTGGGCGTGATATAAAAAAAAATAAAATTCTGGTGAGTGCCAGGTCAGTTAATAGAGAAGTAACAACTAGCTAGGGTATCCCACGGTAGACAAAAACCAATGGACTGGGTAAAGAAAAACACGTGAGCTTTAGCTAGTGGTAGCGCAAATTAAATAAGAGCCTTTAGCCCCCACAGCCCCCGTTGTCTGGACTGGGCCAGCACTGGTCAAGGAGAGCATCACGTTTATTTTTTATTTTAAAAATATTTTTATATTTTTTTAAATTAATATTTTTATGTTAATATTAAAAATAATTTAAAAAAATAAAATATTTATTATTTTAATATATTTTTAAATAAAAATTACTTTAAAAATATTTTTTATTAATCAGATAAAAAATCTCTTTGATAACTAGTAGCTCATAATCAGTAAGGCGCTTGTTTTTTATTTTCTTATCTCATATTCAGATAAAGATATAATGAAACTTTTCACATGACCATGCACTTGAATCACTTGACATTTCATGGATGGTGTCTCAGAGTTTATTTGGCATTATGATTATTTTTGTTATTGTGATTTTAAAAAAATAATTTAATAAAAAGTGTTTTTTGTGAGATTTGTTTTAAATTTTGACGTATTTGGTAAACTATAGTTGAAATTATAATCGAAAAAAATAGTTTCTTGTATTTGATTAATATGCTTTTTGTAAGAGGTTTAATTGTAAAATTATCTAAAAGGACACACACACACAACAAACTATTTGCTATTCTATAGCGTACAAATCTCATATATGAAAGCTTTTGTGATCCTCAAACAACTGAGCGAGGTACAATATCAGGTAAAAAGTCATCTGGAATGAAATTAGAATTGTGATTATACTCGAAAAAAACCTCATCATCTTGTGATCTCCTTCTAATATAGTTATATAGTATCGTTGATACAACCAAACATCAACATCTTTAATTTTTATATATGTATATATATTTATCTCTAACAAAAATTACCTTTAATTATAACTATTTAATAAAAAAGCTTTATACAAATAAATTATAATAGCATAAGCAATATATGTTTTGTTGCCATTATTACATAAAAACTTGTTTGAATTTTCACCAACCAATGAAAACCAAGCATGTTTAATTGGTATTTATACTTCTTTTTAAAGAGCGTCGTTTTCAATCACGCATAAAAATCTATAAATTTCCAGAACCAGTCACCACCATGTAAAGCACCAAATCCTCTCTTCCCTTCGGTTCCTCATTTGCCTCTTCTTCATTTTCTTTCTTCCTCGACCTAAAAAAAACACAAGATTAGGATGTAATTACCAGTGCAACGAATCATCTCACTACAGTTGTCTTAGAACTTTAAGGAGAGAGCATAACTATTATTGATTAAAAGATGGCTATTGGATAATGGGTAAAAAAAGATGTTTGCTTCCTTAACATTGATCGGCTAAAAGAAAAAATGGAGGAAACTTTTGGAAAGGATCAAATGGAATCAAAAGGACTCATTGCACATGGTGAACTCAAATAACTTGAATTGTTTGGAAAAGATCTTGGATGAGGATAAGGTATTCAACATAATCGTTGTCAAGACCAAAAAAATCAAAACAAATTAGAAACAGGGAGGAAGATGGGCTCTCCAATAAAAAAGTTTTGCAATGTTAATTAAAATTATACAGTGTCGATGAGAAAGAGGAGAACACAACAACAAAAATCAATTGTTTTTTGCTTTTTAAAAACTAAGGTCTAACCTTAATTTTAAAAGGGGCTCATGTGAAAAAAATATGGTCAATAATAACTAAACATTTTAAAATAACTTTTGATGCCAACCATAATCGCAATAGCAAACCCAAATACCTTTTCAATGTTTGATCTTAGATTAAGAATACTCTTACTATTAATAATAAAAAAAATCAAATAAAAGATAATCAAAATATTTGAATATGTAAACGTAGATGCCTAAGTGATTGCCTTATGCTCCAAATTGCATAACTTATACAGAAGTATCTTCTTTATTTTATATAAAGATATTTAAAAGTATAATTATAATTGTTTTTTATTAAAAAATATATTAAAATATTTTTTTTAAAAAAAACTATTTTTAATATTTACGTATTAAAATGATCTAGACATAAAAAAATTAATTTAAAATAAAAAATAAAAAATTATTTTTTTTAAAAAATAACATAAGCAAAGAGTTGGAACACTTTTTTTTATTTTATTTTTATTTTGGTTGAGGTGGTGAACACGATCACCCCGCTGCAAGTGTTGGTGCTCCTAAAAGTCATGTCAAAAACGTGCAAGTGCTTTATCACAATGCAATTATTTATTTATAACTGGAGGGGAGGAGGCGGGGGAGACTTTTTCCATAGCGTCCCCCACACATCACAACGATACCCAAAGAAAAGTGGACCTCTACTGCCTGTGATCAGTACAATTCGGGACGGCCCATTATCCCTCTTTATCAAACTTGTCCCATCCTCCGACTTAGCTCGTGTAAAGCACTGCCCATTGATCTTGTGGCCTGTCCATGATTTTGGCTGTGAAAGAGTCGCGTGGTGGCGCGTGAAACACAATGCTGCACACACTTTTTCTTAGATGAGTCTGGGGTTCTTTTTTAAATTATTTTTTATTAAAAATATATTAAAATAATATTTTTTATATTTTAAAAATTATATATATATATCAGTGTATTAAAATAATAAAAATATATTAATTTAAAGTAAAAAATAAAAAAATAAAAATATTTTTAAAATATAAAAATAAATAATATGAAAATCTGACTGGCATTAAAAAAGTGCACCTTTTGTAGGGGGATGGGAGCTTTATCATATGCTCCCTTTTCAACTCCCTTCCACAAAATTATTGACGTGACATTTATGTAACTCATACCTTCCTTGACGTGATAGAAAAAGATGAAACATAAAACGAAAATTATTAGTTCATAATTCCATTACTCTGGAAATTTAATGAAAGTTATTGTGCCCCTCTAGCATTGCCAGTAATAACTTGTAATGTGCCTCAGCATGGATAAACCTGCACAATTTGCTCCCAAATTTAGTCGAGCCAGTAAGTAGATTCTTGCATTGCCTAGATGAGGAAATGCGTCTCGTGCAAGAAGTTTTGGTTCCCGGCTGCTGTCTAGATCCATTCATTTAACAAATTCTGAATCAAAGACTGTATCAAAATCTTATTGCCTTTTTGTGAGAGCCCAGGTAGCCATATTAGGTTTTTTCCTGAAATACGAAAGGGGCAAAAGCTTTATATCGAGGAACAACCCGGCATGGTCTATGGTTCTGTCTCTGTGGTGATATTTTCCCTCGGCTCCACCTCCACTAACCGATGAAGATGCGCAACTGGTCTTTTCAGCCTCCAGGTTTTCCATCTTCTGGATAGGGCCAACTTTCTTGATGGGTGTTTACCTTTTCCTGTGAAGTTGCTCTTGTTCAATCAAATTCAATGAAATATCCCATCCTTGTTGATGAACCATCATGTCTCATCGGGAACTACCACTAGAAATATAATGCTGCCCCCACGTTATCTTATTCAGGCCCCAATTTGCTTGCCTGTGAAATGTGGTTAAAAAATAACATTATAATTACTAGTAATACTAAAAATGGTGGGGTTTTCACTATAGCCCTGCACATTGTTTTTTTATATACATATTTTCTTTATCTTTTTTTTTTCCTTTCAATTCCAATCAAAACAAAAGGATAGGTATAAAAAGGGTAAAACATGGAAGACTAGCATGTCTAATCTGGAATTCATGGGACAAAAAAAATTCTAGTCCTTTTATTTTTCGCCTTCTTTCATTAGAGTCCCTTGAATTTTTAAATATTTTATTTTGGTTTAAAACTTTATTTTTTTTTTATTTTTGCTCCTCACCCAGAGAGAGAAAAGAAAAACTCATTGAGGAATTGAGAAAAAAACATTGATTGACCATGTTCCAACAATTAAAAAAATCAATATTAATGTCAAAAAGTTTTATTTAACAAAATAAGTTTTATTAAGGTATTCTTTGAACCTTCACCATAGTTGAAAGAGAAAAATTCCTCTAATTTGATTTTATATTTTTAGATTTAATTTTTTATATTGATTAATTGGTTTATTGAGGTTTTAAGGATTTTTTTTTAAAAAAAGGATGGAAAATAGAATTTTTAATAAAAAACCCTGCTTAATTTTCTAACCACCTCTCTGGTTGTCGAAACTCGATAGCTAAATAATGTATTATTTATATTATTTATTAAAAAAAGGTGCAAACTCTTTATCTAATCAAGAGAAAAAAAAAACTTCAAAAAAAGATCTCTTCTTTAAGGCTTTTGTGCATGAACTTTTATTTTATTGGTCAGATAGCTGGATATATGATATTTAATTTTAACTTAAAATATTTAAAATAAGTATTTTTTAATTATCATTTAATTTTTTTCTTGGTTTTTAAATAAGATTGTAACAATTTTTTATATATAATATTAATAGGGCTTCTTGTTTGCAAACCTAAATAATTTTTTTCTTTATTTTTATTCAATAACTTCCCTTTACGGATCTATTTTTGTTATTCTCTAATTGAATAAATAATTAATTTTTTAAAATAAAATTATTATAATCCATGATACAAGATTAAACATTCCATTCTAAATCTATCTTTTAAAATTTTAGTTTAGTTTTTAATTCGCAATTTTTTTATTAACACTTATAATTCTTAATTTGTTCAATTAAATATGCATATTAGTTTTACTATTTGTATTAAATAAAAACTCTTTATATAAATACCTGAATATTTGTTTTTTAACATTATTTGATCCTGTCCGTAACAAAATACAAGTCAACTTACATGTCCAAGTTGATTCTTGAACATTAATAATGCTTGCTTCATTTTTTTTTAGTTAAAAAGAAAAAAATAATTACTTCAACCTGCGGCAAAACACGTGCAGTTTTGTGGCATTTGACTGAAAATATTTGGGGTTGCAAGGCACGTGTTCGAACATGTGACCAACGATAAGTGTACTGACAGGCTAAAAACCCAACCTCCAGTTAGAATACCTACCTACGGAACTGTTACATTAACCCTATGCGCGAGCCTATTTATAGAAGGTAGACAGGAAGGAAAGGACATTGCAGAAGTAGACGTGATATGAAGACATGAGAAATCAGGAGCCTCGTGCAAGCTCTTCATGTGCAGCTTGTAAGTTCTTGAAAAGAAGATGCACTCCCAATTGCATATTTGCTCCTCATTTTCGCTCAGATGAACCTAAAAAGTTTGCCAGAGTACACAAGGTTTTTGGTGCAAGCAATGTGAGCAAGATACTGATTGAAGTGCCCGAAGAGCAACGTGAAGACACGGTGAATTCTCTAGCTTATGAGGCTGAGGCAAGGCTTACAGATCCTGTCTACGGTTGCATTGGTGCTATAGCTCTGTTGCAAAGAAAAATGGTCGAGCTGCAAGTTGATCTTGCCATTGCTAGAGCTCGTCTAGCTCGGTATGCTGCCAATTCTCCTCCTATCTTGAATGATCATGGTAGCATGATACCACCCTTGGCTGAATTCCCTGATTGTGGTGGTTTGGTTGACAGTTTTAGCCAGATTTCATCAGATACCATGAATGATTTCAGCCAATTCCCTTTTATATTTTAATAGATTATCCCGTTTTTCGCTCTCCTATTGTTCATGTATTGTAAATTTGAAGAACTTGCGTTTCAGGTTATGTTCCCAATCAAGAATTAAGATTTCTTTGAATTGTTGGGACCGTGGATGTTAATTGAACTGAATGCTGTTGGTACTCTAATGTACTGCTTAATTAGTTTCTGCTGATTGTTCGATTAATTTCAGAATAACCAACCAAATCGAATCATGAATAACATCCCCGTATGCCCTGGCTTTCCTGCTGTCATAGTTTCTCCGTCGGACTGGATAGCACGGACCATTGAACATGATCCGACTGGATAGCAGATACTATTGAGCAATCCTCGGCATATGATCAGACTAGATAGCAGAGACTATTGAGCCGTCGCAGTGACTAGAATTTCCATCAAGAGCCAACAGTGTCGCGCATTAAAACATCAAAACTGGCATCATGGAAAGCCTCCTGTAATCAGCCAGACCGGGCATTGGCTAATGATGCAACCAACCCCACAACATGCCCATCCACTTTAGTTGGTGCAATGCGAATCCAAAGCTTAACGTTGAGGCTTCGAAGGCAAGTGAGTTCATACATACTAACAGCATTTCCCCTCCGCCAGAATTGGGAGGACCCCACCCAGCTTCCAAAAGCTTTCTAGTTTTCCGATTTTTAATAAGAACAAAAAAATTTAATTTATAGTATTCATCAATGATTAAAATTATTTTTCATAAAAATATCAAAAATATAATTTATAGTATTCATCTTAATATTTTATATTCTGGTGATTATAGAAAATTAATTTTATTTCATTGAAATTAAAAATTATCATAGAAAAATTACATTTTGTTAGTTTAAAAAAATGTAAATTTTTATATGGAACCTCAATAAAAACTAAATTTATCTCACCGGCTAAATATAAAAAAGTAAAAAATATTAATATTTTACATTTCTTAAAAATACATGTATATAAAAAAAATGTATTGTTCGTTTTTTTATTTAAAAGACATGTAAGAAAAATACTATAAAAAACTCCTAAAATGTGTTTTCCAAACTAAGTACAAATTGAAAGAAATAAAATACTATTTAAAAAAATAAATGAAAAACTATTACATCTGAACAAGAATTTTTTCTTACTTATTTTAAAAAAATAAAGTAGCACCTTGTGTTTAGAAGGTCCACAAATAACTTCACAGAACAATTTGATCATATACGTGGGCATGTAGGTTTGTAAACAACCTATTCACATAGGCCGCAGCCAAAGCTTCCACAGAAATTCAATTTCCACATCACTCATAAAATCTAACCAAGTTTGATAATAGTAAAGATATGAACAGTAACATATAATCATTAATTGCCCTTTTTATCCTCTGGTGTCCCATGAACATCATTTGCACGAGAGACAAGCTCAATCAGCACGGAGTGCCTTTGCTGAGATACAAGCTGATCATGTATTCATCACTGAATGAAGAATACGATGCTTAAGAATGTAAGCAGCTGACACAGGTTACAGTTCGGAAGATTACAACGTACAGAAAATCTTCAGCATAACAACTTATGATGCATGCAGAATCATGTTACAGCCATGAATACGGCAGAGGTTGGTCATAATCATTCATTAAAAGCTCAAAGTTGAATCAGTTGAAGATGTGACAGACTCGGGATGATGTGGTAGAGGACTTCCACTCTTCAGCTAGAGATCAAAGGAGGGCTTTCATGGAGATTTACACACTGGAGTCCCCTTTTGAAAATTAGATTTTTGAGCAATATCAACTACGACTTCTTCCCTGTTCAAAGTGCTAAAAAATCATTTAAATCCCAACCAGAATACAATTTAAAGTCTAGAACCAACATTGACACAGTCAGAGGATATCAGGCCAGGATTGTGAACCCAATTGTTATATATACAGAAGAAATAATTTTTGTGATAAATGCGTGCATGCCCAAGCACATGCATGTGTCTGAGTGTCGCTATGAGTGCATGCACATAGAATAGCATCTCGGAGGGATGGAGGGAGGGAGACAGATCCAATGCTCAAACAAAACCCATCTTAACCACAATTCTGTACCAAATCCAATCTGATTAACGCTAATGTCTTCGCTCTATTTAATCAAATCTGTTAGAGTTGTATATCAATAAATAATCATGTGCATGCATGAACAGAGTACTTCAAAATTTTCAATCGAAAAAGTAAGAAATACATCATGGTTCATGTGTATGCATGAACAGCGTACTTCAAATTTCATAGTTGGAGATCAAATGCTTGATCTGGACTTTCTTCAGTTATACAACATGAGTACATAGAGAGCCAAGATTTGAACAACAGTTTCTGATTCTGAATGATGAAACGAGAACATTGTGATTGCAGGAAGAGGTGAGGCAAAACTCAAGATTGCCATAGAAACTCACAGGTATAAAACATTGCCCATTACCATCACCAGCAAGTACACCAAACACATCATTCAAATTTAAGTCTTCTAAGCTCATCAACAACTTCAAATGGTATTGGTAGCTCATCAAACTACAATGAGCAATAAATCAATATTTTGCAGGACAGGAGCATGGAGTAAATTGTGAAGTAGTTGTTTAAATAACATTAGAGCATTTCTGGTAACAAAGATCCCACTCAGGCAGGTTTCGCACTGGGACAGATTAAAAGACTAGTGGAAGTCCAATTTTACAGATTCAGCAGTTTGCACCTTCATCACAAAGGGAACTCTTTCTGGTTACTATTAAGCCCATTCAGACGTACAACCAAGTCACCTGTAACAGGTTGTCTGAATCCAATTCATGTCCAAATGACTAAGAGTGACCACCCCAAAACAAACATTAGCTGAGTTACTGAGCCTGAGCCTGAGCCTGATTTGAGTCAAATGACTAAGTTTTGACCACCCTCAAACCCACGTTACATGACTTGAACTCCTCTACCCTTGATTGTGGGGGAAAATCCATGAATCACGAATTTCAGTGTGAACTACAAATTTACCAAAATTGTTAACTGAAGAGAATCGGTCCTGAATATCCACATCCCTTGCTTTCCTAAACATACGATGGGCAGAATTACAAAGATTTGACATGAAAGTTATTTCTAACCCCCAAATTACTCTTATTTCCTCAATTCACTTCACCTAGGAACTAAGAAGTACAATCACTGGCAATTCATTAAGTAACCATTTTTAGCATGCGGCCCCTAACTAATATGTTCAAATGCAAACTACACAATTTTTACACTCTAATGGCTGGCCATAAATCTAAGGATGCAGGGCTCTCCTAAAAATGAGAAAATCTTTGCACCGCTAAAAGACTTTCGACAAAGAACCACAAGCGAGACTGATACACTAGACCTCCAATACATGCAGATGGAAGAATTTAAGCCACGAAAAAAAATAATCAAGCAATCACATTACCCAAGATGAGAAAACTTATTATCAGCGAACCCCAGATCAAGAAATGACAAACAACTTCCAAGATTTCATTGAACAAACCTGAACTGGAAGCAAATTTATCGCGGCTGAAAGACTTCTTTTTGAGCTCCAATTGAGCATCAACAAACAAATTCATTCTTTCAAACTCAACTTCTTTAGTTAACTCCATTCTCTGTTTCTCCAACTCCATCATTTGCTGCTGTTTCGAACTCTCAATTCTCTCATATATCTCTCCAAACTTCAATATCGCTCTCGCTAATTCCCTACACGCAGCCCCATCAGATAAATCTACATCCTCCATTCTATGCCGTTTCTTTTTCACTCTTTCATCAAACCACGCCATGTCGTCGTCGTCGTCGTCGTCGTCAGAAGAGCTTTCCCCACAACTTGCCAAGCCTGGATAAACATCATTTTGAGGCTTTGTCTTTGGCTTCACCGTGAAAGTAACGGTGGTAGGTTTCTTGAAAGTGTTAGTAGCATTACTGTTAGTGCCGAGGAGAGAATCGAGACGATAATAAAACGGCCAAGTCGACGGAGGGGGCTTGGATTTTTCGATCTTGTATTTTTTCTTCAATGTGTCGATTCGGTTTTTACACTGGATGTCGGTCTTTTTAGGTTTGACGCCGTTTTGCTGGTTGTTAACGGCGTCAGCGACTTCTTTCCAGTCTTTTTGACGGAGGTTACCTCTGTTAAGATTTATGTAACGGTCACCCCAGGCTTCGACTAGTGTCCCAGTGGCGCCATCGCTCCAACAATCTTCGCGACCACAGTGGTGAGGCCGGGTTATGGCGGCGGAGGGGCTGGGGTCCATGGTGGAAGTGGTGGTTTTGGGTGCTAAAGTGCTCCGGAGGGGGAGGGGAGTGTAGGGTAATAAGAGAAATGAAGGAATTGGAGGATTGGAAGAAGAAAGGAAAAGGGATATGGATGAGGGTGATGGCCGTGCATTGTGACCGGCGGTGACGTCAGCTCCCGTAATGGGGTTGGACGGGAAATGTTTTTGTTTTTGGACACCAATAATTGGATTGTCAATATTATTATTATCAGACTATTACATCTACACGTAGGTTTGCATAGTTGGAAGTGGAAACTTGAAAAGATGTTTGGTAGTGGTTTTTGGTTTGAGCTTTTTTGGGCCTCGATGATGTAAGATGCTACGAGTTTCGGCTAATGAAGCAATTCGAGCAAGACGATTTTAGGAGTAGGGGCTGGGCCTTGAGGCTTGACATCTTTTCAAGACCATGGTGGTTGATTCTCCCGTTTCATTTTGAAGAGAAAGATTACCATCAAAATACATGATTAAGGTGGAATAATCGCAGCGATGTTCAATACCAAGGGCCAGAATTGTTTGATCTTGGACAGTTCACAGTTGGGCCATAAAAGAGAATTCGGCCTGTTTGTCGAACCTGTCTTAACTCTGAGTCAATGGCCTGAGCAATACTGATAGAGATGGGTTCATTTTGTAGTGGCAAGATGTTATGAACCCAGAGATAATCTGAGGTGTGAAATAAAAACTAACAACAGTCGAAAAGCAATAGATAGCTGCCGTGGATTTTAAGAGACAAGCTCAGAAAGACGTTATCCAAGATGGACGGGTCACTCATCTATGCTAAGTTTTTTGCTTTCCTCTTTTCAGACAACCCGTCACGTAACTTGTTGTGCTAGATCATGAGCTGGATATGATGGTGTTTTCTGGTAGAGAAACAATCCTACGATCATATTGAATTCGGCTGGCTGGAGACCAAAACTTATGAATCATTGATGAATTCACCCATCACACCGTCAGAGAATTCTATCAATCCAAGATTTTAATGTAGAGAATTGATTATCTTCTAAAATAAAGGAGCAATATCTATCTGTCCTAGAATTTGAAACTTTAATGGGTAAATGTTCATTAAATACTAAATTGACGACTTTCCCAGGTGGTCCAGTAATATCATCAGCCAAGCAAGAGTCCTTCCGGTAATCATTAGCAAAACACAATTTCTCATCCTATAAAAAACATTCAAAAACATTATCGGTTCACCAAGTTCGCGGCCTAGCAATCCTAAAAAAAAAAATCCTACTTCTGCATCCTAAGTTTGAATCATGTTATATACCTGTCATCCCAATACCTTATCTATTTATATTTTGCTAGATTTATAAAATATTTAATGAATTTAAAAATTAATTATGATATGCATAAACTTACTCAAATACCTTAAATTATATATATATATATAAAAATTATCAATAATCAATCTCTTCACTAAGATAAATATTATTGATCAATCGTGTGACAAACTTTAAAAAAATACATGTATTATCACGTAGAGGATGCTTGGCACTGTGTTTTAGCTTGTATTTGAGTAATGTTTTTGACATAAAAAATATTAAATTAATTTTTTTATATTTTGATATTTTTAATATGTTAATATTATAAATAAAAATAATCTAAAAAAATATTTTAATATATTTTCAAACAAAAATAATTTTTAAATTTTTTTTCAGCGCAATAACAGCTAATCAAATAAAATTTCTTAAAGACAACATCACTGTATATTTGACTTGGAATATTTACCACGTGTTTGAAGAATTGATCTTGTGGTTAAAGGAATATATATTTTTTACTGATTTTTTTAATTTAATTTTTTAAAATCAGCATTTAAAAAATATTAAATTATTATAAATGCGTTGGACTGATGTGAGAGATTCGTTCTAAATTAGTCGTAAAAAAATTTAATCTCAACTATCTTCAAAACAATTTGAGAATACTTATAAATTAATTATTGTCGATCTTTGGGGGTGTAAAAATTTGAAATTACGTCCAAAACAGAACTACAATAATACAATTAAGCCCGATATGGAAATGAATTGATATCAGATAATATTAATTATTACATCTATCCCTCCACCTTCCACACAATCCTACCTAATTACCTGCTCAACTGGGTTAAAAATTTACACAAATTCGGGAAATCTTTTCCTTTTCTTCCCGGCACACTGACATCATGCTGTGTCTTTTATGGCAGACAATTAGAAATAGTAGTTTTTTGAGTGCAGCGACATCATGATTAAATTATAGAATCTTTTTTCTTAAGTATATCTTGTCGATATATGCTTTTGTGAAAAGACGTGTGCTGGGGTTCAATCACAAACCCAGCTGGCAAAAAGGAAACAGGCGAAAGTTGATCAGGATCAAGAAAGGAGCATAAGCATGCAGATCATGCAAATCCAAAAAAAAAACAAGAAGAAGAAGGAGATGAAAGATTGAGCCTCATATTTAATGCTCTTATCTAATCAAATGTGGTTCTTAAAACGTTTGTATAACTTTATAGATTTGCAACATCTTTGGTGCCATAGGCCCTTGGTTTTGACCTAAAATAATACCGCATCCTATCTAGCCTTGAAATAATTTTTTTTTTTCTTTACATTGATATTATCATCCTTGTACACTTCCTTGCATGCAAAATATTCTCCTCGTTACCTCTCTCCAAAGTCTCTGCAAAGAAGTTAAATATGTGCGGTGATGGGCGAGGGTCGGACAAAGGAATCTCTAGTTATGTCATACGTACTGTCACTCAACTAAAATGCCTTCTTGTTTGCGGATGCCCAGCTACCCAACACACTTTATAGATTTACAGAGACAGCTAGGAATATATTCTGTTAGCATCTACAATGTATTTTAACTTCTTTAGTTTTTCTTTACTCGGTATATTCTGATAAACTTCAGTTCATCTAAGTGCTGACGATGTCCCCTGAAATGGGTATTCGGTTAATTAACCGATAGTGCCTCTTGGTTTTTATCTAAACGTTAAGGCTTTAATGAATTTCCTTTATATATATATATATATAAGATTTGCAGTAACAACTTTGTGCTGCTTCAGGCAGCAAGCAATGGGTAGGAACTAGTTGGCGGTCATAAAATCATGGAAAAGAAAGGGCATCATAACTTTCAATTTAAAGTGGTTAATTTAATTTTGAACTGTATAATTTAATTAGTTAGATTTAAAATTTATTTTTAAAAAATTATCAATATTATAAATTTTAATGCCATCAAAATCTTATACGGTTACTAATTTTAAAATCTTAAAAGATTAATAAAAATACAGTTAAGTTGTTCTGGACACCATAATTACAAAATAATAATAATAATAATAATAATAATGGTGAATATAGTCTCCACCCCTTCTAATCACCAACACCGCCATATCGATTTCGGGCTAAAAAAAAAACACTAACGTACACCCTTAAACATTTCAAAATTTATTTACGTGATGAAAACGTGGCAAGCCACATGCATCTCGCTCTTTTTTTGTAACAAGCACCTTTAGTCCTTGTCCCATATCGCTGGCTTTAGCAACTGATCGAATCCTCGGCATTCTTAACTATACAATTCTTTCAAACTCAACGTTACACATGTCAGCGTCAGATCACATATAAAACTTGGGACAGAAGTCACCGAGAATTTTATCACTGTTCATCGGATCTTCATGGAAGTACAATGCTACTTTTGGTATTCAAAGGTTTGAAATCAATAGCACGCCGCTGTCGTCTAGCAATCAGGATGTATCTACATATATAGAGAAGTAGCGCATACTGATTGACTCGATGATATAAATGTGGACGCAGACCTCCCAAACTAATGTACGCAGCTTAATTTGTAATACTTGGGGACGTTGTTGTTTTTCTATTTTCTATGGCTTTATTATCCCCTTTTTTATTCATATAGCAGAATACTAGCAAGCGAGGCGAAAGATAAGATGCCCAAGGCAACTTGGAGTGTAGCTTGTTACTCCGATTTAACAATCATCAGAGGAAACATGGAAACTATAATTCGAATTTAATTCTTTAATCTAGATGTAAATATATTAATCCCTTAGCCTTTAACCCCTTTAACCTAAAACCAAACAAACCTAAATAAATGGGGTCCTTGTCATGATTTTTCAATTATAGCCTCTTTTACTCGCGTTTTGTTTGCTTAACTTTATATATATATATATATATATATATATATATATATTTGATGGTGAAGTGTTATATATGAAGCGGTTTTCTCCAAACGATCCTTACAATATCGGCTGGCCGGAAAAATTATCACAAGGCACGATAACAGTTAACACTTTCGTTCGTCAAAAAATAAAAGGCAGCTTTCATATTTCAGCTATGTGCATCTTTTCCGATCACCTGAAAACTTAATAACTAGGGATTGTTTATCAAATTCTCTTAACAAAACAAATAGATATAGCTTGTAAGAGGCAAATAATGATATATAGTCCATATCTACCATGGGAATAAAGGAAGCTTGAGGGTGCCCTCTTTGGCTAGCACTAGCAGAAAATCTGCATGGCCTATCCAGAAAAGGAAAAATTTTCGACATTGTTTTTTTAGCCAACGCCACATATCTTCTAGACAATACGTCCTCCACCGTCCAACATAAGGGAGTCAAATTTGCAAAAGTATACCTGTAATTGGTTTGGAGAATCTGTCTACAAGGTTAAATTAGCTGCTGTTGGTTGTTATGATACCCGCGGCAATAATAATGAATAATATAAAAGTGATAAATGAAAAAACACAGAGGTTAATTTATCATGGTTTGATAATATACCTAGATTTACATAAATGAGAAACTATAGATTTACATAAATGAGGAACTATATTTTCATTGTCTATAAAATTAGAATTACATAAAGTGTATTTATAATAAATCCTAAACATATAAGAGATATTAGTAAATTTTAATAGTGCCCTTTTATCCCCACAACCTTAATTCATCATAATTCCTAGCAATAAAACAGTAAATTACATCCCAGAATCTTGACTGCTTTATCTGTATACATGTTCCACTCAATATGTTCCTCGTTTCGGTAGAATCAACTTAGTTAAATATACCAGGAAAGAACCTATAGATTAGGTCCCGCCACATGCTCATTTGCTGTGAACGTGCATGTACTGTGCATATGGTGTATGATACATTTTTCTTTTTAGCCCACGTAAAAGAACTCAAACCAAGTAAAGAAAGGAAAAAAAACAAAGAAAGAAAGAAGAACGGGATTAGCATTTAGCGAGCATATACACACGCGTATCGCTAAGTGTTAGCCGGTATCCTAGATTTTGCTTTTGTCTCGTTATTTGTGATCTAGGTTCGGACAATAAAAAAGGAAGGATGGGACGTATTTTAGATATTATTCTTTCCGTAGGAGAAACTAAAGTGAAAGAAATTTTATATGGTTATCAACATTTTCAAGTGAATTGCTTAGTCATAGGCGTCCGAAATGCTTTAATCACCGTTAGAGACAATTGGGGTCCGCGGCCCCGACAAAAACCAGTGTGCCTCGCATATATTGCTTCTTGATGCCCTCTCATATAAATTTTATTTTTCGAGAAACCATAGTGCCATTATATTGCAGGCTAGCAAGTTATGAGGTCCAATAATTCAATTATCTTGTAGCTAACCCCTATCAATTAACAATAGGCCATGGTGTATGTAGCCTGGGTAGAGTTAATTGAATTTGTTAGTAATTCAGACCACAACAGCTAGCTTAGCCAGTATAGTCTCCGGGAGATTTTATGTATTAGTTTAAGTTATAAATAATTATTTAACATAATATTAGAGTTTTGTTAATTAAATGATTATAAATTTAAATTTTTTTTATTTAATAAAAATCAAATATAAAATAGTATGAGTATGTACAAGTTAATTTTAAGTTTAAAAAAATCTTATTTAATAGTTTGAGATAATTTTTTGATATATACAATTATTTTAATTACTTAAAGATTAATTATTCCCATGTGATTATTTTATGCTTGCCAGTTGATACAAATGCTCAAATGACAAGGTTGATGCAATCTTCATATTCAACTCTCTGATTTTTTACAGCTCCGAAATTATGGAATTTAATTTTAATTATGATTCCAATCCCTTTAATTTGAAGAACTGATGATCAATTCAAATACTGGCTTGACAGTTGACACGAATGTTTGCGTGTTGCATAAAACACTGATTAATGACATCAAACATGCATTCACACATGTTTTGCTTTGATTACAACCGTGAACCTAACTAATTTTTGCTGTTAAAAAATAATAAATTTACCATAACTGTTAAAGGATGGTTCAGGTGATGGATAGAAGGTTAATTTAAATATTAATTTTTTTATCCAATTAATCTTATTCACAGAAGGTTAATTTAAATATTAATTTTTTTATCCAATTAATCTTATTCACAAAAATATTCTAAATTTTATTACAAGATTCTAATACCAAATTGAAAATAATTAAAAATCTTGACTTTTTAATTGGTCAATCATTTTTATGTGTGTGTGTGTGGAGCAATATATATATATATATAATAATATTAATAATAATGGTAAAGATTACCAGAACAGGACTACAATAGTTTTTATATATAATAATTTTTATATATGTGCATTCTATATTACAACGTATGCACAATGGAAGTTTCCATGTGCATGATTAAAGAATATATAATGTTATCTACTATATATTTGCTCACCGTATCAATGCTCCAATCTTTTCACCGAAAATAAAACAAAACTAATAATAATAATAATATCAACTTAATTACTTAATTATATAAAAAATAAGACACCCATTTAATATTCGAAGAAAGACCTTTTTATCATATCTCAAGACATCTTCTTTCTTGCAACTACACGTTCTTTTTGATATATGTCATCATCGTCAGTAAATTGTTTTTCTTTGTTTTTTTATTGACGTGGATGTTCGGGTCAGCTTACGCGCACCATGACTAATCATATGGTCCATTGAACATCCTGCAAACCCAGTAAACAAGTAAAACACTGCAGGGGTAACAAGCATACCCTACAGGAAAAAGAGTCAACAAAGATAAAAAAAAAATTACTCTTCAGCTTCACTGTCACTAGGACTCGAACCAAATTTCGATAAAAGAAGAGCAATACCTACACCTCTAAGCCACAACATTCTGGGTTTCTTTGTTTTTTTCTTAATCCATCATCTGCAAGCACTATTTGAACCAAATCAAGAGAGGCAGAAAGCCAGAGTAATAATTGACATGGTGGGACAAGACCTATCCCAAGCAGGGGTCCAAAACCAAAACTGTGCGTCTTTATAAAATACTGTTCCAAATCTATGGTTTTTTGATTTAATGGGTCCACCGATGTCCCAACAAAGAACTCCAAAGACTAAAATCAGCATCCTTCCTAAAATTCATTTGAACCCACCTCCAAAAGCTTGTCATCATCTTGGTGCATGCAACTAGCAAGCAAACAAGCCTAATATTATACGTTAATCTTTCGTTATACATGGATACTGCGTAGACGACGTTAGCAACTAGCTAGACAGGTATCAGCGTCCACGTCCATCAACTCATAATCTACCCCGAAAAGAAAACTGACGATATCCAGGGAACCAACAAGGAAAAAAAGTGAGATATTAGAGAAATGGAGAGAGAGGTAGCTATCAATTCCGCCGAACAGACTGAAAGCAAAGACAAGCTGTTACAGTTGTTTTGATATAATTTTTTCCATAAAGTTATGCCCGGAGAATCTTGGCACAAATCTTTCACGTTGGACGTTGAAAAGATACACACGGTGGCAATAATATTATTATCAATGCTAAAAACAACAAGAAACAACAATTAATAGGTAGGCACTAGGCACCAATTTCCCCCCCTTATATGTCCCAAAGGCACCTCTTCTCAAAATGTAAGTTGTAACAACCACGAAAAAAAAGAAGTGCAAAATATGGCAAACTCTGTCCATGTCAAAGAAGTAATAGTGATCAAACCATCTGAGCCAACCCCAAGTCGTGTTTTGTCTCTCTCAACCCTTGATTCTCAGCTTTTTCTACGTTTCACGGTGGAGTACCTCTTTGTTTTCAAGGCTCGTCCTGGTTTAGACCAAGGTGTAATCACAGCTCGTGTCAAAGCTGCATTAGCTAAGATTTTGGTGCCTTATTATCCACTCGCAGGACGTGTCAGGGCCAAGCTCGATGGTTCAAGCCTTGAGGTTGTGTGTCGAGCCCAAGGAGCGGTGTTTATGGAGGCTGTCTCTGATCACATGATTAACGAATTTGATAGGGCCCCGCGGTACGTGACACAATGGAGGAAGCTCTTGTCTCTCAGCGTGGCAGATGTTCTTAAAGGGGCCCCACCTCTTGTTGTCCAGCTTACGTGGCTCAGAGGTGGAGATGCCTCGTTAGGTGTTGGTCTTAACCATAGTGTCTGCGATGGAATTGGGAGTGCCGAGTTTCTCAACTCTTTCGCTGAGTTAGCCACGAGTCGAAACCGAGTGGTTGATTTGAAGCCCAAGCCCATTTGGGATCGCCACCTTTTTGATCCCACAAACTCTTCTCGTCGTTGCTCAGCCACTCATCTCGAGTTCAACCGAGTTCCAGACCTCTGTGGTTTTACAAGTCGCTTCTCTAATGAAAGACTCACCCCCACCTCCATACTTTTCGATAAAAGATGGCTAAATGAGTTAAAGAAACTCGCTTTGTCAACGAGTAGACCTATTGGGTTAACATATACTTCTTACGAGGTACTATCAGCTCATGTATGGAGGAGCTGGGCCAGAGCTCTAAACTTACCATCAAACCAAATCTTGAAGCTTCTTTTTAGCATAAATATCAGAAACCGAGTCAAACCTAGTGTACCTAGTGGGTACTACGGCAATGCATTTGTTCTAGGGTGCGCGCAAACAATTGTTAAAGATTTGGCAGAGAAGGGTTTAGGTCATGCGGCAATGTTAATAAAAAGAGCTAAAGAAAGAGTGGATAACGAGTACGTAAGATCAGTGGTAGAAACATTGAGCCAGTCAAGAGCTTGTCCTGACTCAGTTGGAGTGTTGATCATGTCGCAATGGTCAAGGCTAGGGTTAGAGAGGGTTGACTTTGGAATAGGGAAGCCGGTGCATGTGGGTCCAATATGCAGTGACAGGTACTGTTTGGTTTTGCCTGTTTACAATCAACCGGATGCTGTTAAAGTGACGGTAGCAGTCCCTGCAAGCGTTGTTGACAAGTATGAGTATCTGGTCAAGAGTCCATGTGCTTGAGGACAGTACTTGGGCTCATTCGTTGACTTGTTTTATTAGTTTTGGACACTCTTCTCTTCTTTGAACTGATAATTAATCCCAATCCTGGTCTAATAAGAACAGTGCTTGTAGTAGTATTAAATAGTAATCTTTAGCTTCTTCTTTTTTATCTTTTTGAGGGGTGTGGTGGTCACGGCCGAGAAATTATTCACTTTTAACCATTATGGCCTGTGTTCACCTCCCCCGTTCAATATGAATGGAATTCGGCTCTCCTACGTTTTAAAAAGTAATTCTTGTGAGACCATTATATAATAATAACTGAACGGACCAAAAAAATCCTTAAAATTTAAAAACCTATAGTCTTAGGTTTCTTTATTCATAATCAAGGGAACATCCAAGTTCCACATATTTCAATTATTTTTTTGTATTATATTATCTTTATATCTCTAAATGTGTGGAAAAAAACATTGATAACTTGTTATTTTTTCATTGCATTAATGTAATTCAGTCTTCTCTCCACTCAAATAGACCTATAAGATATAAATACCTTATAAACTTTTTAATCTTCATGTTAATAATCTTTTCATTTTTAATATTTTAGTACATATTTTTTTAAAGTACATCTCTCTAAAATATAATTATATTTTAAAAAAATATTTATTTAAACATCTAATGATATTTTATAAATACATGTTACCAGCTCCCTTCATCTATTAGTACAAATTACCAATTACTTTAATTAAAGAGAATAAATCAGGTTATAAAAACTAAAAAAATTAACAAATCATTCAATACATAAATCTTACTCATGAACTACAGTTTTTTGGACTCCTATTCTTAATAAATAAATTGAAGTAAATTATACTTTGTATCTATTTTCACGGAAACAAGTTATTGGATATAGACAACTAATAGACTATCTTGCCTGTGTAAATTATAATTTGTGAGATTTCATTTTAATGATCAACGAAAGTTTGTCTCTTGATTCATAATTTTTTTTAGCTTGTTTAACACATTAATTATGGCTTGACTCATAATTTAAAGACCTTAGCTTAAACCGATGGGAGAAAACTATGCTCATTCAACAAAATTAAGGTCTGAGATTAGTTAAGCATAAATCAACTAGTGCATGTATATATCAACCAAGCAATACAGAAATGTGTTTGATATTATGGCTGAAATACGATGGTATTTGTAGAAGTTAGATGGTGATGGGATACGTAGTTTAACCTAAATTGGTGTTTTCTCTATTTTGAAATAAGCTATAGTTTAATTATTTTTTCTTCACATTGAAAAACACATTCCATTCTTTAATATTACAATTGTTGTTATGTCATCAACAACGCATTTTAATCGAACAAACTTCCCATTCACCAATTTTTTCTTTCATAAGATCGTTTGGTGTAAGGGAGAGTGACGTGGGACTTTTCCCCAAAATATATATTATATGCAGGCGTTTCCATGATTATCAGAAAGGTGCCTAAGTAATTGTATTTGGTGATGTTTTCTCTTGAACACAAGTAATAGCTAGGATGAGGGTTATGTATACATATCCAACACATGTTACTTATTGATTTGATCATTCTAAGAACCTTCTTTTGAGAAGTTGATAGAGGCATGATGATTGATTCCACACATGAAAAGATGTTTTTGTTCATGAGTAGCCATGGATTTTGAGTCTCGTCTAAAGTTAGCCATTGACTGAACATGAGGAAGGCTTTCATGTCGGATCTATTCATAATATTCAATTGAAATTGTAACAAGTTCTCGCACGAAATGCCCACAATAATAATTAAGAAAATGATTAAGCAAATACTATCAATTTTACTTACTATTATAAATATCCCAGACCTTATTGATTAAAATGATAAATAAGATTATCTTTTGCCTGATCCACCTAAATATTCCCTTAGGCAAATCTCGAGTAAGATTTGCAAGCAATCAAGTGTGCCCAGATATATACTAGATTATTGAAACATGGCTGCCTTGCATGGGTAGATTAATTTTTTATATATAAGAAAAATATAATGCATAATTGATGATTTTTTAAAAAAAATATTGACACAATAATATATGCTATAATGATTGTATATTGAATCAATTTTTGTTACCTTGTTAAATTTGAAATCTATGTCATAAGACTATAAAAATCCAATATAAAAAAATTATAAAATTTAATTTTTAATTAATCTATATAATGTTGAAGGAATTTTTTTTTAAAAAAAATAATTACTCGAGTTAATTTGAGTTAACATATCAAATCTATAACCTAAGTTATGAAATTAAGATAAATTCATAAAAAAATAATATATACAATTTCTAATCAATATAATATTAAAGAATAAAAGAAACTAAATTCAATCCAAATTAACTTTTCAAACCAGTGACGTGGGTCATTAGACTGAGATAATTTTATATTAAATAAATAAATTAAATATGAATCTTTATTTCCAATAGATTCAATGCTGAAATCAAGAAAAAAAAACTAAATCTATAAAATTAGGATAACTTCACTTGAAATAATTTTTTAAAAAAAATTAAAGTTCAATTCTAAAGTAACATATTATTGAAGGATAATATACATATACTATATATATATATATGTAAAAGATTGAGTTGTTAGAGAGTGAGATTGAAAAATAAAAAAATACAAAGATAAAAAAAAATGAATCTAATTGACCCATATCAACTTGTTAAACCTATAACTCTAGTTAGAAAATTTAAAAATAAATAAATAAGATAAAAAGTTTAATTAAAAATTTTTCAATTAAATAACAATAAAAAATAAATAAAGTCAAATTTTTTTAATATAATTAACTCACGATTTAAATTATAAGATTGAAATAATTTTATAGAAAAAATAAAAATAAATAAATCTAATTTCTAATCATCTCAATATTAAAATAAAAAATTTATTAATTAGAAAAATTATCCAAATAAAACACTTAAATTAACTTGAACTGAACTATTAAATCCGTAATACAAATCATAATATAACAATAAATCTATAAAAATAGATTAAAAAAAATTATGAAGTTGCACTTCTAAAACATCTAATGTCAGTGATTAAAAAAAACTACATTTATAAGATTGAGAAAAAAAATTTAAAAAAAAATTATGAAGTGTGATTTTCAAAACAATATAACATGATAAAATTAAAAAAAAGATTGTGGAAGGATTAGTTTAAAAAAAAACAAAAAGAAAAGACTTTTTTTTTCGGTGGTTGCTCGCGGGCCAATCAGACTCCAAACAACCTTTTGCGGTCGTAACGAGGCCCAAGGTCATTGAAAAACAAAATGGACATGGCAGTTCAGGGAAGCTCACCTATACTGGGCCATGCATATCTCTTTCCCCTTTGAAATTAACAGTTAAGAAAGAGAAGCACACGTCTATATGGACCTCGAATTGTTTCTACGGTGTTGCGCGGCACAAGTAACGGGTTTATGTTGCCTTCTGCTGTTCTAAAAACTTGTATAGAAGTCTGATAGAATAATTTTTGTTTGGAAAAATATTAATATGATATATTTTTATTTTTATGTTACTAAATTAAAATAATAATAAAATATTTTTTAAAAATTAAAATTTAAAAAATTGTGGCCAACCGCATTCCCATCGTTGCCTAAAAAGAGCACTGATGCTAAGTATCATTAATGGGCCATCGATGGTGTTAACTCCACAAGGCAGACACAACAACAGATTGTAATTTTGTCCAATTTTATGGGCGAATTATTGGGAATTATCTATTCGTGAGGTCATGAATTCGTGACATTTAGCTTCTTCTTCTTCTTTTGCAAAAAGAGAAAATAACAGGTGAATTGAAAAGCAGAATCATTATAAGAAGATTTCTTAGAAATGCAGGAGATTTCTTAGAAATGCAGGGGAGGGAAAGGCCATTTGGACCATAAATTCAACCATATCTGTATACCTATGAATAATAATAAGTGCATCAGTATAAAATTTAAACAGATTACATATCTGTAGGGAATCTGTTACTGATTCTATGCCTGACATCTGCATGGATGAAAGGTTGAAGGATGATGGGGCTATGTATTCGAAAGGTCGCCCTACCATTTGATTATCCGTAGCTGATAAACAGAGGATTCGGCTTCTATGGGACAAAGCCCTAATTTTCAAGATATTAGGGAGACGCATATTGGATAAAATATATTATCACCAGTTTGCGGAAACAATGGAAGCTTATGCAGGATGTGTTGCTGGCGGATTTGGGGAATGATTATTGCCTGCAATTTTTAGTGTGAAGAGGATTACAGAACTGCTTAGTTTGGGCGTCCATGGATGGTGGCTGACCATATTCTGGTTGTCATGGAATGGAGACAAGTTTTTTGTATCTTTACGAGCCATCAATTGATAAGGCAGTTGTATTGGTCCGTATTCCTGGTTTATTCACCCAATATTATGATGAGCTAATCCTTGTATTGGAAGAGTTTGCGACGGCCTTTTCGAGATGACGAATTTATTGAGCTGAGTTCCAGGTATAAATTTGCTCGCATTAGTTTTGAAATTGATCTAAATTAACCCTTAAAATCCCAGCTCAAAAAGCGCTTTGACGAGTTTAACATGAAGGTTCACACCTTGTCTGTTTCAACTGTGGACAGTATGGGCACACACAAAAAAAAAAGGGCTGCTGTATTGGTAATGATCCAGTTTATGGGCTGCTGTATTGGTAATGATCCAGTTTATGAACATGGAGTTGGCAATATAAACCAAATCCAGATCCTGAATACCAGGGTGGCGCCACCGGTGATCAGGGGAGGTGGTGGAGCCATTTGGATCCTGTATGTTAGTGCAGAGAAATCATCACGGAAGAGGGAACAATGGCGCGGGATCGAAGAGAAAAAATAAACTTTCAACTTATAATAATATAAATTATATTTTGTATTTTATTTAAAAACTTAAGTTTTTAACTTTAATTTATTTATTAATATTATATTAGAAACTTGATTATTAACGGTAACATGTTTAAATTTTACTAATTTTATTTATTTAATAAAAATTAAATAAAGATAATATAAATTGTTTAAATTTCAAGTTAAAAAAACTTTAACTTAAGAAAATATATAAAAAATTGAACTCTTAGATTTGATTTTTTCTTAGACATCGAGATGGGGGCGGAGACAGGGGCTCTGATATGGCAACTGCTGGAACTCCATTTGTGATGAGGTGGAGCGGCTTATCAGATATAATTTCTTGTGAGATGCAATGCCGGATCACTAGAAGATTCATGTAGTTAGTTTGGATAAGATTCGTCAACTAAAGGATTTAATTACGCGTAATGAATGAAGCTTTCATTATGCGGTTGGGGTGGAAAGCTGGTGATTTCTGATACTGATGCTTTGTGGGTAAGAGTGTTAAAAAGTAAGGTATGCCTGGATCCCTAGGTTCGGAACTAAGAGCCTTTCCTCTTCGGCGTGCTATTTGTGGAGTTTCTGAATTAGTTAGAGAAGCAAGTGAATGGCTCGTGGTTATTTCTGGCCTGATAGATGGGTCATGGGTCCTGCTAAACCTTCGGCTTGTTTTGCACATGGTAGTATTATCATGGAGAGTACTGAATTTGTTTATAAATGTTGATGGTAAATGGAAATGGAGTTTATTTGAGCGGCCACCGCTAGTGGAAATATGGAGTTTATTTGAGCAGCCACTGCTCGTGGAAATAGTATCACGTGTAACGGCTATGTTTCCTCATCCTTCAGAAGCTGGTGAAGTTCGGTTGAGCTGTAGTCTAACTTATTGTGGACTCTTTTCTACGAAGTCTGCAAATGATTTTTTGTTAACGATGGTGGATTGGAGAGTGATAGGATTTGGCTGTCAGTGTAGAAATGGGAGGCTCCCCGGCGCATTTGGACTCACCTATTGTCGATGGCTCTGGGAAATTGCAGACTGATGGGCTTCGGTTCCATAAACGTTTGACTAAGAACCCTTGCCTTTTGGATTTTGCACAGACAAAGGAGAATATGCTTCACGTTTTTTGCGATTTCTGGCGGGCTAGAACAATTTGGGAGAGGCTTGTAGATCAAGATAAATGGGTTGGATTTTCTCAAGGTTCATCTGAGAATTGGTTTTTGCGTAATCTGGAAGCAGATTTTAATAGTCAAGGTGTGACTCGGTGGCGGCTTCTTTTTGGAGTAACGGTCTGACAGCTATCGAGGTGGAGGAATGATCGATGTTTCAACACTGAGGTCTTTGCTCGTGATCCTGCGGGAGTTATTCTTGATTATGTCCTAGAGGTCGAGCTTCCCTTTTTGAATAATAAGAATTTGGGGCGTGGCAGTACTTGAGAAAAATGCCTGGTTAAGTTGGGAAAGACCAGCTGATGGATCATGTCAGGTGCATCAAGGAAGGGCTGCTGCAGGTGGGTTAGCTAGGGATGCCGGCGACAAATTAGTGGCTGCTTTTGTAGTGAACATGGGCATTTGTTTCTCTCTACAAGCGGAACTTTGGATAGCATTTCAAGGATTGAAATTTGGGATATCACCCGGGTGGGGGGGGTGTTTCTGTTGTGGTAATTTCTGCTCTGTTAGGATTTCAAACTTTGGTCGGTGAGCCTATTTTGACGAGATTAGGGCTCTCCTTCGCAAGCATTGACGGGTTGTTGCTGGGCATACTTTGCCTTAAGGAAATCTGCTAGCAAATTTGGCATGATCATCTGCTGGGACACATGCACATGGTCCTGCTCCTTCGTTATATGCAGATGTAGATCAGCTAGGTTGCTTTACCCCGCACCTTTCTTTGGGGAATTTAGCCTTGTTTCTTGTAAAAAAACGAAAGCATATATCATTTATATCTGCACACAACGTTTTCATTTACAGACGCAATTAAACAACAATTAACATAACATCCACAACTTCATATCATCTAATCTAAAGGTATTTTTCTTCACAAAAAAAAATAATAATAATTAGCTTTGGAGAGCAAATGGGCTCTCAATGGAGCAGCTCCCCTCGAACATTACGAACCCACACAAGATCAGACGACAAAGGAACAAGAAAAAGTCGCCCAGCGCATCATTCACCAGAGCATCGAGTCAGACACTTTCTTCTCTCTCACCCTCTTGACGGGCCTCTTTACACTTTAATACCTTCGCCTCTGTGAGTTACGAGGCATTTGCTAGCCAGTGGCCACCACATGCTACGCATATCTTCTTCCAACAGTTCTAGTGTAGAGGTTAACCCCCTCTTACCCGCCAACGCCTCGTCTTCACATGCTAAATTAACCATAAACTCTCTGCAACCAGGCATTGAAGAGAAAAAATAACGAAGATATGCAACATAAACCCAACACTCGATCAGTATCTGATTGAATCGGATCGGATGAGAGTTTTTGTTTTTTTTGCAACCATTAGATAGCGGATCCGAATCATATTCTTTTAATCTTTTTAAAAATATTATTACTTTATGAAACGATATTCTAACAAAGGTGTATATAAAGAAGTGAGTATTTCTTGTACAATATGAAAAATATCAAATCAGCTAGGTGAAATGATTTTATTATATAATTTGTATATAATTTTGGATCATGTGTTTATATTATTTGTTAAGTGATTTTTTATTTTTTTTGGATAAGCATGTGAATACAGGCAAAACACCTAGGCGTAGCACGGGAGGAGCAAAAGAACTAAGACGTCAAAGAACCAAGGAAGATTGCAAAGAAGTAATTAAACAGAGCTTGAAAACCAGTGGACAGAGAGCCAAGAGACACAAGAAGAGAAGAAGATGGATGAACAAAACACCATATCTGTCAAGTGATCTACCATGGACATTAAAAAGAACACTTCAGCTTTGCACCCAATTTACATCATACATCACTAAAAGACAGTAACATCTATTTTTGCTTCTTCTTGATTAATCATTATTATCATATGTTTATAACTATAAAATTAAAATCCAATTATAATTTATAATTGATTTTCTTATACGGGTTGAAATTTAATACTGGAATAAGAATTATTCATAAAAAATCAAACAAAGTTGAG
The DNA here is from genome assembly GCA_015708895.1 of Populus ilicifolia. NCBI lineage: Eukaryota > Viridiplantae > Streptophyta > Magnoliopsida > Malpighiales > Salicaceae > Populus > Populus ilicifolia. The sequence goes on from SRLM01000574.1 coordinate 2,687,486, forward strand.
TTAATAAATAAAGCTTCAATAATTGGGTTTGTTTTATAAGGTATATATATGAAATAATTACATTATATATATATATATAGTGAGAATATCTTGTTAAGTATAGTTCGTGTGATGGCTCAAGTGAATTGTTTACCCTTCCTCGTATCTGAATTGAGGGAAATCAAGCTGGATTTTTATCCAACCTCCTTTGACCCAAGTCGAATCTGATAAAAAGCCATGGATTGGATGATGTAAAGTCTCCTGATAATCTAGTAAATTTGCCATCCCATCGTCACGAATCTTATTTTTCTTGAATACAGAGAGCTGGATGATTGCAGCATCTGAAGAATATAATATGCAATGTGATGAGAACAGAAGATGCTATGGAACTTTATGCACGCCTAAGTGCAAGCATCTGGTCAGGTGACCAGAGTCTTGCACCGGCAGTTAATAAATCGGTCCAATGTTAATCCTGGATTCCAGTATATTGTAATTTAACAGCAGTAAAAACCTAGACACAGGATAATTAGGTCATCGATCACCCAACAAGCAGGACCCTGACTTCAATTTCCACCTGTTTTATTTTTAAATCCGAACCCACCGCTTTCAAGAGAGAATTTTCAATGCTTACTGTGTTTTTATATATCACTGGATCTCTGATCACGCAGATTTAATCTCAAGATGAAGCAAGTTCCTCAAGAAGTAAACATGAAGCAGTGACGACAGAGAGGGAAGAAGAACGAGCTTCAACAGGGTTTCAGCCAAGAAGGAAGAACTTCATCGATTCAAGAGGTGCAATTATTGGATCAAATATTCTTAACCCGTTAAACTGTCTCCAGATTTTTTTTAATAATTTTTTTTTTTACGTGTGATGTCCGGGCCAGCTTACGCGCACCACGACTAATCCACACGGCTCACTGAACATCCTGTAAGCCCAGTGAACAGGTAAGGCACCGCGGGGGTGACAGACGTGCATGGTAAGGTTCGAACCCCTGATGCAGAGGAAGAGGACAAGCCCCTTCCACCACTAGGCTAGAACCTCACTTACAGATTTTTTTTTTTTTATTAAAAAAAAAAAGATTTTTTTTAATAATTAACTAGTTTAGCAGTGGTCCCTTCTCGCTTTTAAATGCTGATCAAGGAGCTGACGAGCTGCAGCTAAATACGATATACATGCGTGGAGTTGCTTGTTCTGCGGTTTTGTAGAGTATATAACATATGCATGAAAAATTGCACCATGAAATCGATGTCGAGATCATCCACTGTCATTGGAGTTGTGTGGATCTTTTTCCCCCGCAGGAACGGGAGCTGCATATATTTTTGTTCGATTAGAAGTAAAATTATAGAGTGCTTAGAGCATTAGTTTGGCTTAAAATGACAATTTACCTTGTATAGATAACTGTTAAATTGCATTTGTAATCAGTAACGGATGCTTTGCATATCTGGCTAAACATAACTCAAGTAACTAAGTTTTCAATCCATAGATCAATCCTTCAAATTAATAATAAAAATGTATTCAAGGCCACTTCTTGCGAATTCTGGATCTTAAGTTCTCACAAGAGTGCTAAGTTGATGCAATTAGGTGTTAGCTAGTTTTGCTTCAAATGAGTTTATTTCCAAGTAATTTATAATAAATTTAGATGTGAATGATTTGTCGTAAACCTTTTCCTGGCCACTAAGGTTGAGGATGTGTATGGTGACAATTGAAATGTTAAATATAAATCTTTTCGTCTTCATGTCATTTTCGTGTCAAGCTAGATTTCATTGAAGAGACATCTACTAGTTATTTGTTAGGTGTTATTTCACAGGTTATATACACATGCTTTTTTTATGTATTTCTATAGTTAAAAGAATTAGAGATGTGAATCAAATAAACTAAGAATTAAATTTATTAATAAATAAAAAATAAAAAATAGATGTAAATCAAGATATTTAATTTTGCAAGACAAAAAATTTACGCTGTTATGTTTGCTAAATTTTATTTATTTAAATATATTTTTTATTTAATCAAATTATAATAGAAATAAACACACACTAGATTGATTAAATAAAATAAAATAAAAACAATTATGCAAGGTTGTGCATATCATAAATATTATCTAAAAAATGATTATTTAAAAAAATAAGTTAGTCTATAGAAAAAATAAAAAGAAAATTACATATGAAATAAACAAATCTCTTGAAAAATTAAATACATACAAAATATTTGTACAAAAATATATGTCAAAAAATATAAATAAAAAATTAAAAATTGTAAATGAGCAACAGTATTAATTGAAACATAAAATAAAAAATTATTTTATAAAAATACATAAAAAATATCAATAAAAAAAGTAAAAAAATAAACTATATATTATGGCTTAACTTATCAAAACTGTGATTCGAATTATAAACTTAACTGAATAAAATAATATTTTTATTTTAAATTTATACCTAACATATATATTTAAAAAAAACCCTATCATTGGACCATAGGCCAGCATACATGGGTGGACCTAGTCCACACACTTAGGGTTGTTTTTTTTTTATTATTATTATAAAGAGATGGACAATAGGTTTATCTGAAAAAAATTACACATATAATATGTCACATGTAAGCTTAAATTTTGGCCAGCATAGTGGTAATTAGAAAATCAACGGTAATGTCTTTTTTGTTAAAAAAAACTAAAATTTAAGTTCTTTCAACCTATTAAACACCTCACTAGTACCTTTAAAATATTTATAAATTGATTCATCAACTCAACATGTCTTAAAAAAAAATTAAAATATAAAATTAAATCGAGTTAGAATTATCTAGATTTATTTTTTAAAATAATATTGTGGGTACCATTAAATTCCTATACTCTCATGTAACATAAACACTAAGAAAATTTATTTTGATACTTTGAAATAGTTAAAACAATAACTTTCTTTCTCATTAGAATACGATCTCGTATATATATATATATATACACATGTATATGAAAGTACCGATGAAACAATGGGATGAATTAACCAGAAAAAAAATAATTCTAGCTTTGAATTCATCACGTGAGTTTATAACAAAAATATTACTTTCTAAAACCAATATTTCATTGAAAAATCTTTCGGTTTACAAAGTAATATTTTTGTTATTATCTCACGTGATGAATTCACTGCTAGATTATTATTATTTTCTTTTCTGGTTAATTCATCCCATTGTTTGATCCGTACTTTCATATAATATATATATATATATATATATATATATGATCGATGATAGAAAAATAGAATAAGAAAAGGAAAGGAAAAAGATATACAAAGAACCCAGAGCTCACATCTAAAAGGTGCATCTACAGTGAATTCACCAATAAGCATTTTAATTAGAGATAAATCATTCGTAGAAATTATTATAAATCATCCACAACTAAGACTTCTTTTAGTTTATTTCAAGAGATTGGGTATCAAGAATCAAAACCCACATTCAGAATTAGTTAGTTGCTGTAAGAAAAAACCCACATTAATATTCACACTAAGATCATTTGGGAGCATTCCTTAGGCAGAATCTGAGCTTAGCTCAGTAATTTTAATTTCCAAGAAAAACTCAAAAGTTTTTTTTAAAAAAATCCACAAAAGAAGAATTAAAATCACAATATATAAAATACTAACAGATGCTTCCAATTCCGCGCTGGTGTGCCTGTTTACTTGAGTAGTAAGCAGCGACTCTCTGTCTCTCTTCGAATACAAAAATATAAATAGCATGCAGTTATGGTAGAGACCACCGCCCTCGTCCACCATTCACATACATGACATTCAAATCATCACACAGGCGAAGGCTCCTCTATACTTCGACAGATCAATAGCCAAAGAACGAGGCCCTCTCAGTCTTAATAAAGTCTTAAAAGCCATTCACTTTCTAATGGACAATTCATCTCACCCTCCCCAAGAACCCACCGCCACCACCGCCACCACAATATCATCCAATGAAAAAAGCATTGATAACAACACCACCGCAACCACCCCCACTACCACCACAACAAGTGACACAAACAGTAACAACAGCAGCAGTGGCAGTAGCAGGAAGTGCAAAGGCAAAGGAGGACCAGACAACGGCAAATTTAGATACAGAGGAGTAAGGCAAAGAAGCTGGGGCAAATGGGTAGCAGAGATCCGTGAGCCAAGAAAACGAACCCGTAAATGGCTTGGTACTTTTGCCACAGCAGAGGGCGCAGCACGAGCCTACGATCGAGCTGCCACCATACTTTATGGTTCTAGGGCTCAACTCAATCTCCAAACCTCAGGTTCCTCTTCTTCTGCTCAATCCAGACCGGCTTCTCTCAACTCTGCCTCTTCCTCGAGCCAGACACTTCGCCCTTTGCTCCCACGTCCCCCTGGGTTTGTTTTCACTTTCTCTCTCTCAAATTCAATGGCTTCTCCTTCTGTCACGGCAGCTTCGTCAGGATTTACGCCTGCCGGGGTTACATATCATTCGAATAATGTTGCTGGGTCGGCCTTACCATGTCTTAGTACTAATGACACTCTAATTCAAAATCACCAGCAAGTTATCATACAACGCTATCTTAATCAATATGGGGCTAATACAAGCAACCCAAATAATATATTTGATAGTTCTAGTGTAGCCACACCAACTACACCCTCGTATCAAAATCATATTCACTGTCTGTCACAGCATCGTGCGTGCGATGATGTTAGCTCGTTGGTGGGCTCCGTCGGTTCGAGTTTCTCTTTGTCCGGTAGGAATACTCAACCTATCGTTGCACCGGTGGGTCATCTTCAGGATCCGGTAATGATTGTTGGAGCTGGATCTCCATCTGTGTGGAATGATGATGAGTACCAGCCGCCTAGTATCTGGGACGATGAGGATCCTTCCTTGTTTGATTTTTGAGAGCTGGTGGGAATTTTCATGACGATTTCTTCTGGTGCACCAAAGATTTCAAGGGAGGCCTAATCCATCAAAGGCCGGTACGGAGTGCAAATTTTTGCTCTGGGGTATAAGTTACTCTTTCCATTGTTTCCGATGGTTAATTATATTTACTGGATTCGGGTGCTATTAATGGGGGTTAAACTGTTTATTAGAGATGGAATTCTTAAGATGCAAGAAATTTGAAAGAGACGTTTCTTCTGAAAGTAAGGTTATAATCGATACATTTAGGGTTTGTCGGCAAGAGATGTTGTTAGACTTATTTTTACATGTTGGCTTCATAATTAAGTCGGCGAGAGATCTCACGTAAAGGCTGCTTATCCAGGTAATTCAGATTCACAATGAAAGATTTTATTGATTCGCTATGAAAAAACCGAATTAAACAGAAAAATTTCTATTTCTTAAATTAGTTATGAGAAAAATGATTACATTTCATGAGAATGTCCCTTTCTTTAAGCATTAGCAGTTGTAAGTTACTATGTTAGGTAAGTTTCTGTAAATTTGTTTACACCGAATTAAACACCTTGAAGTGTAGGATCAGCTGTTATTCCAATTTCTTTTTGCAGTCACCATTTTCAATACTCAAGACTCTCTTACAATTAGTGCTGATTAATTTGGTATAGATCACACATAAGTAGGAAGTTTGAAAAACTACTTTTTTTTATCAGGTTCACTACTCGAGCTATATGGTTGAATCTCTCGAGAGGCTTTAAAAATTATCAAATGGATTCGTTGGAATTGATTATAGATCCAGAATTACTATATCAAATTAATATGACCGCAAGAATATATTTATTCAGAAAATAAATTTTTGAATTACACACAATGACGTGGTTAAATTACGTTGCAGGTGGGTTCACATTTAGAACATCGAAATAGTGTTCATATTTCAATGAGTTTTCCCTTTGGGCAATAGCATCCGGTTCGACATTCCTGTTATGGTCTTCTCAGGTGTGCTATTTCCACTCTTTCCTCCTTTTTATTTGAAGAAAACCATAAATTTTATTAGGGTTTTGATGAGTTGCAGTCGCTGGGAGTACTTTTGACAAGGGTTTGGGGGACAGATAGTGCATGCTTTGTGGATATATTGCGGGATTGTTTATGATCCTTGGTTTTTCCTGAGGTTTTGTCCTTCGTTGTAGCTTCTACAAACATCATTTTCCTAATCAAGAACAATAGGCGGTGCCTAATCTAATCTAGATCTAATGGATTTATTTATGTCTTGGTTCGTGTTTTGTTTTAGTTTCCAAATTCATCTTCTTGATTATCGTGATGATCAAGGGAGCTGTTCTGGTTTTATCTGCAATAAAGATAGTCCTCAAAATATATATATTGGAAGAATAGCTTAAATTTTTGGGTTAAAGGAGATGTTTATTTTCTCACATTTATGCAATTAATTAAGTCTTCGTGGTGCACAGGTCTCCCGTCTATATACTCGTCACATAAAATATGGGTGACCTTTGGAAGCAACAAATGTTGGGAAGTATTAATGTTAATTATTGAATGAAAAAACACGGGCATTAATTAGTGATGTAGAAGAGGAGAAGGTTTAGATTCCCATTGAGGATTCGATGTGGATGTTGCCAAAGGAAAGTTTGAAGAGTTGCTGTCGTGCTAATAACGAACCATCTTAAGAATGATGAGATTCTATATAGGGGATTGTGGACTCGTAAGGATCATAGAGTTCTTTTATACATTGCATTTCTGTATATACTAATAAAAGAAAGATGGAAAATGAATAAATTAACTAGGGAATCAACATATACATATATTGGAACATTGAACTAGTAATTAATTCACGATGCTGTGGTGGAAAAAAGTTGACGCTTCATGGACTGTATGGTGATGCTTTATCCGGCTCCTCCTGTGTTTAGAACTTTTTATCCTGTTATTGGGTGTTCGTGGTACATGTTGATTGTTGACCCAGTGAATCTTAATTTGTCCAGAAAACATAATTCAGAAACAAATCATAAGAAATCACATCAACAACTTTAAATTTCAAAGAAATACTTAGATTCATAAGCAGGCTTGTTTCCACAGGATCTGAAGGGTTCCTGTATTTATATAAAAAATAGGACCTGCGGTTGTCGTCCCACGACAGATAAGTGCAATTGTGTTTTTAAATAATAGTTGAGATTTTATTACCTTTTGGCTAATAAGAAGATCGCCAAAGAAGTAGAAAAAAGGGCATCAACAGGGAGAAGAAAAAAGAAGCCATAAAATGATAAGTACTTGGGATCAAGGGGTTTGTTCCCTCTGTAGTCTCAAGTTCGAGTCCTTGGTTGCTCATATGATGGCCACTGGAGGTTTACATGGTCATTAACTTCAGGGCCCGTGGAATTAGTCGTAGTGCGCGAAAGCTGGCCCGGATACCCACCTTAATCTAAAAAAAAAAAAGTCATAAAAGCACGGCTGCTGCAACGAAAAAAAGATAACAAAGACCAGACAAAAATAAAATAGTAAGAGTCAGCTGTGAGTTACTCTGTTATTCTAGAATTTGATCCTATCAGAGCTAACCTCAATCCGTGAGAATTATTAATTCTATCAGATTTACTTGATTTTGTGTGAAAAGTAATCTCTCCTCAACACTTGCAAGTGGGTATGCATGCAAAAAGATTATTAAGAGAGATCGGCCATTTCTGGATGTCCCCGGCAATTCCGAGTGCAATGCTTGAGTTGCTATGCACGCACTATTGCAAAGCTCTTAGGCTATAATATCCTTGCATGGAATTATTGGTGACCATTTCCATGTAAATCCAACAGTTTTTTTTGCCTTTCACATTTAAAAAAATATAAAATTTGAAATTCCAGTCTTTCAGAAATTGATTTCAGCACACAAGATTAATTCTTCGTGTCTGGTTCGGTAACTAGGCACTTAAGATTTACCATCTCTCTTAGCACTTGAGTTAAACAAGAGTTAAAAAAAAGGCATACTCTCTCGTGTAAGAATATGACACTCGTATTTTCCTGGAACATGTTTACCGACAAGGTTTTGGATGCTTCTTAGGATTGGGCCTTTTCAAATATCGGAGGCCTGTTTGAGGAAGGTCTGGTGAGGCATTTTCCCTTTCTCAATGGGCCGATGTCCCTTCCACTGCTATTTCATCAAAGCTCAAAGGGAATTTTTCATGGTTGGTGCCCTAACTTCTCACTTCTCTCAGTCAAGTATATGTGTTTTCAATTTTTTTCGTTTGATCCGTTAACTTTTCCCTGGTCTTCAACTAGAAAATTAGCGTGAGATGCGTATAGTTATCAATTAATGTCATGTGTAATTGGCAATCTTGCGTGCAAAAGTTTGGTGGTTGGAAAATAAGAATTTGATGAAAGGACTAAGGAAATTATGACATTTATCGAGGTTTAAGGTAACATCATTAAAGATGTAGAGGTTAACTAGGATTTCATATAAGTTCGAATGGAGAAAGTTCGGTAATAATTCACCTCAGTTAAGTTCGAATGGAAAAGAAAGCCACTTATTTTTGTTTTTATTTGTCTGCAAAAGCCACACATCACTCGAAATTTTGAGTTTATACAAAAAACATGTATGAAATTTTGTATGAATTGCCCTACATGTATAAGTAAAAAGAATCGACTAACTAATAAATTAAACCTCCATTTATATTATTCTCATTTCAGCATGCATCAAACTCTAAATACACATATGCCCCTATCGTTTTTATATAATTTCCCCTCCTAGGCTTTAGCTTCATGTCGAGATATAGGATGAATTCATATTCTTATTGATTATATAGTGATTTTACATAGAATGATGAAAAATATTTTATTTGCTAGAAAAAAGCTCTTAGATATTATAATAAATACTTATGGATCTAGTTTTTACTATGTTTATATTTTATTCATTGTTGGATGAATAAAAAATTAAATATTTATATACTATTAAACTTGTTTTGGATATTTATAAATGTATTTATTATCTAAATGTTGTTTGTTATTTAACTTAAAATAGAGAGAGAAAATTTTAACAATATTTATATTTTTTTAATTACTCATCCAATAAAATAGCTATTAAAAAATCACTTAATTAAAAAATAATCTGTTGAGATCAATATTCAATAAAATTACAATCGCTGCTCTTTGCTACTTGGAAATCAATCTTCTCACTTATTACTAGGTCTTCACTTAAAGCCAGTGTACTGCCTGCCACGCGCTACCATTTGAAGTCCACAACAGTTAAAAGTGGTTTGGAACTACACTTTAAAGGCCGAACCAGCTCTTTTCCCTTGGCCAAATTCCCACTACCCTGCTGCCACCACTACCTCCACGGGCATCAATACCCTCATCACCATTACCAGTTCACTTGCAAGTTAGATGGCATCACAGGACTCCCAACCATTCCACTGGCACTACGAAGAACTCGACGAAAATGACTTCCAATTCCGTGGCCGCACTCTCTTTTATGTACTGATCGTCGGCTCCATGATCATCCTTATCGCCCTACTCTCCATCTACGCCCGCTGGGTCTGCCTTGAAAACACGCGGAATAACCTTCCTTCCAGGCTTCCTGTGCACCACGCGCCTCGCCTTCCTCCAAGAGGCCTCGAATCCACGATCATCAAGGCTTTGCCGATAACTTTGCACAAATCAAATTTGGGTACCAGTAATAATGGCACTGCAGTCGAAAGCGAGTGCTGTATATGCCTTGGTGTGTTTGAAGATGGTGATAGGCTGAAAGTTTTGCCGCTGTGTCAGCATTGTTTTCATTGTGATTGCGTCGATAAGTGGCTTGTCACTCAGTCAAGTTGCCCACTCTGTAGAGGTTCTATCCGAGCTGAATCGGCTGTTTTATCGATCATAACAGGGTAAACAACACAGCCCAGATTTCTATTTCTGTAGATTATGTCTTTAAATGAACTAGATTGTTGTATTAAATCACGAATGTTTTTGAGAAAATTCATCGAACAGATGGCAATCATTACATATTGCAAGATATCTTGTAATTCTTGCACTGATAAAATTAAAAAATTCGCAGCTCGGTTGCGAACAGAGTGATCACATAAGCCTCTCTTTTTTCCCATCAATTATATGTAAATTCTCGTTCCATATCTGCTAAAAAGTTCTAGCTCTTGTAAATATATTCATAACCCAGACAAAGTTGTGACAGCATCTTCTTAAAATTTCTAAACAAACCGAAGCCCAAAGTGGCGAAAATTTCTAAATCATTTTCAGTTAAAAAGAAAAGGAAAAAAAAACAATTTCTATATCTTTTTCAGCATTTATAGCCAACATTAACTTCTTAGCAGAAATTCTACTGCTAACTGGTGTTTTACTGAACGTACCGCTTGCTAGAAATGAAATGCCTACCTAGCAGAGTGGGCTTCAGTTACTAGATTCACGTGGTTGATCAGCGAGGCAATTTTCAACTTATTTTCCTGCTCTTGATTTACCAATCCTATAAATGCGGCCACCTAAACTTTCCCAAAAAACAAATTGAAAATTGAAATAACTTTAGTCCTCCATTAATATTTTCTAATTATTGACTCCTGGTCCTAGATTTGGGCTCACGATCGTAAGATGGCATTTCTTACCTCCTGTTTTTCATGTACACTTTTGTAACGGTATTAGATGTGGGCTTATCAGGCTTGCCAAAGTTAATTAGATTACATTCACAAGTGGGCCTGACTGGATTCGAGGTATAGTCCTCTAGATAGTTGAGCCCATCTCGGCAACATGGCCCAATAAAATTAGGGTTTCATATCATTAGTATTTAAAAACCGGCGGAGCCCCCAAACGTAGAAGCTCTCTCTATCATTGTCCGCAGCCTCACCGATTTTGAATCAAAAGAAAGAAGGGACACAGGGCTTGGATACTTTGTCAACATGAGAGCCAAGGTAATCCTTTCTTCTTCTCTCAGGAAATTAACGAGTTCATTAGCATCTTATATATTCTTGTTTAGTTAGTATAAAATTGATCGATTTTTTATTTTTGTGTTTATTTTGATCGATTTTTTATTTTTGTGTTTATTTAAACAAACAGTGGAAGAAGAAGCGTATGAGGAGGTTGAAGAGGAAGCGCCGAAAGATGAGGCAGAGATCCAAGTAGTTTTCTATTTTATCAATAATAGTGAAAGTTATCGTTCGTTTTAGTATTTCTTGTTTCTGTTATCATTACTTCTTTCAACTGAGTGGATTATTTCCGTTTTAAATTTCATGATTTTGTTAGACTTTCAAACTCGATGGGAATGGGATTTTGGTTTCGTTTATTGTGCTTCAATGCTGTGTTATTACGATGATCTCTTGCTGTTCTTTTTCTTGTTTGAATTTGTGTCGACGGATTGGCACCACTTCTGTCTGCTAGACCCCTAAACTAGGGTATGTTGATGATTGTTGTTGATTCATTGGGGTGTAGTTAAATGTCAGTTTAGGTGCTTGCTGAATCTAGGTATGGATTGCTAGGGAAGAAGTTATCAGAAATAATTTTTCGCAAGTGCTCTTTGCCAATCTTGGGAACAATTACCGAGGATGCTTGAATCTGTGACTAACTTGGTGCTGCAATGATTCAGTATGGGGATGATGAGAGGATACCCTGATTTTAATGGTTATTGTGGTTTACATGAGTGGCTAAGTGTTAATAGCCTGTTTGTCATTGCGAGTGGACATGCATTTCGTTGTGTTTCAATTGAAAATGTGTTTGATATTTTTTTTAATATTTTCTAATGATTTTAATGTTCAAACAAAAAAATCTAAAACAAATAAAAACAAAATATTTTGATGTGTTTTAAAATAAATATCATGCATCTCAATATTAAACACAATTAATGTTTGGCTCCCTTTATGCCTGTTACGTATGCTCAAATTATTTGGATTTGATAATGAGTTGTGTTGATTGTAAACTCATATTAAACATTTTAAAAAACTGAATGAATTGATTTAGAAATGATTTTTTTGTTTGAAAAACACGAATAGAAACAGTAATGAATAGAATTATTAATGATTTAATTCAGATTAGTACTTAATTCTTTCTAAAATATCAATGATTATTAACCATGTTATTAAATTTTAGTTGGTGATTATCTATAAAATAAAAATTATCAAAGTTAGTTAATTTTAAAATATTTTAGATTATTTTAAATACAATAAGCAATTCTATAAAAAAAATCATTTTTCACTCTCAAAATATTCAAAATCTGAATTATTATTTTGTTTTATTTTGTTTTAAGACGAGCTGTAAAATCTTGAAAAACAATGCTCCGCTCCTTTTCCTATCACTTTTTGTTTTCAGTCTGTCTTGTGCTTATCACAATGTTAACAGGATAGCCTGTGATTCGGCACTTGCAAAACAAGGCTGTCATTTTTGTAACGTGTGAACTGTTACATATTGAGAGCAACCTCGCATCTTCTGTTCCGTCTTAACTCCTTCGAATGTTGTTTCCGAATCGAAATGGATGTCTTGTTCTCGCTGTGGCTATGCATGAGTGTTGGGCCGAGGTGCGTAGTAAAAGGGCAGTGTCTTAATAATTGCACAAACCGTAAACCGGACGCGAGTACTCTTAATCAGAAAGGAATCAATCGGCCTCTTTTGAGAATCAATGACTGTAGCTTAATTGGTGTTTATCCCTCATTTCCCACTTGGGAGTGAGTATGAGCATGATGCATTCGGTAATATTTTTATGGTCGAAAAAGGGTTGCTTTTCTGTGATTTTGTACGATTATGATTCATCAACGTTAAAATAATTGAAAAGCACCTTCTTTTTTTAGTTCAAACTACATCTTGACTCTTGTCTGAGTAAAATGTTATTACATTGAGTTTTCAAGTTGGGAGCAAATTTTAACGTGTTCTGATCTCTCTCGAGTTGAGCCTTGCGTGGTATTGACTAATTGTGATGGCATATCTCATTGACGTTCTCCAAAGACAGTAGGTTTTCCGTTTTCGAGCATGGCAAGAATTAGGTCAACACCTGTACAGAACGCACGAATTAGGGTAGACTGCCCATCAGAATCCGAGATCAAAACTGTGATCTCAAGTAAAACTGTAACATGAAGAACAAGCCAGGCTGGCGACAACTTAGGACTGCCCGGTTGATTAATTAGGCATCAAATAAAAATAGGAACGACTAGTCCTATCTGCATTGTAAAAAAATAAAAATAAACTAAAAGCAGCAAGGATCGATGCAGTTCTCATATATCCTTTAGAGATCCAATTGTAACTCCATTTCGAGTCTTTAATCTATCAAAATAAATCCTAACTTCTTCTTGTATTATTTTCTGTATGAAAGCCCTCACGCAAGCCTCGTCCATCTCCTCTATACATCTCTTCTCAGCATCTTTCATGAATGACTCGCCGAGATCCTTTTCTCTGCCATTTACGGCCACACCCTCCTTCAATTTCTCCGCCACAGCCATCGAAAAAAAACCATCTCCCGGCGGAGATAATGTCAAGGACGTCTCAGGCCCATCCACTCCCACGTCTACATTAACACTATTATGCCCCGGCGAAGCATGCAAGCACTGTCTCTTGGACCCCGAGTCAGACTCAGACTCAGACACCACCGACACCTCCAAAGTCGAGCGTTTGAAAACTGGACTCGACTCGGATGACGCAGATGACACGCTCCCACGTTTTCTACGTAAAGTAGAGTTCCAATGATTCTTTATAGCATTATCAGTCCGGCCAGGCAAGAGTCTGGCAATCGTAGCCCACTTATTGCCGTGTATGGCGTGTGCCTGGACAATCTTGGCATCCTCCGCTGGCGTGAATGGGCGATGCTGCACCTCGGGTGAAAGCTGATTGCACCATCTTAGCCTGCAAGATTTCCCTGACCGGCCTGGTATACCAGTGCTTATCATAGACCAGTTTCTTGGTCCGTGTTTCTCTACAAGCTTGATCAGAGTGGCATCTTCTTGTGGGCTCCAAGAACCTTTGATCCTGTCACCACCATTAACAGAACCCATGAAGAAGATGAGAGAGGTCGAATAAAATAAGTTGTTAATTTAGATGTTTATGTTTAATTTGTTTTGAGTACGTTCGTTCGTGGGAGGTTTATTTATGGAGGAGGAAAGTTAGAACTAATGTGGAGAGAGTGAAAGAGAGAGATAATAACGTTTATAAGAAGAGGAGAGGGTTGTTGTGTGTGAGCCGTAAAACCGCACGTTGCCATGACTATTTTGCTAGTTCCACGCCCCTTTCTTTTTCAAGAAAATAAAAATAAAATAAAATTATTTGATAATTAATGTGCTTAATTTGGTTTTATAAGTTGTTGATCATAGAAGAGTACTTTCTGATTTGAAGGTGGCGTGGGTGAGATGGATGTTCTTGAAGAGAAAGAAATTAGTATTTGTTAACTGAACGGTTAGGTTAATACTTGCATTCAATGGCTGAAATTAGGGCTCCGAAACTGTGGCGGTTAGGTTTTCTTTTTGTGTTTATCTTGGAAATTAAATATAATAACGACCGGCGGTTAGAGAGAGTACTTGAGCAGGGAGACCAAAGAATTGTCAAAGAACTGCACACGGTTATCAAGGGAGTTAGCTGAACTGAATCGCGCAAGAGAAAGAGAGAGTTGCAACGGAATTCATATGTTGCCGTTATTATAATATTAGCCATGCCTTCTTCTTCTTTTAACCATTGCATTATTTTAGAGTTCTGAAAAGAGTAAATATCAATAATTAATATTCTATAGATGCAAGAAAAAAAAATAAAAATAAAAATAAAAATTATATTGGATCGATCCTAGCAAAAAACTATTCTATAGATGTTAATTATGAGATTTAATTAATTCCTTATTTTTTTTTATACTTGTTTGTTGAATACTCTATGTAATAATAATCGGGAAAAAAAAGATATTTATATATAATGGTGCTCTGTTAAGGCTCTAGGCGCGGGGATGCGCCAACGAAAGCACATTGCCTAGAATTCGGCAGCGATGGACAGCGGCAGCCTTGCATAGGCAGAAATGAATTCGGCAGGCAGCGTGCAATGGTCTATGCAAGTCGTTGAGCCTGCGATTTGGCATGGACATGGGGGCTTAGGTGATGGACCTTCTAAGTCAGCAGCTGACGCAGCAGAATAGGCAGTTGAGACTGCCATGTGGATAGGCAGAATATGGCTGTATCATGGGGGGGGGAAACGTGGGGAAGTGGCAGCTAAGTGGGGAAGGAAGTGCTCCACTATGTAAGCCACTAAGCTCATGGAAGAGCAAGTGCTCCACTATGCCCCGAAAATGAGGGATCATGGAGATCATGGGGAGTAAGTGCCCCACTATGGCCTGAAAATAGGGATTATGGGTGAGCTTAGCACCTCACACTTGCCTATAAATAGGCTGCCAAGACTCTGCTGTGTAGCATGCAGTTTTTGTGCATAGCACACACACTTGTATTGTGTAATCCTTTGTTGATGAGATAAATAAAGATTGAGAAGTATTCTTGTAAAACTTGTGTGCTTGCTTGTGTTTGTTCTTTGTTTACGACTTGACTATTGTGGGAACTTTGTTGGGTGAGCGAAACACATAGTCGTAGGAAACACGAGCGAAAAAGGGGAGGTAAGGCTGAGTTTAGTTGGGACTAGACTGCCGCACTGGGTTGAATTTTGTTGCGAAAAATTTAACCCCGTGACATGCTCCATAACATACCATGATATCTTCTATAAATAAATTAATGGAATATTAAGTTTAACAAATGTTATGGTATATTGTGCATTAAATTAATAACGTGCTTTAAATTTGACTAATTATATATAAATAAATATAGGGATAATTATTAAAAAAATAAACCATGTAGTTTACTCTCTCTTTTTTTCCTTACTTTATGTCTATTCTTTTAAAAATTATACTTTACCTCCTGGATTTTATATATTCTTAAAAATTTGCGTCGACAAGCTGACGCGTCAAAAAAATAAAGATAAAATATCAATTGTGATTATATTTATTTACTAATTAAAGAATATTAATATTACAATTTTGTAAAGAACTATAAAGACATCAGCCAGCCACTGTAGATGACTTATTTTTCTTCCCTTTTCGTTTTCAATCTTTAGCAAGTCTACGAGAAATAATTAAAGCCATTATTTCTTGCCTTTGCTGGATTTGATTTTCTAGAAGATATTCGCACACAATAATCTATCCATGCTATATATATATATATATTAAAATAAGAGAAATCGGCATAATTAAATCTTGATCCTCAGATCTGGAACTGTTTACAATTCTACGCTGAAAGGGGGACAAGGCTTCGTATTCTTTCGTTTCATCATTGCAGCAAAGGACCCGGCTTTTCCAACCATCCAGCTTTAGAAAGCAAGCGGGAGGGACTTTATGGCTCCGTCGGCTAATCTTTCATATGATGTCCTGATATTTGATGAGGAACCGCATGTGCGAGCTGGCCCACATATTGACTCCATTTTCGACCTCTACAGTGTTCGCATGGCATGGATCACAGTAGTCTTTTACTAGAAATGAGGCGGATCAATATTTTTTATCCAAAAAATATTAAAAATAGTTAATATATAAAATTATATTTAAAAATATTGAATTTATTTACAATACCTTATCCAAGATTTATATTTATAATATTAATAATAATATTAAACTTACATGATTTAATTTTAAGTAAGTTTGA